>JAWZYV010012756.1:0-325662 GCA_038373885.1 Cheiracanthium punctorium | reverse complement strand
ATTCAACTCATGGAGCAAGTGTACAAAAATATCTTTCAGAATTCCCGTGATAAACAGCACCTACAAAATTCTCGCTATAACAAATCAGCCAAGCTACGAGAATTTAACATTAATGATATAGTATACAAAAAATCAAGTGCTACCTTCAAGCCTGATTATCAAAGACCGTACATCATCACAGGATATAAAAATCCGGTCATAGTGTATATTAAACGAAATCAATCTCCAGACACGACAGAGTCAAGCATTCACATTGACAGGTTAATAAAGGTGCAAGAAAGAAAACCACATTTATTCGAAGATAATACACGCATCGCTCCTACTTCACATGACAATCAACCTACTTCTGGAGATCTCATAACCACAGAACTTAATGAATCGTCTCTATCATCTGACAACTATGAAGTTGAAGACACTGCGCAAATGAATGATGCTGTCCTTTCAGATGACTGTGAGGTTGAAGAAGCTGATCATACGAATGATGATGTCCCTTCAGCAGATTCCCTCAATACTGACTCTGCTCCATCATTGACTCAATCCAATCCTACCGTGATAAGATCTCATCAGTACAATCTTCGACCCCGAAAGTGATGAAGATATGTGTTTAAATGCCATCAATAGTTTAACCTTTTCTTTTTTTTCCACTTAGACTTTTAGAACTCTGGTGACTGCATAAACTTTTCTGCAGGAAGTCAAATTGTTCCTTTGAGAAATGGACTCTCTTTCAGAAGTGTACAGGTTGTATATCATGTCACATATTGTGTCTGTTAAATTTTAGGATTCAATTTGGTCTGCAAGCACCATATAACCAAGTACTATGTTCCTGTTACTTTTGAAGTGCATTTTACGTTTCATAACAAATTAGACAACTTTATGCCATTGATCAAATTGTGTTTATTTCAGTAGTGTGGTAATGTCATTCATGTGAATATTTAAAAGTTTGAAGTTTCATAAATGTATTCAGTGTAATATTTTTTTCTAACTAATGTGCATCTCTTTAAATTTTTTTGCTTTTTTTTTGGAATGCATTCCCCCCTTCTTTTTTTGTGCTCCTTCTATTACTATTTTTAGTAGATGATTATGTTAGGAGCCTGATCACCTCCAACTTCATAATCATATACTGTCTTCCGTTCTCTCCATTAAATCTGTGCACAGGTAAATAATTTATGCAAGTCATAATAGGATAAGGTTTTGACTTATCAAATGTTTTTGGTTTAATTTCTTTGTCATGACAGTTTAAGAGGTATTAATATTGTAGAAACTTACGCACATTTTTTTCTTGTTTAGATTGAAAATTGTTTAAGGCATAATTGTTGTAATGTTTGTTATACTACTGAAGAGTTATATATATATATATTTTTCTTATATACATTGTTGTCTAATGTGCACAATTTTTTTTGTCTAAATATAGTTGCTTAATTATGCATAATGAAATGGGTGTGGAGGTAAGCCTTATGGTTTAAAAAAAAAAAATTATTCGCATAATTTTTTTCCCCCGGTCGTGGGAAAATGTGGCATCAAAGATGGACACATGTTTTTATTTAATTAAGTTTTCCAAATTTTCTGATAATTCATGCATTTTATTTGGTTCGGGTTAATATCTAAAGAAATGATGACATCGCGCGATGAGATTGCATCATCTTCGATTTAGTTTTTGCGCATGACGAAAGCGCAAAGATCAATTGCATCAGATTCCTTGGCGCGGGCTGGCGATCGTGGTTTTTCTCCCTGAATGACGATTCTTCGCCAATGCTTGCGGCCCGTCGCCTCTTTCACTCCGCTTGTACGCTCGCTCATTGGTTGCGCGGCTCGTTTGGGTTTTCCCTCTTTTTCGCGCCCAGAAAATTCAGTTCAAAAGAACTTCACTTCGTCAAAAGTTTTCGTCGAGTGTTGTTGCATTTTTTTTGGTACGAAGTCGCGGTGCGTTTGCAGGGAACGGAGATAGTTAGGCGGAATTTACAAATTTGCGAAGAGATGTTAAAATAGCAAACCTGATATAAAACTTTGTGAGTGTAACTCACGATTGAATTCTGTTTTTTGATATTTTGTGTCCATTAGGATGCACATGCAAGGGAATAGAAAACTTCAAGCATGGCATGCCTCCAGCGACATTTTTTTCTTTATGCTGCTAGAAGCATTCTTTTTCGCGGATAATATATAGTGATGTTTTCTTTGATGTCTCCTTTTGTGAATGGCCAACTATACTGTGAGACGTTATGTGTAGTAACATGTGCAAGTGATAATTAGAATAAAGTGCTTTTCGATTAAAAAAAATATAAGGAGCCCGTTTTCTGTGTGTGTGTGTTCTCGTGTGAGAGCCTGCCTGAAGAAGATGAGAGAGTTCCATCGGAATGCAAGTGTGTGTGTCTCCGCTGCTCCTGGTGAGTTACTCTCTTCTTTTTTATCATAGTGATGTACGCCCGCACCAGATCCTTTTTCAAGTAAATAATGCTGCTTCAGAACGCTTGTACTTAGCCCACTTTAACACCACATTTGGTGCCGTTTTGCACCAGGGACGATCGCTGCGAAGTGTTGCTGCTACAAATTAATGTGTAATGCTACAAAATATATATAAAGAGAGATTTAAACTTGGTATTTTTTTGCAAATTGTGTTTAATCGAATGTAATATGGCTAAAGTGACCGATATACAATGGTGTGCAAATCCTATAAATAGTGAGCAAAATAATATGAAAAATAACGATAATAATGACAAAAATTCCATAAAAGGACGTGTCAAATCCCCACAGTTTATGCCTCCTATTGATGCATATGACGGCGATCCTCATACTTTAAATGTTTTTTTTCAAACAAATAAAGGACTTACGGAAAATTAATAATTGGCCGCAAGAACGGACTGTTTTCTTTTTAGCATCTAAATTAACTGGCCCCGCAAAAGATTATTTTATACAAGCACCAAAGTTAAATAATGAAAAAGATATTGATGTTATTCACAAACATTTTGCGGAATTCTTCGGTACTCAATCAAATCCCGCCTCCATGATCGAGTTAAATAATTTAAAATTGCTGCTTGGTGAGTCTGTAAGAAGTTTAGCGCATCGGCTAGACAAAATTTGCACATGCAAGGGAATAGAAAACTTCAAGCATGGCATGCCTCCAGCGCCATTTATTTCTTTATGCTGCTAGAAGCATTCTTTTTCGCGGATAATATATAGTGATGTTTTCTTTGATGTCTCCTTTTGTGAATGGCCAACTATACTGTGAGACGTTATGTGTAGTAACATGTGCAAGTGATAATTAGAATAAAGTGCTTTTCGATTAAAAAAAAATATAAGGAGCCCGTTTTCTGTGTGTGTGTGTTCTCGTGTGAGATCCTGCCTGAAGAAGATGAGAGAGTTCCATCGGAATGTAAGTGTGTGCCTCCGCTGCTCCTGGTGAGTTACTTTCTTCTTTTTTATCATAGTGATGTACGGCCGCACCAGATCCTTTTATAAGTAAATTATGCTGCTTCACAACGCTTGTACTTAGCCCACTTTAACACCACACTGTACAATGACGATGAAATGATTGAAATCTTTAAAATTTGTGTTTAACTATCTTTATTAAGTAAAAAAAAAGAAGATTAGATATTGAATGACGAATGAACAAATACAGTTACAAATTCTAATTGAGCATTTCGTTGAAGACGATATTTTGGGTAAAGTCATCGACCACGAAACGTCCGGGTGAATTCTCTTAAATGATCTTGAGTGCCACAGCATTCTTTGATCTAAATATTGAAAGAGTGACATACAACATTCCATGAGAAAATACGGTCGCAGAAAGGTAAACGCCAAAAGTATGAAGCGAAAATAGTCAAAAATTTCGGAATTCTGCAAGAGACAAAAAAATCTAATCCGCCAAATGGCGATCCCTGCGCGCTCCCTGCTTTATTTGCCTTTTCTCAAGCTACCCTCGATGGTAAATATCGAGTATCAGAGAGAAAACTGAAAAATTAAAGAAATAAAAGATAAATCGCTAACCAAAGAAGGAGTTTATAACTGCCGTCAATGTTGTTAACAAACCGCAGTGTATTTGTATGGAGAAAAGTTTGAGAGAAATCTGAAACACTTTCATATTTTAAATACTCACTAAAATGCTGTATATTAAAAGCGTATCATAATCCATGCGCCGTCCCTATTTTTCTTCCTTGTTTCATTAAATTGAAAAGTGTATCATTATTCATGGCCGTGCCGTATTTTTCTTCCTTGTTCCACAAAACACTTCTTTGGAATCGAAATCTATAGCTGCTAAAACTGTTTTACAAACTTCGCCAAGCATATTCCAACTATACTTCACCATTTTAAATACTGTTCGGAATGAGCATCATAATCCATGAGTGTGCTATATTTGTCTTTCTCGTTGCATAAAATATATCTTTGAAATTAATATCTGTATTAAATTTGCCTACTAAAGCTATTTTACAACCACCGCCAGGCATGGTTCGATTTTTAAAGGTTTTTTTTGGCCGCAAACTTGGCGATTTTTGATAATTGTTGGCGATCAATTATCAAAAATCGCAAACCTTGTCAGACTTATTCTCCCCCCCCCCCTTCCGCGTTATGTGGCAAACACATTTAAAAAGATTTCCACCGTGACAGTTCATCTCTACAAAACCTGTCGAAAAATCATATCGACAGAATCGAGTAGACAAAGTCTGGGCGTGAACGAAATAGCACCCTAGTATAGATGAGACGGGCTCAGCCCGAACCGGGATCGGGCTCTGTAATTCACAATTGCGTTCGGGCTCGGGATCGTGAAGAATTTCTATTTTATTGAACATACTCCTTGAAACAGATTTTTTAAAAGTGATTTATATGGAAAACAAAAGTCCTTATAAAAAAATAGCGGCACGGGTGCCTAGAAGGCGCGTGAAGCTGTTTGGGTATTTCAGAACGGCAGCTTATATTTAGTCATGAGATCCGACATTATTTCATAAACATAAATATCAAGAATTAGAAAATGCATTAAAAATTTGCAACTATATTTGTTTTTAATTTGCACAGACGGCAAAATTTATTGTATTCTATCAAAGAGTTACTTCTTTGAATTTTAGTGAATTTTATTTATCTTTAGCTGAAATTTCGGGCTCGGGCTCCGACTTAAATAATATTGCTCGGGCTTCAAAAAATGAGCTCGAACTCATCTCTACACCCTAGTGCTAATAAGCGATAAAGCGCTAAAATAAAGAAGGCTTTTTATGACAGCAAAATGTACAGTCATTCAGGGTAACTTTGAACCATAGGGGGTAACTTTGTACCACCTTCAAGTTTTCAGTATGTTTGGTTTTACAGAGCTACTCATAGACCACTGGTGCACTCTGTTAACAGGATTGGGAAACTGGTTTTCTGCTCTATTTTAGAATAAAAATTGCAACATAGTACATAGTAAATGTTATCATTCAGCTGTTCTTCTAAAGTGCTTTTTGCAAGCTCCATTCTAATGCTAGTTTAAAGTTGTTGGTAATTAATTAATTTTTGCAAGTAAGTATCGATTTACCTTTTTATAAGATAGATTATTTTCTTAGAATGAAGAATTGTTAATGTTTAATGATTATTTATTGGCTAACCTTTAGTAAAAGGCAAAAAACATAGGCATTATCACACAATGCCTATGTTTTTTGCCATTATCACACACCACAATGTTATTTCTATGGCGAAAAATTGCACATTTGCCGTTCCGCCATATTTGATCTGCTCGACTTTTTCTATTTTCTCTTTTGATCACACATCTACAGGCTAAGGCCTTTTTTAAACACTTTAAAAATTCTCTTACACCTAGCCGTTCTGTAAATTAGTGGATACAGTTAAAGCACGTTCCAGATTAACAGATAAGCGATAAAGTGTCAAAATAAAGAAGGCTTTTTTAACTGCCAACAATGAGTTTTAATACACCACAATATTATTTCTATGGCGAAATATTACCAGTTTTGGCGAGTTATCGCCAAGTTTGTCGTCAAAAAATGTCTCCAAGACTGAACTCAATTTGGCGATATCTGCTATACTTCGTGAGAATTTGGCCAAAGCCTTTTAATTTAGAATGCGATTAATTTTTCTTTATGGTGAAGTAATTAGAAGTCTGTTTTCATTTCTTTTTTTTTTAAATCATGCTTGCTCTTATTCTAATCAGAATTTAGAACAACACATTTATTATCACTACACACTGTTGCCACATTTGCCACACAACTTTTACAAACGGATGCAATTTCTAACAAATATTTTTCCAAATAAATCAAACCTTACGGAGCTTACGCATATCAATCGTCTGCCAACAATGGGGTTAATAAACCACAATGTTATTTCTATGGCGAAAATTTCCACCTTTGCCGTTCCGCCACGCCTAAACCGTTTGACTTTTTTGATTTTCTCTTTTGATGGCACATGTACGGGCCGGGACCTTTCTTCAGACACCTCAACCGAGTTTTTACTCTCTTAATAATCAAGAGTAAAAAACCAGTGCTGAGGAGTGATATATCACCCTACCTTCGTGACAAAAATTAGCCAACCTCCATAGAGTGAGAAATCACTATTCCGAGGAGTGACATTTCTGACTCTGGACTAGGAGTGAGAATTCAAAAGCGCACTCCGGGAAAGAGTGCCTCACTCTAGGAAAGGGTGACAGCACGCCATCCCTTAAAGAGTGGACTGCTCTAATCAAGTGCGAGCTTTGACTATTTTTAAGAGTGACCGTCGCTTTTTATAGGGTGATTATTCAAGGCCGTATCCAGGGAGCCTGGACCCCTCCCCCCTCAAAAAAAATCGATTTTTGTTAATAAAATAATAATAATGACCTCATTTTGTGAAAAATTCTGCGTTTTCTAATGTTTGGACCCTGGCCAATTTTTTTTTCTGGGTACGGCCCTGGATTTATTCCTTGAATATGCCTTGCTTCTGGCTATTAACTATTTTAGGGAAATTAAAATAATTTATTTTATATATCTATCTATATATAAGAATGTATCTGATAACAGTATGGATTATTATTATTGTTTAAATATGTCACATATTAAAAGTTATTTTTTGTACAGCATCAACATTTACCCGATCTTTTGAATTAATTGAAAATAAAATCCAATATTAGAAATTTAATATTTTGCCCGTTTCTAGTGAAATTTTACAATTTTTAATACTATCGAATCTTAAAGTATTTGAAATGTATCAATAATATTGGGTGTATGTTAGAAATATTTCCAAGGTTATTAAGTAATTACTTTTAAATAGCAAAATTTACATAGTATGTGAATACTTTGAGAATAAAAACTAATTCCAATATTGGTAAAAATTAGCGTTTGGCTCTGCTATATGCTCAAAATATTATTATTATTATTTGTAAAATTCAAATTAACAAACAAATATTAATTATAGATTGGGAATATTTCTGAAGTAGCCTCACTACTAATAAACTTTTAAATATTAAATCAATATTGTGGAAACATTGATATCAAAAACCAATACTGGTACAAAGTAGTAAGTGAGCGCATTGAGAATAAAGCCAATTTCCAATATTGGTAAATAAAATTCCAATATTGGTAAAAATTAGCATTTAGGTCTCATAAATTCTCAAAATAATCTTAATCTTTTTTCTACTGAATTCAGGGCCGTACCCAGAAAAAAATTTCGGGGGGGGGGGGGGGCTGGGAACCAAACGGCGAAAAAGGATTCATCATCATTGTTTTGTAAACAAAATTTTAAATTTGGGGGGGGGGCGGACCCCCTGGTCCCCCCCCACCCTGGGTACGGCCTTGACTGAATTTGACATACCAAAAAATATATTCTAAATAATGGGTGTATATTAGAAAGATTTTTGAAGTAGTCCTACAACTGATAAATTTTTAAATATTGACTCAATATTGTTTAAAAAATTGAAAACAAAAATCAATATTCGTACAGAGTAGCAAAGTTAATCTTTGTGTGTGGCCCAGATATATTTAAAATTCATTTATAGTGTTGGATATACATTGAAAATATATCCTGTACTGATAAGTAATTACTTTAACATAATTTTTATACCACTTTTAATTTTTTTGGTTAATACTTACTCGTTACCCATACGTGTTACACTGGAAATAAAACTAACATTAGTAAAAAGTAGAAAGTTGATATTTAAGCATTATAGTGTCAAAATTATAAAACTTTATTGCTGTTGAATTTAAATTAAATATATTTAAAACATATCTGTAATATCACGTGTCTTGAAAATATTCTTCATATTGTACAAGCTAATATTTTTGCCGCATTTACTCACACAGCACAAGTTTGTCCATAGCCAATCTTTAATACATTAGAGCTGGATATTGGGTATATCTATTAGAAATCCAAGATCTCACAGATAACATAAAATACATCCCTCTATTAACTTAGTTTGAGGTGTGATCTCTCTAATGAGTAAATAACATCTATAATATCCAGGTCTATTAGAGATCTGTATATATGTTGCACACTTACAATAATTAAACTTCCAGAGGATCCCAAATACCCCCAAAATGGATATATGTTTCATATCCAAAATATCCGAGTAATCAGAAATTGATACCTATTTCATATTATCCAGAACTTCTTAGATATCCATTTCTGGGCTATTTTGGATTACTGTCATGTTCAGAATGATTTGTAACAGCTGGAAAATAAATTTTACATAGATCAATGGTACAAGTAATATCTACCTACATGCACTTTTAAATTCGTGTTTCCGTTCCTGTGAAATGTGGACTTTTCACGAAAAGCATGTAGTATTTAAACGACCATCCTATTCTGAAACTAAACAGATTAAGAAGGAGTACAGAGGTTCATTTTAATAATCAAATGATGGCATCACTCAAAAGTACCCGCAAGAGTTCCACATGGCTACTAAAACAAACCTCTGTAGCCTCTAGATCTATTTAGTTTCAGAATTCGATTACAGTTTATGTTTTGTTTGCTCAGCCAAAACTTATCAGGTATAGAATGAAAGTTTCAAAATGCTTGGAGGTGATCTGTATAGCCATTGAGCTATGTAAAATCCATCAGCGAAGAGATTTATAAGAACTTACTTTATCTGCAGTACTATAACTTCATTTGAGTTAATCTGTAAGCAAACAAGAATGGAAATAAGAGTTTCGGACGTTTCTTCACATACAGAATATCGAGATGATCAACATTTCTCAACAGTGTGAACAAATATTTGATATGTTCAATGTTTCCTTTTCTCCTGCTGAAATAAAAAGTAATCCCTGACAGCTTATTTTTTACCTATATAGTACAGTTTAGAACAATTTTTACTTACACACAATATTAATAAAACAATAAAAATCCTTTATGATAAGATATTTATATAAAATCAAAATAATACTAATAATTTTGATTTTTAAATTGCTTTTATTTTAAGGATAATTTAATAAAACTTTCTTTTCAACTTTATTACAATTAACAAGTGTTTTTTTTTTTTTTTAAATAAATAAGAAATAGACAAGATTGAATTGTTATCAAAAAGAAATTATTTGAAAGTAAATTTTAGTCATTTATACATACAAATACGAGAGTTAAAATAGTAATAACTATCTTTTAATTGAAAACCAAAAAATATTAAACTAATTGTTGGCTAAATTAAAAATATAAATGTATCTGCTGATAACCTCTGTTAATGTATATATCATGTTTGGAAATTTAAGAGAATACTTATTTTTTATCCCCCCCCCCTCAGAAAAAGGAATAAAGTATTTTTAAAATGGAAACAACTTTTTATTGATTCTTTTTTTTTTTCCATGAAAATGGGTAAAGAAATATTGTTGTTTTGGCCACTTCTTCATAAAAAGTACTCTTTTCTATCCCAACACATTGGTGCAGTACATAAGTAATATAAATCAAAACAATTTATTTCATAAACCCCCAAAATTGCCCATTTAGTTGAAATCCCCCCGCATTTTTGTCTTGCTCCAAAATCATAATTCACAGTTTAAAGGTATGAGCAAGAATATGGGTTAGAATCCCATAAGAAGTCACCCAACCCCAAGCAGACACCCCTCTTGTAGATTTGCCGTAACACAAAGAAATAATTGAAGTTTAGAGCATGAGGGTGAACCATAATAACCTCCATAGATAATGTCTGGACGAGGGGGTGGGACTCACAGAAACTAAGAAATTTTGTATTTTTCTGCACCTCTTAAAAAAAACGAAATTCCGGTTCTGAACATAGTTTATACATATCTCATAAGGAGATGTTTCTTATTTTTATAATATATATACATATTCAAAAAAGTTAATAAAGTAATAATAAAAATAAAAACGTATATTTATTATTCAAAAAAGTTAATAATAATAAAAATAAAAAGTTTGTTTTTCCCATAATTTGTGAATAAGGCTGAAGAACGGTTCAAAATCAGGAAAAGTTGGCAGCTAGAATATACTAGAGCACATACTAGAATTATGCTAAATAATTTAAAAATAAAATTAGTTAAATCAGTTTTGTGTGTACATGGCTTAGGGTCAAATTTAAAACTCCCAAGTAAAGCGCAACCTAACACATTCAACTATGCGATGAATTTACAGAGGAGTAAGTCAGCAGAACTATTCATTTGACCCAGGCCACACTAATAAGGTCAAAAACATTTTGGTTATCGTTTCACTAAAATTAGAGGATAATTTTATAATAAAAAGTGTGTAAATCTGCATACATTTTAGAACACCTTTAGGAGCAGATTAAATACAAATTTGGAACAGCACAAAAGCATATAAAAAAAGTTTATATGTATGGTAATAATAAATACTCTCAAGTAACATTTACATATACTGTAACCTTCTGAGTAAGAGAAGGAAGGGAAAGGGGGCTCTTACTGTTAAAATTGTGCAAATTTTGCCAAAAATGAATAAATTAATAACATAAAGATGTACAATTCAAACAACCTTTTGCATTCTAATTTTGTCTCTGAACACAAAAGCTACAGGGAATCTGCAATAAAACCTAAATATAGCAGCTCTCAAAATACAAAAAGAACAACAAAAAACTTTTCTATTTCTTTACTATGGAAAAAGAAAAGAAAAGAAAAACTTTAATTTTACAGACATGAAATGCTTGTAATTTTTTTTTTTATAAAATAATCTGTCGTCTATGTCCTATTAATATTAGAATACACTGATGTGCAAAGTGACTGAGAGCTGAAATACTTATTAAGAAAGGACACTTATAGCTGCTTCACAAATAGATTTGTGAAGTAACACAAATATAATGAGCATGTGAGCAAAAAACTTTCATCATTGGAACAAATTATCCTGAACAGTCGTGCTTATAACATCAAACTAATAGTGACAAAATAAATATAACTCACACTAACTACTTTACTAACACATTACTTAATATGGGTGAATTAAATTTACAAATTATTACAATCAATTAAAAAATAGAAAATATTCAGGACTATACTATTTCATGTAAATAACAAGAGAGTAAAAAATAAAATAAAGTGACAACTTTACAATAAAAACTTTTCATTAACAGGAAGTAAAGTAACATCAAATGACAACATTCTTTTTCTTAGCAAAGATCACATCTATATCTGGAAGATGAACAAATGAAAGAAATAACTAAACGGAAGTTTGAAAATACTTTTAATTTCCAATCCGGTAATTTACAAAGATTCGGTGCTGACAGAGGTGTAGCTAGAGGGGGACAAGGAATGGCACAGCAACCAAAAGGCAACAATTTGTTTATACAACTTTTTTCAGTGCATTTTGGAAGGGGTGAAAATTTGTTCTTGGGAGCTGAAAATCCTTGCTACACGTCTGAGTACTGAAACCAATTGATAACCTAGATATTTTTGAAGTCAGTTAAAAACTAGACTAAAGATATTTTTGAGTAATATTCAAATATACATATGACAACATATGCACACGAACAAGGTTATTACACTTTGTGAATACTGCAGGGCAGTGGTGGCTCGTGGGATACATCAAGTACAGCCGGGCTGCACTTGAAATTATCAGCACATACTTTAAAATAATTTATTCTACTAATTTTCCTAAATTTAGATTAGAATTGTGGAATTCCTACGGTAAATTAAAAAAATCTCCGAAAAAAACAAAAGATAAAAAAACGTATCGTGGCAGGATCGCTCATTCAGAAAAAAAGCACTTTAATCTTCCCGCAATTCAATTGGGAAAATCTTTGGTTCAGCCCAGAGCGCTGAAAAGAAAATTGGCAGCACCGTTGCCATGACAATGACTACGTAAGCCGCCTCTCCGGCATAGGGAGTACATACAGCCGTAGTAGGGAGTACATACAGCCTGTAGCTGATACAGCCGATGAAAGATTTTTTAACGGCGGCTGTACTTGAGAACTCGACTAACTGATTGGCTCGGACGAGAAGTAAGGGAGGGGGTAAGGAGAATATATGTTTGGAAAACTCTCGACTTTATATTGCTGAATTTATCAAGAAGGTAAGCCTGAATAGACGCTTATGAATGGACAATTACCCATCAAAGCAGTATTGTTTTTAAGTAAGCAAGAACTGGCATTGAGAGGACATGGCGAGCGAGAAAATTTTTTAAACATGGGAAATTTTAAACAGCTTTTAAAATTATTGATATCTGAATTAAAACAATGCCTTTTTATGGGGACATCACTGACCAATTCGCATGTTTAAAAGAAAGGAGGATTGATTTGACTTATATAAAATAAGTAAGTTTTCTTTTTTTTTTCTTCTCAAGTTATCATTACAAAAGAAAATTCTAAGGAAACTTCGAATCAGACACAGATTAATTCAATTTTGAGGATAGAGCAGCTGGTTGAAATTTAAGTCCATTTTATGGAAGTAAAATAGGATCTCTTACATTTTTTATGTAATTTTTTTTCTTTTTTCCTCGGTGAGGGAGGGCTTAATCCGCCAGCTTTCGAATTCCGTAACAAAGATTTTCCAATCCTGTCCGGAGGAAAGGGAGGGGGGGCTCATATGCTTCCGGCTGCACTAACAGTTTTGACCACGGGCCGCCACTGCTGCAGGGTTAAAAAAAATCTCAATTTACCTTAATTTACTAAGCGAGTAAAGTTTACATTTACATATTGTATTAGTAAAATTGAGAAAAAATAGTATATTTCATCTCATTTTAGCACAAATGGTGACACGTGTGATATGGTGTCTAAACTGGTGTACCAGTTTTTGAGAAAGAATGTCCAAAAAACTTTTCGGCAATAATACTTATGAATTTCAAGTTCAATAATGAATTTCAAATTGAAAGAGTTCAAATATGAATTGAGTTCAAATATGAATTTCAAATTTGTTCTCGGGAGCTGAAAATCCTTGCTACATGTCTGAGTACTGAATCCAATTGATAACCTAGATATTTTTGAAGTCAGTTAAAAACTAGACTAAAGATATTTTTGAGTAATATTTATATATACATATGACAACATTTGCACACCGACAAGCTTATTACACTTTGTGAATACTGCAGGGTTAAAAAATCTTAATTTATCTTAATTTACTAAGGCAGTAAAATTTACATTTACATATTACATTAGTAAAATTGAAAAAAATAGTATATTTCATCTCATTTTACCACTAATTGTGACACGTGATATGGTGTCAAAACTGGTCTGCTCGTTTTTGATTTGTTGTATATTAAAGAACAGATATGAGATTAACAAAAAAAGGAAAAAGTCTGAAAGAATGTCCAAACAACTTTTTGAGCAATAATACTTATGAATTTCAAGTAGAATAAATACTTTAATTATTACTGATACTAAATCAATGGAAAATCAGAAAATTTTTTTAAAAATTGAAAAAACTCAGTTCATTTTAAACATTGGAAAAGGTATGAAAAATCTCATCTCTGAAAGTAGCATTTTACAGTTTACTTTTTGAACAACAACTTTGAACAGCGAAAAAAAAAAAAAAATCAAAGCTACAGGAGTTTTTAGGTTTTATTTAAAACATTCATTTTAAGAGATAGAAAGGGTGAACGAGTAAAAAAAAAATTTTTTTGAACGCATTAAATGTAGATTTTTATACTTTATTTCATTTTTACTTGATAAAATATTACAAATAAGACTTGATTTTGCCAGTAATTTATTAACTTGATGCCAAATATGGAATAAAACAAGTCATATATATTCACTGATTTACTCATTGATGAAACTTTACCAAAAAATATACATTGTTTTTCTTTTAAGAATAGCCCCTATAACTTTCTCAATTTAATCAAAATATTTAAAAATTAATACATAGTCACTAACTTCCCCAAAATAACACAACTTTAGTAAACAACTAAAAAAAAATAATAACTAATGCAAGACAATTTGGAAAATAAGAAAAAATAATTTAAAAAAAGAAGTGAACATCTCTAAAAAAGTTACTCAAAATAATGGGATTCAGGCTTTGAAAAAATCAGTACATAGAGATATAAAGCATGAAGACTCTTAAATAGTATTCAAGAATATTGAATAAATAAATAAAACACAAAAATATGATTACCAATTATATAAACCTATAATCTTCTCTTTAACAGAATGCCACTCACAACAAAATTCAAAAGATTTCTCCCAGGACCAGTTCAGAGTACTAGAAAATAAAAAGATAACTTGATAAATAGCCAAAATTAATCATTTTTTCTTGCAAAATATTTGATTCATCACTTGGCTCTACAAGTTTAAAGACAAGCTAGATATGTCAAAAACTCGATATAATGCAGAAAGCTTCATCATGGATTGCACGATGCACTTTTATAGAACAACAAAACTGCAGGCTTTATGCAACTTTTAAGGGGAAATTTAAAATTGTGGAAATCGCATCTGATAGCTAATACTACCTCTATTTGAGGAAATACAATATGTTACGGATTTTTCTCTTAATATTTCACAATTCTTGTAAATTAACCATTTGTGAAAGTGCATGAGTACTGCTAGTCAAGAGAAATTCTGAATTTCAACTGAATTCTTTTAAATCTTATTCAAAAGTTGCATTATTTCTTGTAAAAAGCACCTTGACAGAAACATTTTGTTATTGCTCACTAGATTTAACAAAATAATCTTGTGAGAAATGCTACCCATAACCCATCTGACTCAATGCTTTAGGTTTACATTCTTCTAAAATGGGATACTAATGATTAAAATCCAAAAGAATTACACCCTCCAAAAAAAGGATTCGAGCAAGAGAGAAATTTAATACGTTGATTTCGTATATTAAAAATTATTTTTCATAGAATATGAATTAGGCTATGTATAAATATGACTTTCCATTTTTCTATCAAGTTGTGCGTTTCTAAAAAACTCAATTATTATTCGCAAATCTAAAATAGGAAATTTCTCTCTTGTTCGAATACTTTTTTTGGAGGGTGTACATAAAATTAACACACACAAATGCATATTGCATACTGAACATGCATAACAAATGACATTATAAAACTAACTACTGAATTTAAAAAATAACCTAAAACAGTAAATAAATAAATACTTATACCTTAGATCATCCAAAGTAGCCTTCTTCTTCATCAAAGGTTGTTAAAAATCACACAGTGCATCGCTGTTATTAAGTCTCCTATATTTAAAGAATATGAGCATTTAGTAAATAAAAAGTATTCTAAAAGTTTAGTTTTCTGAAGCAATCAAGTTTTATATATATAATATATATATATATATATATATATATATATATAAGAGCGTTCAGTTGAAATTTACATTCAAGCATCATCGCAAAAGCAAATGATTTGGTGGTAGATCAAAGGGAAGGAGGGGACAGCACAATTTCAGCTCCCACCCCACCCCTCATATCCAGGCACCAGTTATGACAGACTGGGACCCAGGTCAGAAGTTATAAATCTAAATTGGGGGGAGGGGCTCTTTACTGTCACTGGCAATTGTCTTCCTGTATTTTCCACGGTGCTCTTGTACAAATTAATGTCATGATTAAATAAATTTAACTTGAAATATGCTAAATAAATGTGAATGTTCATGAACATTTTCTATGCAATATATGAAATTAGCTTTCTAAAAATGAAGTCTTAAAGTAAATCTAAAATCTTAACTCTTTCATGATATAACTGAAAATGATAAATTTTTATTTACCGGCAACTGCTCATTCATCAATAAAAATTAATTGTATGTCAACAATTCTTTAAATTGTCTAAATAATGAACAAGTATAAAGCAAGCTTTTTTATAAGAGGGACAGACGAAGTGAATATTATCAAATATAGATAAGAATATTCCTGATTAAAGCATCTTTAAAATAAAACAAACCACATTAAATTCGGCACATCCATTTATTTGGGATCTATTTTAGCACTGAGACGTCAAACTTTTTTGGGGAAAAAAAAGAAACACGCATTTGCTATGTTGAGAAATTTAATGAACTAAATTCACATTCTTCTAAAATTTAAGGAATCTTAAAATCTGGGGCCTGGGGCATATGCCTCCCACTCCTTGTGAGAATCAACGCCCTATTATATCGCATTAAATTTTTCAGTAATATTTGATTGTTTTTCATAAATTTGTATTTGTATAAGTGTGTTTTTCATAAATTTGCATATAAATGAACCTAAAATAATATTTCAGATTTTAAAAGAAAAAATAATGTATATATTAATAAACAGTGGTAATTCATCAGTATTAATATGATATTTAGATGCTGGCACATTAAAAATATTGACATGTACAATATGAGGAATATTTGCAATATAAACCCAATATTGTGGAATCAGTGTCGTAGCCAATCGGGGGGTTAGGGGGGTAACCTCCCCCCCAATGAGGAATTTTTTGCCAAACAAAATGTATATGCCTCACGCTCTTATTACACACACGTAGAAATATTTCCAATATATACATAATATTGTGGATATACTTCATATGTTAATTTAAAAATTCAATAGAAAAAAAGATTATTTTGAATTTACCTCCAGGTAAAAAATAAATTATATAATATGAGATTTTAATTTACCAATATTGATTTAGTAGAAGACTCTGGAGAACCAAATGTATCCGATGTCTCGCCAGTAGTCCAATCAATGAAATGTCGCTTGCCACCTGCAAGTTCAGAAAACCACAGTATAATCACACAGTAAAATTAAATTCTTGAAGAAAATGAATTTTTTAGAATATTTGAACTCTGCTGATAACACTGATAACCTTTAGATGATTGACAGTGACAAAATTGACACTGCTCATATAGTCCTAAGATAGACTCTAACAAAAAACAATTCTGAATATGCTCCAAAACTCTCATTACATTAATACAAAATACATTCTGAAATTATCAATAATTTACCTTTTAAAGGTTCCTTCATCCATTATATCATGCTTCTAGAGAAGGAATTTAAACATTTATTAGAGAAAGAGAAAATGACTGCATGTTAATTTTAATAGTAAACCGTAATATATGCATTATAGGAAAGTTCCAGCTAAAATAAGATTTCCAAAAAGTCACATTTAGCTGTCGAAATGGCCACTAAAACTAAATTAAGAGTCAGTGAAAGTATTTATTTTCCACTTTTGAGACATCTCTCAGCCATTTTGCCTCCGCACAAATACTCAGATGTATACTTGTGATTTCTTGAATAAAGCTTCACTCAGAGACATAAATTCTTTTATTTACCTCCTTAGACACAGAACAATGTTTTTCCAAATATGTTATACGAAAAGGCGGGACCATATGAAAATTAAATTTTGTATTTTATATGTTACTGTGCCCCCCCCCCCCCCCCCCCTAGTAAAAAACATTGGCATATCTGGAAGCTACTGTAAATTTGTCAAATTTTCTATTTCAATTACTCATAGTGTAAGAGATAGCCGCAGTAACATTATTACAGTCATTTTTAGTCACTGGATACACTTGATATAGAAATTTCGAATAATCCCTTAAGAATGGCATTTGCTTTATTGTGCATTTTATTTTACAAAAGAAGCTTCCTTTTCCCCTCTCAAAAAGACTCCTGTATCTGCCACTGAAATTATTAATTTAATTACAAGGCTGGTGCTTTTGAAAGCAAAATTTCGATTTTACAAATGTATGTAAGAACGTCAAATTTTACACCAACCATTTTCAATATCTTAGAATAATTTGTAAACTTAATGTTGGGCACGTTTAGCATTTTTAATAGGTGAATAAGAATAAAGAATTTTAAAGTTTCTTTGCACAATTTATATTTATTTTTTTATTTGTATTATAAATTATTTTTAAAGTATACTTTGGCTCTATCTCTGTTAAGAAGCATTTTTTTCTCTTATTTGTTTTCATATGCTCCCTTCCACTCACTCACTGGGCCACAACATTCAAGCAGTTAACTATGTCCTTAACCAGGGTTTCGTTTACACGGAAACTTACAACAGCTCAACTTCTGTATTCTAGCCTCAGTAAAACTTTTCATCAAAGAAAAAGTTTTAAAACTTTCATTATTGTTTCAATTGATACTAATTCTATTACATTTAAACAATTGTTAATAGTATAAGCACAAATTTACCTTATTTCACAATAAACTAAGGCAATTAATATTGTTATTAACATAAAAAAAAAGTTAGAGCTTCTGTACTTTAGTTAGAAATAAAGCCGAGTCCTTAGCATGTATTCTCGCTAGTATTTAATTAGCTAGTTTTATTAAATGATTATCCTTGACCAATTAACAACATTTTTATCCGATAATATTGAAACAAACCAATTCTAGTCATGAAAAACAATTTCTCGAAAAGTATTTTTGGTTCTTGTTACTTTCAATGCTTAACTTTCTGTACAAAGGGCTACTTTAAAAAATAAATAAGGAAAAACTATGATCAAGCATTGGTGACAGGTTATTAAATATAATATTACGACACTTACCTTTTTTTTTTTACTGTAAAATTAAACCTTGTAACTATTGAATTACTCCTAAACAGGGCTGAAAATCTCGTATATCCGTCTTATGAACATTAGTGCGCACTAATCTTGGCTCTCTGCAATGAAAACTAGCTCTTACACAATGCCTGATAAATTCAGAGTAACTGTATGTTCTCGGAGGCATCTGTTTATGTGTGGGGCCGGGCGAGGGGCTCGGTAATAAATAAACCACTTGACTATTCTCTAGGAGAATTAAAGCAAAGTAGTAGATGTGCGGTTGCTATACTATATATTACAACGCGTGCGGAATTTTTTCTGATACGGCTATGAACAAATGCATTAAAGAAGTTTTGTGATGAAATCGTCTCCACGTACAAGCACCAGCTGATGCAAACATATCGATCACTAATGTAAAAAATCTCTTTGGTGAACCCACATAATTATTTGTATTTATTATTTTGGTTCGATAATCGCGTATATATTATAATGATCATTATTTCCTGCTTTTAATTTAAAGTTTTGCTAATACTAATTTGCATACAGGCGCATTCTGCAGTGTACGATTACCGATCTGCATATACACGTTATCAAAACATGCCGAAATATTATATTCAGAAGCAAATAACGATGAAAGATTTCAGATACAGAAATGTAAATAAAAACACCTCGATCAAATGTAGTAGCGGATACAAAAATCTATTTTCATGGCGCGGTCTATAATGAAAAGAAAAATGCTTATTTGACCTGGACCTAACACACATCAATGTAATATAGTATATGTAAAGCAAAATGTTAAACCCTACTCATAGCAGTGACTTTTCAAAGAACCGAGTAGAACTGGAGCGAAACTGAATTAAACTGACTTAAATGTTGTGATTTTTCAAAATTACCAATATAGAATTTACGATAAGAGAAAAGTTATAAGGTTTCACTTACTTGTGTTAGCTAAAAGTATTCCATTATGTTTGCAAGGTGTAAAGACAGCAGGCATCCAACATGGCGTCGTTTAATTGGCATTATTATTTGGGTGTGGAAGCAACGCACTCAACTCCTACTGAAGTGAACGCATCATGGGAAAGGTGGTGACTCTCTCGCTAGAGTGAGCAGATAGTGCCTTCACCCTTACTCTAAGAGTGACATTGTCTCACTCTCGCCAGGGGCGGCCCTAAGGCCGGACAAACCGGACCCCTGTCCGGGGCGGCAAATTTTGGGGCGGCATTTTGGCTCGAATTTGAAAATACATTTCTATTAGTAAATGAATTGGTAAAAATATATTCCGAGGTATATCATCTCTTAATAACTTACTAGCAATGTACCCATCCGTCATGTGATGGGTTTTTACTAACGCGCGCAATTTCATTTGCATTTTCGTTGTACAAAAAATGGAATTAACATAACTGTAGAAATATGCAAAGCGAACTTTATCAACTCTTGTGTATTGTTCGAAGATTACAGGTTAGAGAGTAACAAATTTACTGGGACAAACTGTCAATAGAGAAAATATTTTACATTCAAAATTAACGTTTTCTTTTAGTGAATGAGCTTCTACATCAAGGAGTCATTTAATAGTTGCAAAAGAAGATGCTAGTAATGATATTAAATTGAAAAGAGAATATCTGGAAAATTCTTTTTAATGCAGTAGCCGATATTTAACACTGCAACGTTTCGATTGATTATATTTTGATGATTTTACTTTATGCGCGAAAAACTTATCAAAGTTTACGTCAAAACCTGAAAAATAATTCAAATTTGTAGAAAATTAAAAACCGAAATTTAATTTACTAACATGCCTACTATTTAACAAAAATTAATTTCATTCCCTTTTGTCTGACCATAGTTGTTTTCAACGAAGTGGTCACACAAAATTTTCTCAAAATAATATATTATATATATATTTATATATATATACGTACAATGTTATTAAACTCAATCGCATCGATAGTAACTCAAATTTTGTTCTATTAAACTTTAGGAAATTTTAATATTAATGCCAGTAAATTAAAAAAATAGTAATAATTAAAAAAAAAGAATCGACGTAATTTGTTTAAGTCGAAAAGCCTCTTATTGTTTTACCTCCAGACGCCTTTAAAGAGACGCCCTCCCCCTCTCTCCCCGCCCCCTATAAAAGAAAAGAAAAAAATGCAATGCAACTTTTGCAAACCCTTTCAATTTATTTCAAATTCATTTAAAAAATTCGATGATGCTTTGTTTACCCATCATATGGCCTAATTTCATTCTGTTTTTCTTAATCCGTTAATTGACGGATGCCAGAACAAACTTTTAAGCGATTTTTACAAAATCTCAAAGTCTATGAAATTTTGAATTTTCAGGTATCTATTGTTTCAATTAACTTCCAAATTTCATTCTATTCCAAATGAGCCAATTTTTTAACAATGGGAGAACATACATTTACACAGCAGTTTTCAAACAACATGTTTTTAAATCTCAAAAACTTTTAAACGAATTAGAAATATTTTAGCAACTGCAGTTTAAATTAAGTTGCCACTTTTGATGTTGCTATAAATTTCATTTCATTCGCTTCAGTTGCATGGGCGTAACCAGGAGGGGGCGGCTGCCCCCACCCCCTAAAATGAGCTAGTCATAGAGTCTGATTATTACAAAACTGGGAGGAGGAGCAGTTGCACTCCATGGTCTTCTTGTCTTGTCCCCCCCCCCCTAATGAAAATCCTGGCTACGCCTTTTGTTCCGTTGTTTATATGTGATGTGCAAACAAATATTTACACAGTTTACATAAATTTTCAGTTGGATTCAAATTATAGCTTGTTAATGAAATTCCAACTAGCCAAATATTATCCCATATTTCTAGATTGCATTCCGATGACAAAAAAAATTTGAACAGATCGCATTCTTGGTAAAAGGTATACAAGGTATTGACAAATCATAATTCCAATGAGGCTAGGATTATTTAACTTCTCTCAAACAGTTCATGTTCCTATGCTCTATTATTATTTGGTACAGAATCTTTAATTGCATTGATCCATTGAATCCATTAGGAAAGGATTGCAGTCAAAAGACAACGATTTACCACCTGTTCTAGAACTCTTATTGAAAGAAGAAGAAACTGTAAAGATTTTTCAAAGGATTCTTCGATTGGATGTGATTTTAAATGAAAATGTTTCTGTTATGCAAGAGAACTGGACAAACGAGATAGTATTCTGGCTAACACTGAGTTTAAGCAGCCACGTAACATATTAATTTGGATTGAGAATCACAAGATGTTCTGATGAAAGATCCTGAATTAAATTTAAGGTAGTTTTATTTTTTTACAGTAAACAAAGCGATAAATACCTTACAGTGCAGATTTAATTTAATAAGTAACCAATGTAATTATTTTAAATTTTTTGCACGGCATATGCAGTTAAGACCACTCCTAAAAAGAGTGCTAATTAAACTCATTTGAAACAGTGTTTATTGTTTGTTTGTGTGATTACGGCCGATTATCTACGCAAAGTTTCGGAGAAAACCACGGAAAACTCCGGTTAGGTCGACGGACACGCAATGGGACCCGAACTTGGGACCTTCAAACTTCGCCCGTCTACCATTTCCAGTGATATAACCACTGTGCCATGGTGAGGCTTTAACACTGTTTATAGTGTAAACAATTGGAGTTAATACTGACCGATGGAGAATCGGGAAGTTAAACGCGCTTGATCTAGTAAACGAAATTAGTGTCAGTTACGGCCTTATTAGGCCAAAAGGAAAGCCCAATTGAAATTTTAAAGCTAATTTCAACTATAGATTTTACACCACATCTTATTATTGCTTCGAGAATTTCGCTTTCTTTGCCGATAATTGAGGCAAGTGCAGAGAAGAGTTCTCAAAATTAAAGTTAACTAAAAATTGATTATTTTCCAACTCTTCCAGATAGGTTAAATATTTACATAGGTTTAATTTAACTACATTGGCTATCGAACATGAATTAGTTGAAAAATTGATTTTAGAGAAAAGTCAGGAATTTTGCGGAATTAAAAGTGAGGAAAAAAAAACTCTTTATTTTTCTCCCTTTCTTTTGGTTTTTAGCTTAATGTGTGGTTTTTAATAAATATGGTTTTTCTTATGCTGTGTTAGGTTTAAAGAGCTATTCCAGTTTTATAGGCATGAAAACAGTATCTGTGAACAATTTATTTCTCTTAATAGTAATTTTACTGTGGGGGGCGGCATTTTATATTTTTGTCCGGGGCGGCAAAACTGTTAGGGCCGGCCCTGCTCTCGCAGTTAGGGTGACAGAATCCTATCGATGAAGAGTCATAATGCAGTTTTCTCACTCTATCTGGGATCATTTGCCGGTGACTTTTTGTAAACAGAGTAACAATGTCACTCTAAATTTTTAAGAGAGTACATCCAGCCGTTCTCTCAATTTAGTTGCCGAAAGAAAAACATGTTTCAAAATAATATATGGATACCTAAGTAATTTTGAGTTGGTGCCAAACAATCACTAAATTGCCTAAATCTCCATTGTTAATAGGGTTAATTTATTGTTCACACACAGATTTTAATGCTGAGTTGTGTATTACAAAGTAGACCTCTCAATCTCTGCATTTCTGCTAAAGCTCGTTGATCGTGAGCGACGTGCGGAGAGCGCATTTTTTGGAAAGTTAATGTTTATCGCTGGAGATTTCACGTTGCATTGTTAATTTGATTCGGTTATTTCTTTAAATTTAAGGTAATTTAGTGATCTTTGTTCATTGATTGTTTGGCACCGACTCAAGATTACTTAGGATTCAAGATTACAAGTTTAAAAATTTTGTTATTAAGATTTATTATATTTTACTTTTTAGTTTTTCGGCAGTTTAATTTTTTTGTTAAAAAGTTTTTATTTTATAATTTTTTGTGGCTATAAATCTCCGGCGATAAACATTAACATTCCAAAAAATGTGCTGTCCTCACGTCACTCACGATGAACGCGCTTTAGCAGAAATGCAGAGATGTCTACTTTGTAATAAACAACTCGGCATTAAAATCTGTGAGTGAACAATAAATACCCCCAAATTAACAATGCAACGTGAAATCTCCAGCGATAAACATTAACATTTCAAAAAATGTTCTCTCCGCACGTCGCTAATGATCAACGAGCTTTAGCAGAAATGCAGAGAAGTCTACTTTGTAATACACAACTCAGCATTAAAATCTGTGAGTGAACAATAAATCATCCCTATTTTCCCACCCTTAGGGTAGGAATTTTTTTTCCAAATTTATATGGGACCAACTTCGAGGTATACCCTATCCAATAAAAAAAGTATTATCCAAATTGGACTACTATGTAAAGAGTTATGCGTGATCATACACAAAAAATATATATATATACGCGTCGACGTGAGAACCTCATCCGTTTTTCGTCGATTAATAAACTTCACTACTATCTTTAGTCTTCCCAAAGTAAGTGGAATAGCGTATAGTAGTGAGGAGCAGCAGTCTCCTTATCCGTTGGTTGAGAGTTCGATTCCAGGGCGAGTAAAGTGAAGAAATGTTTTTAAAAAATGTTACACTGTTCAAACTATATCTGTAAAGTAACGGAAAAAGGATTGGCAGCAAAGTTGCCAGAAAATGTCCGTTCTGTTTTTTATTTTTCCGTTTTCTGGACAGGTAACTTTCTGTTTTACCAAAACTGCGAAATAAAATAGGTCGGCCATCGCTAGGATCGAACCCTGAGCCTATGGATCGGGAGACGGTTCCTTTAACTACTATACACTACACGGCCGGTTCCGTACTGGCCAAAGGGTGAAGTGAAGGTTATTTTAGTTTCCTTGCGGGAGAGGAATTCGTGCGTTTCATTATTTAAAATGTAAAATTCGAGATAAAGTGCTGTCCAGTTATTATTAACATAGTCAAATTATTGAATTAGCAACAATTGATTTCGATTTTCACAAATGCATGTAATTAGTAAAAATATTTACTGCTTAGCTATTTGTCATATCGGTTTAGATTTCCATACAGATTGCTGCAAACACTGAAAATCGGAAAAGAAATACATTGGCTGCTAAAAGTATATATAAAAAAAGGACTGATTTTTCGTTCTCAGTTTGAAATAATAATAATAATAATAATAATAATCACTGAAATTAATTTCTAGCCAGTCCTATACATTTATGAATGTGATTTGAAATTACTCGTTGCTATAAAAGGGGATTCTTCTTTAAAAAAGTAATTAATTTAGTTTAATTTTTAATTACTCATGAATCCGTTTGGTGTCAATGTTTTTTCCATCTAAAATGTCTAACACTGTAAAAAATAAAAATAAATTTACGAGAATTTACCGCTCATTTTTAAGGGGAAATCTAGTTTTCGTATATGAATGAGAAAGGCTCGTAAATCTACATTTTGAATATGAAGAACCCCTTTTCTTACTGAAATCGTGATCTCCACCTTTAAATTACGGCAGTGTCTCACGAATCTACGGTAATTCTCAAATGTGACGTCAGATTGTGACGTGGACCCGGGAATTTCCGACCCCGAACCTTCCTACGACACAAGCGGATAGGGGCAGGAAAATAGCTTACTGCTAACGGAAAATTGCATAGGGAAATTTTGACGCGATTGGAAGGAAAGAGGGATTACTGTCCTTTCCGAATACCGACTTACTTGGCGCTTGGCGCACTAATTGATCGTTGATCTTGAGCGGTTTTTTTTTTTTTTTTTTGGCGGGGGGGGGGGGGCTCAAAGGAACATTTCCTCTTTTTGTTAAGTCTAGACATGAAGTATTTGAGAATATGAGTTTTCTGTCGTGTTTACCAGATAGATGTTCACCCGATTTTGGATTTTAACTGGGTAGAATAAATACAATTTCAAATGTCATTTATTTCTTCTAGGAAAGAGCGACTTTTTTATATAGGAGATTCACTCTTAAAAAATGCAATATTCAAGAGTCGACCCGCCCCCTCTTAGGCCCTTTTAAATACTGAAAAACAGTATAAACCTTTAAATTAAAATAAAATATGACTAAGCTTTTAAACAGCTCAGGGGCGTAGCCAAGGGGGTTAGAGGGGTCATAACACCCCCCACCTCCCGAGGAATTTTTTGTCATAAAATGTATCTTCTTCACTCCCTTATCACACACATGTATGCATATATGAGAGTTGCAGTAGTCGTAACCCCCCCCCCTGAAAAATTTCTGGCTACGCCCCTGGAACAGATTGATGCCTTCTTTACTGACATTAGTAAAACAACAATGACCGTTGAAATTATTTTTATTATTTTCTTTTGTTAATTTTCTGAACCTAAATTAGGTCGTTGGCTACCTCAAAGTACGAAGAAAAGTTCTTTTCGGGGGAAACACGATCCTTTATCGCTGACTGAATTTTAGCTTTTATAGAGGAACTACATTTAAAGGTAATTAGAAGTAATTGTTGAATTTCATTCTTTAGTTCGGTGTTTTCAAGTTTGTTGCTCATAATGAAAATTTTTATGTGGTATAATTACTTCACCTTTTTATGGGCGCTGGGGCAATTGACCCTCTTACTAAATTCCAATTTGCTGTAATTACATTTTTGTATTAATGCATGTTTCTCTCAACTATTTTTCAGACAAATAATGTATTCATGAAATGTATTCAGTGAAAATATGCAAATAATGTTTGAATAATTTTGACTTTTTGGTAAGAAGCCAAGAGAAATTATAAAGTACATATATAATGTCTTAAAATTAAATATAAATGTAAATTTATTTATGTAGGATGTGATAAAAATTTATTTCTAAATATTCAAAACGAATAACTTACAATCACTTTTTTCTGATTACCTTTTTTAAAAACTAACTATTAAATTTAAAATCTTTGTTTTACAATAACTTTTTAAGAAAAGATAAATAACTTTAAAATAAATATACAAAGTCTGTACATTTTCTCTGTATAAATAAATTTTCAAGTTCATTCTCACAGGAACATTCCGTAATGTTAATAATTATACAGATTCACATGCTACAGTAATAATGAGGAGGTGAAAAATACAGCGTGCCAAAAGAGCGAACCCTTGCCAAAATTATCTCTACTCTGAATATAAAGGGTTGCATCACTGTAAGGAAACCAGACCACGGACTAAGAGGGTACAGGACAATCATCCAAGCATTGTGAAAGAACTAAATGAAATTTGTCCAAAAGGTGGCGCTGGTAGTCGTACCCATTAATTTTTTGGCGCATGCGTCGTGTTCTAGGAACTAAAACGTAAACAAATTTCAACGGAAGCACCCCGCGGGAGATGCTTACGCTGTGTGTCGTCAGAGGGCGCCCATGCCGTTAATCATTAAAAGGGGGTCGCATATTTTCCTTTCAGAGGCTGACCCAGTTTCGCCCGTCTGCCGCTTCCCGATGATCGTCCTAAAGCCTCTTAGTCCGTGAACCAGACGCGTTTTGCCCATTTTCTCCTTCGGCAAATTCGACTATGTCCGATTATAGGCCCGTTTACATGTGAAAATGGAAAATCCCGGGTTAAAGCGGAGTACAGGGAAAAACTCGCAATGCATCATGGGAAAGCGGGGTTGACTCTGCATTAACCCTCCTTTCGACCCGGAATCTTTCTACCCCGCATTTTTCCCCCTAAGTAGGGGAAGCGGGGTAGAAAGCAGTGTAAGTCCCGGGATTTACTCTGCATTTTTGCACATGTAAACGGGCCCAGTATTAGCTATTTTCCTGCCCCTATCCGCTTGTCCTACGACCGGAAGATACCAAGAGAATCGAAGCGAAGTGACTTGTTTGTTAATGGAAATCGTCCTGGCGCGTGCGAGAGAAAACATGACGCTGACTGACAAGCTTCAATAAAAGCAAAGAATTCGGATTGTATTGAGGTATGTGCCCTTGTTTCATTATTTGAATTTTGTAAATGTATTACACTTTAAGGTAATTAGCATTTCTTTCCAAAACATTGAATGGAATGTTAAGCCTAGGGATCCCTATTCCAGGGGCTATAGTTAAGCCTATCTTCGGCCATTCTACGTACATCAGCAGCATGGCGAACGGCTGAATGTTTATTCTGAACATATTTTACGACATGCTTGTGAAAGTGACCGGCCTACCGTTCCCGGTGGGCATATCTGGGCCTGAGCATGAATAGGATATTTTTTAGATGTTTCATATAACACAGCGATTTTTTTATTTTGCTTATTTCAGTTTGTAGTGCAACTTGTCAATAGTTATATTTTTCTGATCATTTTAGAAATTTATTTAAACTTAACACCCATTAGAAATTTTGCTTACATTTACAATTGTGATTAATTTATTATATTTAATAGAAAGAAAAATTCATTCAACTGAGCATTCAAATACATTATTCTTTATTTTAAAGTTTATTTTGAGTAGTTTAGTTTAATTCTTTATATTTCAGTTCATATTTCATGATACTATTATTTTCTACAATTTCCGGATCTTAAAAGTAGCTGAGACATTACTTGAAATGATAATCATAAAATTTTTTTTTAAACTATTTATTTATGTACCGTTATACAAGCATTTATTTTAAAAAAAGGGTCATATAAACGTCTTTCTATCTGATTATATAACATGCATGCATTCTGTTTTACTATCTGGTTATATTAAACTATGAAAATCTTTTTGCATAATTTTAATACAGTATCTTAACCCATTTATGCCTAGTGTCCTTTTTTTGGGACGGCAGTTTCGCTGTTAGTCGAAAACGTTATTTATTTTTCCTAGCCTTTATTCATGAGCATTGAGCCTCAACTCTACAAAATATTTTAACATGACCAAGTAAGACGTTGATATTTGGATTTTTATACATAATGATTTTAAAAGAAAGCATCCCTTGTTCAAGAAGTTGACATCAGAAATTTATCTATTATTTCTGTTATCAGTAAAAATCGAAGAAAGTCGAAAAAATATCCAGGCACAAATGGGTTAAATATGATGCTCTTCATCTGAGCATTTGTAATTTTCGAAACAGTTCTGTCTCTATATTAAGTTGCAAATTCACTGTCATAAAAAACAAGTCAAAAAGGTAAACATGCTTTTTATGTTATAATAAATTAAAAGTAAAAAAATAATTGTTTTGTGATACCTGAGAAACAGTGCCGTAGCTACACTGTAGTACAGGGAAGAGGCTATTGAGAATGATCTATCTACCATTTATAGTTGTTTACAGGAGAAAAAAAATTCCAATACATTTCACTCTATGGACAGTCATATTCTTACAATTCTACAATCAGTATATATAATGTTATGTATATATATTATATTTCATATGTTGTATCATATAAATGTATTAAACTAATTATTATTAATGATCTCAACTTGTGTGTTAGCATAATTGTTATTGTCTTAATATAATTAATTTTAATTATGCATTTAGTTTAATGCAAAATGGAAATATACTGCTTAATTAGTTTGACATTTTGTTCTCTTTCTTTAATAGATTAATTTTTGACAATTTTTGACGGTTTAAACCAGTTTTTGATAGTTTAAACCAGTTTTTGGCGTCTAAAACCCAACCCTGCCAGGTGATAAAAACTCTAACTCGGTACACCTCTGCTGGTAAAATTATTTATGAGTAAAGGTGAAAAATAGGGATGCACCGAATACCATATTTTGTCGAATGCCGAAAATTCGGTTCAAATTCTAACCGAATATTCGGCCGAATACCGAATACTTGGTTAAAATTTATTAAACTTATTAAACCGTTATTAAACTTTGATTGCAATGATTAATTTTCCCTCTGCTTACTAAGACAGAAGGGCTTGTCTGATGAAGACCGAAAGAATTTTTTGGTCGTAACGATCGTTACGCCTTAAGTAACCTTTTATGTGTGTTTTTTTTCCTCAAAGTTTTTATTTATTTTAATATTTCATATGGTGTAAAACTTCAAAAATTAAAATGCTGCAAAATTTAATATCCAAGTGAGTTTCCTTTATATATTATTTATAACTTTTTTAAATATTGGTGAAATGCTGCTAATTTTTTTATCTGCATATTTTACTAAAAAAAATTAGCAGTTAATTGACTTTACATATTTACGAACACTCAATGTTATGAGGTTTTTTTCTGATTACTGTTTCAAATTTAAATCTGTTAGTAATAGCAAGGTTAATGTAATGTATCATAAGATTTTAAAAAAATTGAAAGGCAACAAAATTCAAATTTAACATCTGAATGTTTTCTCTTACATTAAAACTAATTTCATTGTGATATTAGTTTTTGTGTGATTGTGGAACGCTATGTTAGGGCTAACTGCCACGGATGGCCTTGATAGGACTTTCTAAGGGTCTCTAATGCTTATTCACATGTGATATTAATAAGTAACAACTTGAATCAATTTAGTACTATGGTACTATACTGTATCTTTCATTCATGATATAAAAAATATGTATTTGTTTACCGATTGGTAAATACTACTTCAATTTGTTTACTATTCGGTTGCCGAATATTTAAGTATTCGGCCGAACCGAATATTCGGTTTGTCTGCCGAATATTCGGTGCATCCCTAGTAAAAAAGTGGGGTGTATGCACACCAACAACAGTGATGTCACTGTTATCACTAGAATGCGAGAATCTCACATTTGTTTCCTTTTTCTTGCATTAAAAAATTATTACTGTGAGAAATTCATGCACCCTTAAAGTATAAACACTATTTCTCTATCCCCTTTAAAAGATGCTGATTAAGTGAAAAAAAAAACGACAATACCCCCCAAACTTTTGCAGATTTGAGGGAGTTGACTATTTATTTTTTTAAATGTGTGTGTGTGTGTGTTTAAGACCTTGAGTATTTGTTATTTTTTTGGTATTTGACAATAGATCTTTAGCATGTATGCTTTGTAAAGTATTATTTCATTAATTAATTCAAAATAATTTCACATAAGTGACAAAATTTTCATGGTAAAATATAATACATGTTTTTTACAGAAAATGTAACAGAAACAACACATAGATATTTGTAAAACATTTCATATTTAAAATTAATGCTGATATTCCCAGGGGTTGAAAAAATTTGTAAAATATTGGGTGCCAGGAAAAGATTTTTAGGAGCCTCTTATATGTTGAATAATATTGATTTAAAAAAAAGCTAGTCGCTAAGGGATATTTTTTTTGTCATCTGCGCGACCTGGCGCCCAGGTGTTTTCGGACCCTGGATATTCCAAAATTTCATTGCTTAAGTTTTGAAAAAACTAAGATTTCAGTGTAAAGTACCCTGTGCTATAATTAGGGTGTATGTACACTACGGGGTCGTCCACAATGTTATGCCTGGTAAATTAACCAATGCTCTCAATTTCAGGATTTTTCAACTTATCCCGAATTGTAATTGAACAATTGGGGACAAAATTTTGCTTATGACATTTATTTTTTCCCAATTTTTAAAAAAATCAATCATATTTCACTCATTTTATTTCATGAATGTTTAGCTTTTATTTAGTTAGCTAAAGCATCATTAATTGGTTTAAGCTTTCAATTTATAAAATGTCCCCTAATTTTTTTCTGAATTTGGGGCACCACATGATTTGTCTCTGCAGTTTTTTCTTCAAAAATCGGGTCTCCAGCCACCCAGGTGGTGCAGGGGCTAGCGCACTATTCTACCACCCTTTTGGGTCTGGGTTCGATTCTCAGCTTGGGATTGATTGTTTGTGATCACCCTAATATTGTGCTGTAAAAAAATAATGTAAACTTTGAAATAAATAAAGAACTTGTAATTGGGGCCACAAGAAAAGGGGCAGAGAGTAACAGTAAATGTGACATCACATATTTTGGTCAAAATAAAACATTTTAAATTTAAAAAGTTATTTTGAAGCAAGCAGAATTTGGAGGTATTTTTTTAATAGTGGTGTGATTTTTCATGCGACAAATGAGATGAGATGGCAATTCCATTCTAGTTAAATCAATAGTAAGGTTTGTTTTTGTTTCTGTTTTTGTTCCGGAGTATGGAGAATTGTGATACTTTCTGAAACAGGGGAGAGAGTATCAAAATTAATGAAGAAGTGTAAGAAATCAAATAGAATATCAATAGAATATCTTTATTGGACACCGCCATGGATGGATGCAGAAAAAAAATCTGGGCTGAGTGGCAAAAGTCGCCCTGGTCTTCATTTAATTTTCGCAGTTCATTCGGCAATCTAATTTCGTTTTCGCAGTTTGCAATGTTGGTGATCAACAACGCGACCCCTGGATGGCATACAAAATTATTTACAAAATAAGTCGCGCATGAAACTTTTTGGCATTTGTGATGGGTACAAAAAATTTCTATTCAGATTTAAAGTATAAGGATAATTAAATTTTTCTCTCTGGGATATTGTGCCTGATCTCCTTTTTTTCTATTGTTTTTGCAATGGTCTTGAAAATGAAAGATTTTCTCTGAATAGTTTTGTGAAAAAGCGGAACCCATTCGTTTCATTTCAGCATTTTGACAAGTCTTTCCGAATTACGGAAAAAATGCCACCGTATCTTAAACCTTCATTTAAGGATGTATAATATAACATGCTTATTGGGGCAGGGAGAAAAAGCACCTTTGCAAAGATTTTCGAAATCACGAGAGCCTACTAATAAGCCATGAGAATAAAAGGGTTCCCCTGGGTTGCTTTAATAACCATGCAAATTTTATTTTGAAATCTGACAATATCTTCCAGTAGCCAGCACCTTTTAAAATTTGGAATTTTTGCCTAAATTGACATCTTTTGCCGAAATCAAAAATTTTTATAATCTATTAGATCCTAGTAAAAAAAAAATTGTTTTTTGAGTTGGCTAATAACCGTGTAAAATTTTTTTGAAATTGGTCAATATCTTCAGGTGTCACCAGCATCTTTTAAATCGAAAATTTTGGGCCAAAATAGGTTTTTCCCGAAAACACAATTCTAGCAAATTTTCAAAATCAATATCAGCCAAGTGCAAAAACATTGTTTCTTGGGTTGGTTAATAAGTGGTAACATTTATTTTTAAATTAGACAGTATTTTCAGGTAGTGCCAGCACCTTTAAAATAGGTATTTTCACAAAGAAAAAAACATTTTTTTTCCCCGAAAATAAAAGTTACTGAATTTTGAAAATCGTTAACAGCTGTGAGGTAAAGTTGCTTTTCATCTTTAGAGTGAACCATTTAAAGAACATTTCAGCACTCAGAACATTGCTGATATTGATTTCAAAAATTGTGTTGTTATTTTTCGGGGGGGGGGGGGGAGTCTATTTGGACCCAAATTTCCAATTTCAAAGATGCCATTGACACCTGAAGATAGATTTTAAAAATATTTTACGTTATTATTAACCTACCCAAGAGACAAATTTTCTGCACTCGGCTGATATGAATTTCGAAAATCTGCAAAAATTGCGTTTTCGGCAGGAAGTATCTATTTTGGACCAAATTCCTCATTTTAAAGATGCTGGTGCCACCTGAAGATATTCTCCGATTTCGAAAATGTTTTTCATGGTTGGTTACTCTCTTAATAATCAAAAGTGAAAAACCAGTGCTGAGGAGTGATATATCTCCCTACCTTCGTGACAAAAATCAGCCAACCTCCATAGAGTGAGAAAGCACTATTCCCAGGAGTGACATTTCTGACTCTAGACTAGGAGTGAGAATTCAAAAGCGCACTCCGGGAAAGAGTGCCTCACTCTAAGGAAAGGGTGACAGCACGCCATCCCTTAAAGAGTGGACTGCTCTAATCAAGAGTGAGCTGTGACTATTTTTAAGAGTGACCGGCACTTTTTATAGAGTGACTATTCAAAGGCCGTATCCAGGGGTTCGGACCCCTCCCCCCCCTCAAAAAAATCTATTTTTGTTAATAAAACTATAATAATGACCTCTTTTTGTGAAAAATTCTGCCTTTTCTACCGTTTGGACCCTCGCCAAAATTTTTTTCTGGGTACGGCCCTGTTTTTATTCCTTCAATACGCCTTGCTTCTGGCTATTAACTATTTTAGGATAATCATAATAATTCCTTTTATATATATATATATATATATATAAGAATGTATCTGGTAACAGTATAGATTATTATTATTGTTTAAGTATGTCAAATATTAAAAGTTATTTTCTGTATAGCATCAACATTTACCTAATCTTGTGAATTCATTGAAAATAAAATCCAATATTAGAAATTTAATATTTTGCCCGTTTCTAAGCAAATTTTACCAATCTTAATACTATTGAATCTTAAAACATTTGAAATGTATCAATAATATTGGGTGTATATTAGAAATATTTCCAATATTATTAAGTAATTACTTTTAAATAACAAAATTTACATAATATGTGAATACTTTGAGAATAAAAACTATTTCCAATATTGGTAAAAATTAGTGTTTGGCCCTGATATATGCTCAAAATATTATTATCATTATTTGTAAAATTCAAATTAACATATGAAGTGTATTCAAATATTAATTATATATTGGGAATATTTCTGAAGTAGTCTCGCTACCAATAAACTTTTAAATATTAACTCAATATTGTGAAAACAATGATATCAAAAACCAATACTGGTACAAAGTAGTAAGTGAACGATTTGAGAATAAACCCAATTTCCAATATTGGTAAATAAAATTCCATTATTGGTAAAAATTATCGTTTAGGTCTCATAAATTCTCAAAATAATGTTAATATTTTTTTCTGCTGAATTTAACATACAAAAAAAATCTAAATATTGGGTGTATATTGGAAATATTTTTGAAGTAGTCTTACAACTGATAAATTTTTAAATATTAACTCAATATTGTTTAAAAAATTGAAAACAAAAATCAATATTCGTATAAAGTAGAAAGTTAATCTTAGCGTGTGGCCCAGATATATTTAAAATGCATTTATAGTGTTGAATATACATTCAAAATATATCCAATATTGATAAGTAGTTACTTTAACATAATTTTATAGCATTTTTAATTTTTTCGGTTAATACTTACTCAATGTTACACTGGAAATTACATTAACATTGGTAAAAAGTAGAAAGTTGATATTTAAGCATTATATTGTCAAATTCTAAAACTTTATTGCTATTGAATTTAAATTAAATATATTTAAAACGTATCTGCAATATCACGTGTCTTGAAAATATTCTTCGTATTGTACAAATAAATCTTTTTGCCGCATTTCCCCACACAGCACAAGTTTGTCCACAGGCAATCTTTAATTTAATACATTAGAGCTGGATATTGGGTATTAGAAGTCCATGATCCTCCAGATAACATAAAATAGATCCCTCTATTAGAGATTTGAGGTGAGATCTCTCTAATGAGTAAATAACATCTATAATATCCATTTCTATAAGAGATCTGTATATATGTTGCACAGTTACAATAATTAAACTTGTAATCAGACTTGTAACAGAAGATCCCAAATGTCCCAAAAATGGATATCTGTTTCATAAACAAAATATCCCAGTAATCAGAAAGTGATCCCTATTTCATATCCAGAACTTCTTAGATATGGATTTCTTGGCTATTTTGGATTATTGTCATGCTCAGAATGATTCATAGCAGCTGGAAAATAAATTTTACGTAGATCAATGATACAAGTAATATCTAACTACATGCATTTTTAAATTCTTGCTTTTGTTCCTGTGAAATGTGGACTGTTCACAAAAAGCATGTAGTATTTAAACGACCATCCTATTCTGAAACTAAACAGATTAAGAAGGAGTACAGAGGTTCATTTTAATAATCAGATGATGGCATCACTAAAAGGTACCCGCAAGAGTTCCACATGGCTACTAAATTAAACCTCTGTAAACTCTAAATCTATTTAGTTGCAGAATTCGTTTACAGTTTATGTTTTGTTTGCTCAGCCAAAACTTAACAGGTATAGAAGTGAAAGTTTCAAAATGCATGGGGGTGATCTGTATAGCCATTGAGCTATGTAAAATCCACCAGCAAATATATTTATAAGAACTGTCTTAATCTGCAGTACTATAACTTCATTTGAGTTAATCTGTGATCAAACAAGAATGGAAATAAGAGTTTCGGACATTTCTTCACATACAGAATATCGAGATGATCAACATTACTCAACAGTGCGCAGAAATATTTGATATGTTCAATTTTTCCTTTTCTCCTGCTGAAAAAAATAATCCCTGACAGCTTATTTTTTACCAATAGTACATTTTAGAACAATTTTCACTTATACCCATTATTAATCCTAACTAATATTATAAATGTGAAAGTGAGTTTGTTTGTTTGTTTATGACGCTTTCACGCCTAAACCACTGAATCGATTAGGATGCATTTTGGTTTAGATATAGATGGGACACAGGAGAAGGTTATAGGCTACATAGAATTTTAGATTTTAATTACTTTTTAATTATTAATTAAAAATAGTTTTTACATTGCCATGCTCGGCGAGTTTCGCCCGTATCAAATGCTTCATGTTTTGAGCTAACAAGAATGCTATTACTTCAATAAAGACACGCGTGCATCTGAAAAACATTAAATACCACGAAAATTATGCGAGTTTTATGCCAAATCTATCTATATCCTTATAAATAAAAATGAAATTCTGTTTGTTTGTGGATTTGATTAGTATACAAATCCACAAAAATGGACCTATCAGCCTGAAATTTTGCAGAGATATGTAAAATAATATAGAATAAATGATAGTCCACTTTGAAAGTCCACCAGTTCCCGGAATTTAAGAGATTTTTCTAAGTTCTCCACGCAGAAAGCTTTCCGTAGTTGTAACCACTGTAGTGAAAAAAGTGTGCAATAAACATCGTGGTTGCTATGTGTGGCGTTTTTGCCGAATAAAATGTTTCAAGTTCTTAAAGTAAAAATAAAAGAATAATAATGATCTTTTTTTTGTTAGGTTATATTTGTAAGGTTATTTTTTTTAATTATAATATCGCGTGCATGGAAGTCAGAGCAGGAATGAAATGTTTTATACGCAAAACAATAAGAATTGAAGATTTCCGAGGCTAATATGTAAAATTTTTTATCTTGGTGAAAAATAAAATTGGCTGATATGCCTATTTTGAGAAAGTGAATTCTTGCGGTTTGCACATTTTTCGGCTTGGCGCAATTTACTAAGAGCTTAAGGAAATAGATTTTTGAAAACAAGTGCATAGGTTTTATTAGAATACAGCGTTAAATTTTAATAATCAGTGCAGAAATAATGCAGTTATTAAGCGATTTCAAGCCATCTATCTTCAGAATTCTCGCCAAGTGAGTACATTGTTAGTGAGTTAAATTGGGGGAATTCCGCCAAATTTCAGAAAATTGAAATCTTCGCATTTAGTACATCGGAGTAACGACGAATAAAAAACGTTATAGTTGATAATTTAAAAAATGCGGCTGTATTAAGGTATTTCACTTTTCAAATTAATGCCTGCTTTACTTTTTGGCGGTCGAACCATTTCCCATTTTGATTGCTGCTAAGTCAATGCTTCGAATGATTCCCTGAAAAAACTCTTGCAAAGTGCCATATGTTGGCACTTTGGCGAGGCTTAGATTTGTAACTGGATTTTATTTGAGACTGGTATATAAAATAACACTGGTTATAGATAAAAATGAATGTTGGTATGTGTTTATGAGGTTAAAAAACTCCGGCACCGTTTGACCAATCACCATGTAATCTTGTTCACCTGTCTTTTATGATGGAGAAGGTTTTTATGCTATCCGTTTCCCTCTAACTTGCCATCAGGTGGCGCAGCAGAGCGTCGAATTCTATTCCGTTTAGCCGTTTTCTATGCGAATATCGTTCAACCAATTTCGATGAAATTTGGTACTCGCGGATATTAGAACACGGAGAATATTTTTCACTATCATTTTGATTTAACTTGCCGCTAAATGGCGCTGCAACGCATTCTTCTATACCGTTCGACGGATCGACATAAAATTTTTTATTCTTACACATTTGAGCACGAAGAATATATTCTAACTGTGTTCCTTTTGATGTTACTCACCACTAGATGGCACTGAAATGCATTATTATTTTAACTCGCCATTAGATGTCGCTGCAGCAGGCCAAATTCTTGACCATTCAAACGGTCGCTACGAAAATCAGTATACATAGCTATTTGAACAATGAGAATATTTTGGGGTTATCCATTTTGCTATAACTCGCCACTTGACGGCGCTGTAACAAATCATTACTTTAATTAAGCACTAGATGGCGCTGCAGTGTATCACTTCTAGACTGTGCGCTAGACTGATCGCTATGAAAATAGGTATACATAGATATTTGAACACGGGGAAGAGTTTGGCGCTATCCATATTCCTATAACTTGCCACTAGATGTCGCGTCAACACATGAACTTTAGGACTATCCAGCCGATCGTCATGAAAATTCGTATGCATCGATATCTGAATGCGAAGAATATTTTCGCCGTATCCGTTTTGCTAAAACTCGCCACTAGGGGCCCGATTCAAACGAAACGCGATCGGTCGTCTCCAAAACGATCGTTTTCTCTCTGGAAGTTCGATCGCTTTTACAAGCGATCGCAAAAGTGTATTCAAAGTGAAACAAAATAGGCGATCGAACTTACAGGTTTGCTAGATCGAAACTTTATCACCACAGAGTGAAAACGCAACTTCCGGTGACGTAGAAAGTCGCTGTTAACCAATAAAAAAATCGCATCTTTCTCTGGAAATTTTTTTTAACTTAATGGCGACGACTAACTGTTTATTTATTTATGTTTGAGCTGCAACGGACAACAGGCTGTGTCTTAATTTTTTTCCCCAACAGTATTGTAGGTTAATGTTTTAAAATTTTAACTGGTTTAGGTTAATATTTTTTGTATGTTTATAATCATGGAAACGCATTTTTAATTTATGAAGATTTTTTTTTTAGAAAATTATTGATAATAGTATTGTTCGTCATAATTATCATGTCGAATTGTTCGAATTATCGAATAATAATTGTTCTCTAGTTTGCCTACTACATTTTATTTTTCTGTAGCAGAGAAGCTGTTTATAATTATAATGGAGGGGTAGAATTACTATATATTTCATGTTCTGATATATAATTAACAATCAAAGACATCCTTAATATAATGATATGAATATTTGTATTTGTTTAGGAGGGTTGCTAGGATGCTTATTTTAGCGAAAAATTATTCGTTATTCATGTATTTTTTCGCGCTGTTTCAAATATCAAACATTTATCGAGCAATAAACGATTTAAAAAAAGGACTACAGATGGCGCCTGCATCGTAGTGTCTGCTAGAGTAGAACTCAAAGGCCGACAGAAAATAAACCCTACAGATATTCTGTTCTGCGAGAAAATTCAGCTTTCCGCAGGCCTAAATCTTTTGCAGAATTCCCTGTCTGATAATTCCAACGGATTGCTTCGTAATTTTAAATAGCGAGTCTTCGTTGTTGTTGTAATCTTCTCATCAAACATCCGCCGGTGGATCCGCCATGTTCGAGAAAACGATCGCTTTTGGAAAAACGATAGCAAAACACCAATCGCAGTGTCACGTGATTCAAAAGCGATAGACAGGTTTCACTTGAATAGGAAACATAGGAATCAGTCGAAAATTTCCGCGATCGCAACAGAAAACGATAGAACTCTGTTTCGTTTGAATCCGGCCCTAGATTGCGCTACGGTGCATCGCCTTCAGCACCGTACAAACGATTGCCTTGAAATTCGGTATGCATGATTATTGAACACAATATAACGCGATATCCATTTTGCTATATCTCTATATTACAATAAAAAGGAATCACAACAAATCGTAATATCAAAAAGTCCATTCATTCCCGTGCGAAGAACGGGTATTTTAGCTAGTAAAACAATAAAAATCACTTGTGATAAGATATTTATACAAAATCAAAAGAATAATAATAATTTTTATTTTTAAATAGCTTTTGTTTTAAGCATAATTTAATAAAACTTTTTTTTCAACTTTATTACAAATAACAAGTCCTTTAAAAAAAAAATAGACAAGATTGAATTGTTATCAAAAAGAAATTATTTGAAATTAAATTTCTGTCATTTATACATACAAATACAAGAATTATGAAACACAAAAATAAGTTAAAATACACTCTATAACAAAAAAATCGACGCACCAAGAAACAATCATCCGATTGCTTTGAAATTTCATATGCATGAATGTTTTGAACAGATATGCAAATGATTCAAATTTGGTATCCAATAAATGAATAGTTTGATCTCTAGCGCATCGGAACTGCGCATCCAGCACACGTATCTAAGGAGCAGTTCTTCAACGGTTGTTAAAACTTTCGGTTTGATTGCGATTCAGATGACCTTTCAACAACTGAAAAAATGCCTCGCTGCAGGATTCGTGCTCATTACGAGCAACTGTCAGAGTTTGACAGAGGTCGTATCAGTGGATTGAAAGAGGCCTGTTGGACTAATCGGAGAATCGCTCGTCATTTGAGTCGAAGAGATGCAACGATTCGAAGATGCTGGCAAAGATGGGTGGAAAATGGCAGAGTGCAGCGTCAGGATGGTAGCGGCCGACCCTAGTAGCAATAACCCATCGGTCGATGAGAGGCGGGTGAGTTAAATCCGAGGAGAAGGAGCAATGGCCGATCACGGCTTTTCATCCAAAAAAGGGGAAATTTCATCGGCAACTGGTACAAAATGTCCGCTCGGGGAGCCATAAAGCCGATCATCGTTTCCCGATGACTCCGATGAAATAACGAAAAGAAACCGATAAACTGTGAAAAATATATTTGTTAATAAAAAATAAACGACTGGCAGCAAAATTTTCAAAAAATGTCCGTTCTGTTTATTATGTTTTCGTTTTTTGTATGCTAAATTTCCGTTTTTCTGAAAAAAAAAAAAAATCCTTCCTCCCTCGGGCCCGAACCCTGAGCGTACAGATTACGAGATAAGTGCGCTACCTCTAGACCATCGAATCTTGTCATGTGAAAGGCAAAGTGTGAAGTACAGGTTATTTTAGTCTCAGATTGGGACTTTGCGTGAAATTTTGACGAAGTTTTGTTCAGCTATTATTAATAATATTCAAATTATTCGATTGGAAAGAAATTAATTTCACTTTTTACCAATGTATGTAAGTAGCAACAAAATTCATAATTAATAATTAAAAAACAATATTGCCAATTGTATAGGAATTTTAGTGCGATTTTAACTTTCATATTTCTTGGATAACTTTTAAAAATTAACTGATTTCTCTTCTTGCTGTTTACATTAAAGAGGTTTCAAAAGAGTTGCTCATTGTAATGAAGTTTCCGTTTTTCTTATAATGCAGCTGACGCTCAAATAGATTTTCTTTTCTTTTTTTTAAACACATTTTTAAAAAATTATTTAAATATTACAAACGATTTTTATATAATAAACACTTACATTTTTTGGTAAATATTTCTTTTCAAATTTAAATTTTGTGGGGGGGGGGCAAGGGGGGATACCACCCCCTGCCCCCTCCCAACCCCAATACAAGAAATTTGAAGTAAATTATGCGATTAATTCAAGAATTGTTCAAAGTTTCCCTTAGATTATGCAAAGGCAGATCTAAATTACGCAAATATTTATAGGAATTTGGGTAAAGTGTAAACCACTGGGGACACCTGCAAGGCCCGTTGACTATAGAGCTGCAGTTTCGGATAAGATATTGTTTTTCGGTTTCCCATCGGCGAAACTGCTCGTCTAGATCACTTCTATCCATGAATAAAAATTCATCTATCGCAGATAAACAAAAGTGCACTTGCCGATGACTAAATTCGACGAGTCGATGAGTTAACGATGAGTCGATGAACGACCGAGCAGAAAACAAGCAGTCATTGCTACTAGGGGACCTAGCTCTACAACAGATCGTGAGGACAGAGTGATGGTCCGATCAGCTGTCACAGCGCCTTCTTCATCTCTATCAAACTCTTCCTTGGCCTGCCAAACACCAGTGTCCATCATGACCTTTCACAGACGGTTGAGAGAGCGAAATCTACGCTCGCGCCGACCGTTACGCCACCTGCCACTCACGCCTGCACACTGCCGAGCCAGATTACAGTGGTGCAGGGCTCGATCAGGTTGGAATGATGCCGACTGGGGACGTATAGTCTTTAGCGACGATTCCCGCTTCCAACTGTGTCCTGACGATCATCGAAGACGTGTTTGGAGACGCACAGGGCAGAGGGTCGATCCTGCTTTCACTATTGCACGCCACACTGGCCCTCAACAAGTCATTATGGTCTGGGGTTCCATTTCCTTTGACAGCCGGACGCCTTTGGTCGTCATTAGAGGTACACTTACTGCACAGCGGTACGTGGACGACATCCTAAGACCTGTTTTGCTACCGTTCCTTTTGCAGTGCCCTGGGCTGGTTTTTCAGCAGGACAATGCCAGACCACATACGCCTCGTGTTGCTCTAAACTGTCTGCAAGCGTGTCAAACTCTTCCTTGGCCTGCCAGATCGCCAGATCTCTCTCCCATCGAGCATGTCTGGGATATGATGGGAAGGCGATTGCATCTGGCACGTACTGTTGATGACCTCGTTCGACAATTGGAGCGAATTTGGCAGGAAATACCGCAGGAGACAATCCGGGAGCTTTATCGGTCTATGCCACGCCGTGTGGCAGCTTGTATCCAGGTTATCGGCGAGTCAACACCTTAATGAACTTGTTACTGTAACTCTGAAATAAATTTTTCAATTGTTTTGAAATTTTAATCATTTACTATTCTGTACATTGTCTTCCTATCCACCAATTATCGTCTCAATCGGACACCTCCTTCTTGGTGCATCGATTTATTTGTTATAGAGTGTAGTAATAACTATCTTTTAATTGAAAACCCAAAAACATCAAACTAATTGCTGGCTAAATTAAAAATATAAATATATCTGCTGATAAGCTCTGTTAATGTATATATCATGTTTGGAAATTTAAGAGAATACCTATTTTTTACCCCCCCCCCCCAAGAAAAAGGAATAAAGTATTTCTAAAATGGAAACAATTTTTATTTAATTTTTTTTTCGGGAAAAGGGGTAAAGAAATGTTTTTGTTTTGGCCACTTCTTCATGAAATGCACTCTCTTTCTATCCTAACACATTGGTGCAGTACATAAGTAATATAAATCAAAACAAATTATTTCATAATTCCCCAACATTGCCCATTTAGTTGAAATCCCCCAGTATTTTTGTCTTGCCCCAAAATCATAAATTAAAGTTCAGAGGTGTGAGCAAGAATACGGGTTAGAATCCCTTAAAACATCACCCACCCCCAAGCAGACACCCCTCTTGTAGACTTGCCATAACACAAAGAAATAATTTAAGTTTAGAACATGAGGGTGAATTATAATAACCTCCATAGATAATGTTTGGGCGAGGGGGTGGGATTCACAGAAGCTGAGAAATTTTGTATTTTTCTGCACCTCTTAAAAAGTAAAAATCCTGTTCTGAACATAATTTATACATGTCTCATAAGTAGATATTTCTTAATTTTTATGATATGTATACACATTCATTTATTTATTTATTTTTAAGTGTGATTTTATTTCATTAAATTTCACTTTTACAGCAAAATAGCTACAAATTACTTAATCTTTTACAAACTTCAAATTGAAAAAAAAATTCTTTTAATATAGATTTTATGCAAGAATTATTATACTATTGAATTAAATAAAAACTTTGGTAATGGAACTTCCAAGTCCAGAGCAGTCTTCAGACTAGCTAACTTTAGTTTACCATGCATAACCTAAGTTTAAAAAATTCAAACGATTACAGAACTGCAATAGTAAAAAATAGCCTGTGAATTGAAAAAAGTGAAAGATATTCTTTATTGACACCCATTGCATACAGGTTTGAATAAATTATAAAAGCAATGGCAGTGAACACACAACAAAATTATTAATTTTGTTTAATTGAATTATTTTGTTTCATCAATATAAAATACAATTACTGGATTCAAAATCAGTGTCAATAATACTTCACATTCAGAGTTTCTTCTAACAGCATCTGGAAGATAAAAATTATGACTTTAACAAGTAATTACAGAATTAATGAAAGTTAAAACATAACTGCTATTCTATCCTAATAAAAAAGGATAACCCCCCCCCCCCATAATTTGAATAAGACTGAAGACAGGTTCAAAATCAGGAAGAGTTGGCAACTAGAATATACTAGAGCACAAACTAGATCTATGCTAAATACATACAAAATAAAATTAGTTAGAACTAGTTTTGTGTGTACATGCCTTAGTGTCAAATTTAAATCTACAACTAAAGTACAACCTAACACATCCAACTAAGTGATGAATTTACAGAGAAGTAAGTCAGCAGAACTTTTCATTTGACCCAGAAAACACTAATAAGGTCACAAAACATTTTGGTTATAGTTTCACTAAAATCGGAGGATAATTTTATAATAAAACGTGTGTAAATCTACATACATTTTAGAACACCTTTAGGAGCAGGTTAAATACAATTTTGGAACAGCACAAAAGCATATCAAAAATGTTTATACGTATGGTAATAATAAATACTCTCAAGTAACATTTACATATACTGTAGCCTTTCGAGTAAGAGAAGGAAGAGAAAAGGGGCATTTACTGTTAAAATTATGCAAATTATGCAAAAAATGAATAAATTAATAAAATAAAGATGTAGAATTGAAGCCAACTTTTGCATTCTAATTTTGTCTCTGAACACAAAAGCTACATGGAATCTGCAATAAAACCTAAATATAGCACTCCGAAAATACAAAAAAAAGTAAAAAAAAAAAAACTTTTCTATTTCTTTACATGGGAAAAAAAAAGAAAAGAAAAACTTTAATTTTACCAACATGAAATGCTCGTAATTTTTTGAAAAATAATCTGTCCTCTTTGTCCTATTATTATTAGAATGCACTGATATGCAAAGTTATTGAGAGCATGAAATACTTTATTAAAAGAAAGGAACATATTATATAGCTTACCTCACAAAATCAGATTTTGTGAGGTAACACAAAATATAATAATTTAGGACAGCGTTGAAGCAAAACACACATTTCAAATGAATTTGGAACAAAATTATCCCCAAATAAGTAACTACTGCTTAATAACTAACATCAAACTAATAGTGAAAAAATAAATATAACTCACACTAACTACTTTACTATCACATTACTTAATATTGGTAAATTAAATTTACAAATTATTACAATCAATTAAACAATAGAAATATTCAGGACTTGTAATATATTTCATGTAAATAAGAAGAGAGTGAAAAGTAAAATAACTTTGCAATAAAAACTTTTCATTAACAGTAAGTAAAATATCATCAAATGACAACATTCTTAGCAAAGATCACATCTATATGTGGAAGATGAACAAATGAAAGAAATAACTAAACTGAAGTTTGAAAGTACTTTTAATTTCCAATCCGGTAATTTACAAGGATTCGGTATTGACAGAGGTGTAGCTAGAGGGGAACAAGGAGAGGCACAGAGCCCAAAAGGCACCAATTTATACATAAAAGTAGGGGCGCAAATTTGTTCTCGGGAGCTGAAAATCCTTGCTACATGTCTGAGTACTGAATCCAATTGATAACCCAGATATTTTTGAAGTCAGTTAAAAACTAGACTAAAGATATTTTTGAGTAATATTTATATATACATATGACAACATTTGCACACCGACAAGCTTATTACACTTTGTGAATACTGCAGGGTTAAAAAATCTTAATTTATCTTAATTTACTAAGGCAGTAAAATTTACATTTACATATTACATTAGTAAAATTGAAAAAAATAGTATATTTCATCTCATTTTACCACTAATTGTGACACGTGATATGGTGTCAAAACTGGTCTGCTCGTTTTTGATTTGTTGTATACTAAAGTACAGATATGAGATTAACAAAAAAAGGAAAAAGTCTGAAAGAATGTCCAAACAACTTTTTGAGCAATAATACTTATGAATTTCAAGTAGAATAAATACTTTAATTATTACTGATACTAAATCTATCTTACTTATATACAACTTAATGAAAAATCAGAATTTTTTTGAAAAATTGAAAAAAAATCAGTTCATTTTAAATAAGATCTGAAGTTTAAGATCTACGATCTGAAAATTAGACAAAAGTCTGAAAAATCTCATCTCTGAAAGTAGCATTTTACAGTTTACTTTTTGAGCAACAAATACAAGAAAAAAATCAAAGCTACAGGAGTTTTTAGGTTTTATTTACAACATTGTTTTTAAAAAGGTAGAGAAGGTGAACGAGTAAAAAAATAAATTTGAAGGGACTAAAAATAGATTTTTATACTTTATTTCATTGTTACTTGATAAAATATTGCAAATAAGACTTGATTTTGCCAGTAATTTATTAACCTGATGCCAAATATGAAATAAAACAAGTCATATATATATATATATATATATATATATATATATATATATATATATATATATATATTCGTTGATTTACTCATTGATGGAACTTTACCAAAAAATATACATCGTTTTTCTTTTAAGAACAGCCCCAATAACTTTCTCAAATTACATGAATTATTTAAAAATTAATACATAGTCACTAACTTCCCCAAAATAACATAACTTTAGTAAACAACTAAAAGAAAAATAACTAATACACGAAAATTTGGAAAATAAGAAAAAATAATTTAAAAAAAGGAGTGAACATCTCAAAAAAAGTTATTCAAAATAATGGGATACAAGCTTTAAAAAAATCTGTAGATAGAGACCAAAAGCATGCAGACTCTGAACTAGTAATCAAGAATATTTAATAAATAAATAAATAAATAAAACAAAAAAATATGATTAGGAATTATATAAAGCTATAATCTTCTTCTCTTTAACAGAATACCACTGACAATAAAATTCAATGGTTTCTCCCAGGACCAGTTCAAGAGTACTAGAAAATAAAAAGATAACTTGATAAACAACCAAAATTAATCATTTTTTCTTTCAAAATATTTTATTCATCACTTGGCTCAGCAAGCTTTAAAGACAAGCTAGATATGTCAAAAACTCGATATAATGCAAAAAGCTTCATCGCGGATTGCATGGTGCACTTTTATAGAACAACAAAACTGCAGGCATTATGCAACTTTTAAGGGGAAATTTAAAATTGTGGAAATCCCATCTGATAGCTAATACTACCTCTATTTGGGGAAATACAATATGTTATGGATTTTTCTCTTAATATTTCACAAACTACCCATTATAAATGTAAATTAACCATTTGTAAAAGTGCATGAGTACGGCTAGTCAAGAGAAATTCTGAATGACAAGTGTTTAATACATCTGAATTCTTTTAAATCTTACTCAAAAGTTGTATTATTTCTTGTAAAAAGCACCTGGACAGAAACATTTTATTACTACTCACTATACTTAACAAAATAATCTTGTGAGAAATGCTGCCCATCTGACTCAATGCTTTAGGTTTACATTCTTCTAAAATGGGATTGTAATGCTTAAAATCCAAAAGAATTACATAAAATTAACACACACACACATGCATATTGCATACTGAACATGCATAACAAATGATCTGAATATAAAACTAACTCCTGAAGTCAAAAAATAACCTAAAACAGTAAATAAATACTTACACCTTAGACCATCCAAAGTAGCATTCTTCTTCTTCAAAGATTCTTAAAAAATCACACAGTGCATCGCTCTTATTAACAGTCTCCTACATTTAAAGAACATGAACATTTAGTAAATAAAAAGTATTCTAAATTTTTAATTTTCTATTGCAACCAAGTTATATAAATGTAAGAGTCTCCAGTTGAAATTTACATTCAAGCATCATCGGAAAAGCAAATGATTTGGTGGCAAATCGAGGAGAAGGAGGGGGCAACACAATTTCAACCCCCACCCCACCCCTCATATCCAGGCACCAGTTATGACAGACTGGGATCCAGGTCAGAAGTTAGAAATCTGAATTTGGTGGGGGGGTCTTTACTGTCACTGGCAATTGTCTTCCTGTATTTTCCACGGTGCTCTTGTACAAATTAATGTCATGATTATATAAATTTAACATGAAATATGCTAAATAAATGTAAATGTTCATGAACATTTTCTATGCAATATATGAAATTAGCTTTCTAAAAATGAAGTTTTAAAGGAAAGCTAAGATTGAACAAGTATAAAGCAAGCTTTTTTATAAGGGGGATAGACGAAGTGAATATTATCAAATACAGCTAAGAACAATCCTGATTAAATCATCTTTAAAATAAAACAAACGACATTAAATTCGGCACATTTATTTATTTGTGATCTATTTTGACACTGAGACGTCAAACTTTTTGGGGAAAAAAGAAACACGCTTTTTACTACGTTGGAAAATTTAATGAACTAAATTCACATTCTACTAAAATTTAAGGACCCTTAAAGTCTGAAACCTGGGGCATATGCCTCACTTGTCCCTGCGATAATCAACGCCCGATTATATCGCATTAAATTTTTCAGTAATATTTGAATGTTTTTCATAAATTTGTATTTGTATAAGTGTGTTTTTCATAAATTTGCATATAAATGAACCTAAAATAATATTTCAGATTTTAAAAGAAAAAATAATGTGTATATTAATAAACAGTGGTAATTCGCCAGTATCAATATGATATTTAGATGCTGGCACATTAAGAATATTTGCTTTACAATATGCGGAATATTTGCAATATAAACTCAATACTGTGGAATCAGTGGTGTAGCCAAGGGGGTATAGGGGGTTCACCCCCCATGAGGAATTTTTTGCCAAACGAAATGTATATTCTTCACTTCCTTACACACACATATACATGTATGTGAGTTGCAGTAGTCTTACCCCCCCCCCATGAAAAAGTTCTGGCTATGCCACTGTTGTGGATACATTTTAAATATAACTTGCTACTTTTTACACTAGTTTTGACTTGCAATTTAATAATAATATTGAGTAAATAAACATTAAAAAATGAAAATGGTATGAAAATTTCTAAAAATAGTTTCTTGTTAATATTAGGAATACATTACAAATATTTTCGATGTTTACCTAATATTGTGGATACATTTTAAATACATTTGGGCTAAATATTAAATATCTACCATGTAAAACTACTGGTTTGTGTTTTCAAAGCCCTAATTTACCATTTAAAAATTTATTGGTAGTGGAACTACTTCAGAATCAGAAATATTTCCAATATATACCTAATATTGTGGATATACTTCATATGTTAATTTAAAAATTCATTAGAAAAAAGATTATTTTGAATTTAAATCCAGGTAAAAAATGAATTATAATAATATGAGAATTTTATTTACCAATATTGATTTAGTAGAAGACTCAAACTCTGGAGAACTAAAATCTATGCTGTTTGCCCAGTGTCAATAATGAAATGTAGAAAACCACAGTATAATCACAGTAAAATTGAATTCTTGAAGAAAATGATATTTTAGAATTTTTGAACTCTGATAAGAACACTGATAACCTTTAGATGATTGACAGTGATAAAATTGACACTGTATTATAGTCCTAAGATAGACTCTGACAGCAACAATTCTGAATATGCTCAAAACTCGCATTACATTAATACAAAATACATTATGAAATTATCAATAATTTACCTTTTAAGGGGTCATTCACCCATTATATCATGCTTCTAGAAAAGAAATTTAAAAGTGTAATTAGAGAAAGATAGAGAAAATAATGCAGGTAAATTTTAATAGAAACTGTAAAATATGCATAGTTCCAGCCAAAATAAGATTTCCAAAAGGTCACATTTAGCTGTAGAATGACCACTAAGATAAATTAGTGTCCGTTGAAAAGTATTTTTTTTTCTCACTTTTGAGACATCTCCTTAGCATTTGGTGACAAAGGGTAAAATGTTTTACTTGTGATATCTTGATAAAAGCATCTCTTAGAGACATTCTTTATTTACCACCTTAGACACAGAACAATGTCTTTCCAAATATGTTATATGAAAAGGGGGACCATATGAAAATTAAATTTAGTATTTTTATATGTTTACTGTGCCTACTAAAAAATTGCTATATCTGGTAGCTACTGTAAATTTTTTAAATTTTACTATTTCAATTACTCATAGTTTACGATATAACCACAGTAACATTATTGCAGTCATTTTTAGTCACCTGGTGTAATTGACATAAAAATTTCAAATAATCCCTTAACAATGGCATTTTGCTTTATTGTGCATTTATTTTACAAAAGAAGCTTTCTTTTCCCCTCCTAAAAATATTCCTGTAACTGCCACTGAAATTATTATTTATTACAAGGCTTGGTGCTTTTGAAAAAAAAAAACTTTGATTTTACAAATGTATGTAAAGAAAACTAACAACATTTTATTATTTTACTTAACTTTTCAATATTTAGAATAATTTGTAAACTGAATGTAGGGCACTTATTTTTAATAGGTGAAAAAAAATAAAGAATTTTAAAGTTTCTTTGCACAATTTATATTTTTTTCATTTGTATCATATTTTATTTAATCTTTCTTTAAAAACATATACTTTTCCGGATGCTTGGAAGCATACTAAAATGATTCCTGTCTTTAAAAAGGGTGATATAAATGACTGCAAAAATTATCGACCTATTGCTATTTTAATTCCTTTTTCTAAGATATTTGAAATTATAATGCACAAAGTTTTTCAGCAGGTTAAAAATTTAATTTCCTCATCTCAACACGGCTTTATTCCTAAACGGTCTACGCTTACTAATTTATTTTGTTTAAATAGCAATATTATTTCTTCGTTTGAAAACGGATATCAACTTGATGTCATTTATACCGATTTTTCCAAGGCTTTTGACTCTATTGACTTTGGAATTCTTCTTAAGAAATTAATTGGCTTGGGTTTTCACATTAATCTTACTGACTGGATTTTTCTTACTTGTGTACTAGACAGCTTTGTGTGTATTTTAATGGTGCTGTTTCTGAGAATTTTACCTGTACTTCTGGTGTTCCCCAAGGTTCTAATTTGGGACCTTTATTTTTTTTTTGTTTATTAATGATTTGTGTTCAGTTTTGAAATTTTCTAAGTATCTTTTATTTGCTGATGATCTGAAATTATTTAAAGAGATACGGTCTGTTACTGATGCTTGTCTTTTACAGAGCGATCTTAATAGTTTATATGAATGGTGCGCTGACAACAAATTACTTCTTAATATTATGAAATGTAGTATTCTTAGTTATTCTCGTAAATCTCAAACTTTAATTTATTCATATCATATTAATAATCTTCCCTTATTTCGTTCGGATTCCATAACTGATTTGGGCGTTGTTTTTGACAGGAAACTTGAATTTTCAATCCATATCAATAGCATTATCTCTAAAGCTTACAAAAAACTTGGTTTTCTTAAGTGCAAAACTAAAGAATTTTCTAACCTTCATGCATTAAAAATCTGTTTGATACGCTCTAATCTTGAATATTGTAGTCTTATTTGGGATCCGTATTATAAAAATAAAATGAAAATTCTTGAGCGGGTGCAGACTCAGTTTACTCGTCGTCGTTATTTATATTACAAAAGTAATCCTATTTACATTCCGAATATTTCTTCATCTTACTTGAGAAGTATTTTTGGTCTTCCTAGTTTAAGATCTCGTCGTGATCTATTTTGTTTATTATTTTTTTATAAAGTTGTCAATAATAATTCTTCAAAGTATTTGTGTCAATGTACCGAACAGGTCTCTTCGTAATAGCCATTTATTTGTGGATCCAATTATAAAATATAATTACATATACTTTTCGTTATATAAAATTTATAAAATTTATAATACGTTTTCTTTGGATTTGGATATTTTTAACATGTCTTTTAAAGCCTTTAGAGTTAAGTGTTTTGAACTTTTGCAGTCATGACTGGTATTTATTTTATCTCTGTATTTTATCTTTTTTAATTTTGTTTTTTGTAATTTGTCCTTTTATGCATCACTGTACATGGATTTCAATCTGTAGTGTGCATTTCTTTTATGAAATAAATAAATGAAATAAATAAATAAATTATTTTTAAATTATACTTTGGCTCTATCTCTGTTAAGAAGCATTCCCCCCCCCCCTTTATTTGTTTTAATATGCTCCCTTACACTCACTCACTGGGCCACAACATTCAAGCAGTTATTATGTCCTCAACCAGGGCTTAATTTACACGGAAACTTACAACAGCTCAGCTTCTGTGTTTAGCTGAGTAAGCTTTTCATCAGTCTTAGCTCAGCAAACTTTTCATCAAAGGAAAAGTTTTAAAACTTTCATTATTGTTTCAATTGATATTAATTCTACTACACTGTAAACAATTGTAATAGTATAAGCACCAATTTACCTTATTTCACAATAAACTAAGGTAATTAATGTTGTTATTAACATGAAAAAAAGTTAGAGCTTCTCTACTTTAGTTAGAAATAAGCCCAGTTCTTAGCATATATTCTCGCTAGTACTTAATTAACTAGTTTCATTAAATGAATATCATTGACCAGTTAACTTTTTTATCCGATATTATTGTAACATAAAATAATTGTAGTCATGAAAACAATACCCGAAACTTTTTTTTGGTTCTTGTAACTTTCAATGCTAAACTTTCTGTACAAAATGCTACTTTAAAAAATAAATAAGGATAAACTATGATCGAGGATTGGTAACAAGTTATTAAATATAATATTACGACACTTACCTTTTTTTCCTCTAAAATTAAACTTACTGTAACTATTGAATTACTTTCAAACAGGGCACAAAATTTAGTATATCCGTCATGTATGTTGTCCTGTTCAACACATACGTGTTACAACAGACAGATATATAGCCATGCATAAAGAAGTGAACAGTTGAATGACTCTCCTGCCTTCAACTGTTTTCTGGTGGGCAGAGAATTCCATAAGAGGCAATCTGGGGCGTCGGTAACAAATAAACCACTTGACTATGCTCTAGGAGACATTGCTAGGGAGAGTGCTGTTGCTATGATCATTCATTCAACACGTGCGAAAATTTTTCTGAAACGTCGTTGAACAAATGTATTGCATTTAAAGAAGTTCTGTAATGAAATTGTCTTCGTACACGCACCAGCTGATGCAAACTTATGATCACTTAGTAAAAAATCTATTTTGTGAACTACATAATTATTTGTATTTATTTATTTATTTATTTATTTTGGTTCTATAATCGCGTATATATTATAATTGATCATTATTTCTTGCTTTTCATTTAAAGTTTTGCTTATACTATTTGCAACAGACGCATATCCAGGAGGGAGCTCCAACCCCCCTCCCCCAAATCTGATCCTTACTTAGCTTAAAATTAGGTATGTTAGAATTGATTTAGCTAACAATTTGATACACAGCAACACACTCAACCCTCCCTCCCCTGAAATAAAATAGAAGGTACGCTACCGATCTGCATATACGTATCAAAACATGCTGAAATATTATATTCAGAAGCAAATAACGAATGAAAGATTTCAGATACAGAAACATAAATAAAACACTACGATCAAATGTAGTAGCGGATACAGAAATTATTTTCTTGGGGGTCTATAATGAAAAAAAATGCTTATTTGACCTGACCTAAACACAAAATGTACATATAGTAAAGCAAAATGTTAACCCTACTCATAGCAGTGTCTTTTCAAAGAACCGAGTAGAACTGGAAGCGAAACTGAATTAAACTGACTTAAATATTGTGATTTTTCAAAATTACAATAGAATTTACGATAACAGAAAAGTTATAAGGTTTCACTTACTTGTGTCAGCTAAAAGTATTCCATTATGTTTTCAAGGTGTAACGACTGCAGGCGTCCAACATGGCGTCGTTTGGGTGTGGAAGCAACCGGGGCCACGCGAGATAGCAATAGCAAAGGAAACTTGCTTGATCTCGCGTGGCCCCGAAGCAACGCAGTCACTCCTACTAAAGTGAAAGCATCGGAAAGGTGGTGACTCTCTCGCTAGAGTGAGCAGATAGCGCTTTCACCCTTACTCTAAGAGTGACATTGTCTCACTCTTGCAGTTAGGGTGACAGAATCCTATCGATGAAAAGTCATAATACAGTTTTCTCACTCTATCTGGGATCATTTGCCGGTGACTTTTTCTAAGAGTGACAATGTCACTCTAAATTTTTAAGGGAGAACCAACCCCAAGAACAGCTTTTCCGCCTTGGGCTCTTAAATTTCAAAAATTAGTGCATTTTCAGCCTGCCCTAATGTTAGGGTGTCCCCAAAACTCTGGCCTTTGCTTTTATTAATATTGATCATATACAATACATTTCGAAGTTGCATTTTTAAAAGTTCAGAATTTTAAGATATCAGTTAACTTTCCTTAATTCAAATTGATTTAATTCAAAAAATATTCAAGATTAAATCTAAATAAATCAATGTAACATTTAAATTTTATATGCCACCATATGTTAATGAAGTGGTGATGTGTACAACTTGAACATTTTATCTTAAAAGTGTCAGAAATATGCAAATAATTATATACTGACTAAAAGCATTTTTATAACCTTTCAGGACTCATAATACACATTGTTTTATTAAAAAATCAACCTCTTTATAGTTCTGTGGAAGTATTCCAGGCTGACGTTCTTGGTATTATTGATTGTCTTACGATAAATATTAGATAAGAATACCATGGTAAGTTGATTCTGATTTTTAGTGACTGTCAAGCAGCCTTAAAGGCTCTTACCTCATTTCAGGTTCAATCAAGGATTGGTCTGGAATGTACAAACCTTCTAAGAGAACTAGAAATAAAGTAACTCTTTTATAGGTACAAGGACGTAAGAGAATTGAAGGTACAGCTGCGGAAAAAAAAAGTCCCACTTGCTTTTTATTTCGCCATCGTTCGTCGTATAGCAAAGTTATATATACCATTCGTTTGCAAATAACGCGTACTTTAATGTACTATTGATTTAATTTGCATAAGGGGCCGTCTTCATATTTAATTCTGCATCAACTTCGTTTTTCTCAATGGCAACCCCATATTTTGACTTTATTAAACGAAAGAAAATCTTCAAATTACCCTAAATATAAATTTTCACCACATTTCTACGATAATTTCCGGAGATATTGCGAATTCATTTTTGCGCGTTTTTAAGGAACTTTCTGCAAATTGAAAAACGCTATTTGTAGGTTCCGAACTTTTCGCCTTTCATTTATTTCGCTCGCGAGAATTAAAAGAAATTAATATTATTTTCAAGGAAAATATTGTTCCCATCTGTCTTAAAGTTTTTTGTACTGAGAATATCAAGGGTAGAACAGAATATTTAGTCTGTGGCCCAAATGACCCGTGAGTTCATAACTTCCTTGGTTCGTACACATGATTTAAGGGAAAAATGTAAAATGACTGCTAAGGATTTTAAAAATCTTTGTAATTTTGAAATTGTTATTCAGTGTTTCCCTTGATGTTTCTCTTAGACAGCTGAAATGTTGGCAGGAGTTAGAGGCTGCTCCCTGCTCTTCTGACTACAAGCATGAATATTGCTCGACTCAGCTATGGTCGAACTTAAAGAATGGTTTCATGATTGAAAATTTATTTGTTTGAATTTCATGTAAAAAATGCAATTACTTTTTTGCCGACCCAATATTATCACTGTGTTTGTTATTTCACTTTCTTCATTTAATACTATCGCCTGCAATGTGCAATATTCTTAAGACTTTTGGCGGTATTTTAATTTATAGGTAAATGAAAAATTTTTTTGCAGAAAAACGTGATTTTGAATGTTTGATAAAGTATGGGGAATTCCAAAGACCTAATGTTTCCGGTATTAAAAAATCTCACATTCATGCCTGGAAAGTTAAGGATGTTAGTTTTTCAGAAATAGGACGTTGTATTAGAAGACATACATCTACTGCATCTAATTCTATAGTTGGAAAATATTTTATTTGGGGGAATATGGTAGCAGACGCAACAATACACGCTTTATAGAATCCCTGTCAAACTGTAAAATCCTCTAATTTATTTGCTTTCAAAATTTGATATTTTTATTACTGGTATCTTTTACTGTGTTTTTGCACAAAATAAATCTAATTTACGTTTATTTTATGCATTTTTCAAAAAATTTTCACGTAATAAATTTATATATGGTCCCTTAACTCATGAAAATAACACATTTTCCTTAATATAAATTAAACTACTGAACGTAAAAATTTGAAATTTTGCAGAGCCATGTAATATTAATTTCTGCATCTACTATTTCCATCGAAATTTGGCTAGGTCGCTAGTCATAATTTTTTTTAATATTAATTTAATAATTCATAATTCATATTAATAATTTATTAAAAATCATAATAACATTAAATTATGTTTGGGTCGTTTAGTTCTAATAGTACGAATAAAAATCAGCTTCTTACTACCAATATTATATGAGATATGAATTGAAGTATGAAAAAATATTTTAACATTGGAGGAGGGGGATTTTGGGTGCTCATAACTCACTCATTTTCTGTCCAAATTTATTGAAAATTGGTGTCCGGGGTTAAAATGAGCTAAATTTTTAAAATATGAAGTGAAATCTAGGGGTTGCTATGGAGGAAAAAAAGGTTGGTGCGAATTTTAATATGTAGATGGCCCCTTATGCAATTTTTATGCATAGCAAATTAAAGTGTGCGTCAATCGTAAACGATTGGTATCTGTAACTTTTCTGTGCGACGAACGACGGCCGAAAAATGTACAAGTGGGACTTTTTTTTCCGCAGCTGTACAATCAACTCCTGTTATAGTGAATCTCTGGACAGCGGCAAATTTCATTCACTATATCCAAAGTTCACTAAAACCAATGTTTCCCCATGCTGAACAAGGCACTTTAACTAGAAAGTAGTACTTTATACAAATTCTAAATGTTTATTAAGTAAATCAAACACAATGGATCACATTTATGGTTCTAGAACTATTTGCTAAGTAAAATGAGCACAATTAGATATATTTATGGAAATAATGGCCATTCCATTCTGTTGGCAAAAAGTGCTGTCGCTTTTAACCTGTGGTATTGCATTGTGAATGGAAAATGACAGCTTCCGAGATCGAGTGAAATTTCGGCTTTTGGTTCCCTTTCAAAACTACTCTGCTTTTCTTAATAAATATGTTTAAAGACAAGAATGCCTTACAGGAATGAAAAAAAATATGACCCCTCCCCCCTCTTGTTTAGTATAAGTATGTTAGACCAGACACGGGCAATTCGCCTGCATTTCGGGACAGGTGGTTGATAATCTTTTTCTCTACTCGAGCACAAGACACTTTTTATAGGAATCACCTGTGCCGTCCAGAAAATTTTAAGTTCACTAAAACCGAAAACTGCTAAACTAACTTTTCCTAAGTACGTTAATCGGGACTAATAAGATTCATTCACTTTATCCTAAGTTACCTGTAATGAAAAGATAGATGAACTGGCAAAAGAAAGTCGTCTTTTAATCCTATTGGTGTGGAACCTTTTTGTAGAATAGATGTGAAAACCATAAAAGGTATCCCCCTTTAATGGAAAAACAAAAGATTACTAAAACTTGGTAATTTTTCTGGACAAAAAAGCACTAAAAGCATAATCTGCCCAACTCCGGACCATTAGATTGGCAGCCGGACAGTATGTCGGAAGCTGGGACCTTCATGCTTCAGCCATCTGCTATAATCAGGGCTTATTGACTTGACCATAGTGGAGTAACAAATGCAGGGTTTCTACAGATCTGGAAAGTCGGGAAAATGAGTTTTGGTCAGGGATTTGGGGGGAAAAGTCTGAGAAATCCAAATAAATTGAAGAAAGGTCAAGGAAATACAAGAAAAATTGAATTTTGTGTCAAAACCAAGAAAATATTTACCATTTGAACCTAATTCTAAAAATTGTTTTATTTTCATTTTGTTATTTAACCTTATAACATACCTGCCGACTCTACTGGATTTGGGGGGTTTCTACTGGTCTCCTGATTTTACATTAAAATCTGTTTTTTTTTTTTTTTACATTTTGAAGCTTTTAATAATCGGCATATTTATTTCCTTAGAAGTTCTGAAAGATTACCGCTCTCGGGGTATATTCATTCAATATGGACCAATATACCATGGTATTTTGGTCCAGTAATAAAGAGATTTGTGCTTATGTTGATTACTCATTTGTGAAGGATTCTTGGAAATTTCAAAATTAGAGGGGAGATCCTTTATTTGTAACATTTGTGAGTTCAAAGCCCCAAAATTTTACAACTTTTTAAAATTTTTTGTACTTTTTTGAATATTTAAGAAACGACTTTTGTGGTGGACCTAAAAAAACATTGAAGTTTTGTTTCTTTCATGTAAAAAGAATTCTTTCTGGGCTCTTTTACGAATTCTATTTTTAACATCATGACCTTATGTGATACTAAAATTTCAAACATAGATGTTTATTTAAAAGAAAAAAAAGCGAAGTGTTCATTTTAAACACCATAGCAGTGTGTCAAGTCAACTTACATTTAAAGAATTATGCATAAAATAGATAGTGAAATTTATTGGGTGAAAAAATGTCGAAGCGTGTTTTGTAGTGTAGATAAGTAATTATGACTTTAAGATAGTGATACCACATAAATCTACTGGATTTTCTTCACGTGATGTTGGCAGGTATGTTATAAATTTTACAATGTATCTTTTATGAACATATTTTGTCTAGTTGAAATATGCTTAGGTTTATACTGAATTATTATCAAACATGGTTTTTGTTAGAATAAAGGAATTTCAAATAAAATTCTTGTATATATTAATTTTATTATTATTATTTGTAGAAAAAAAAGGCAACATATATAAAGTTATTAAAGAAAGGAACGTGGGCGCAGGCAGCATAGGGCAAGGGGGGGGGGGCACTTGTCAGGAAAGATCATGATAAATGTCAGGGGAAAAGTCAGGGAAGCAAATGCTGTGAAATCTGTAGAAACCCTCAAATGTTGTTAGCAAAACTTTCAGAAACTGCAGATGCATTTTCTGACTCCACCACTGAAATTACGGTGGGATACTTTACTGTGTCATATACTGTGCTGTAATACTAATAAAGTAATCAGGAAAATAATTTTTAAAATATAATTTTATTTATGAGCACTCATTCTACGTTTTCCTATTTTAAAAGAAAAATATGACTGCTTTTTGATGTTATCGTTAAAGGATTTTCAAATGTTCTTGAAAAATTTATGTTGATGGAAACAGCTTAAAAATTTTTTTGCGATATAAAGCATATCAAACAAAGCTAAGCCCAGTATGAGTTGAATATTAATATTTATCATAGTTGCAGAGTTAGCAGAGGGTGACTAAAATCAATATATAAATTTCTTGTGAGCATTCATAATACTTTGTATAATGATGATTTTTTTTCCCTTCTTTTACAGGATGTTCCTTGGAATAAATCTTGAGAAAGGGACTAAATCAAATAAATATCTAAATGTAAATAGTGATGTTGGCAAATAAATAATTTTGTAATTTTTTAAGTAAATATGCATTTTAATGTTGAATATATGTTATAGAAATTAAAATTTTGCACTCATTATATATTGTGTATGTGTTTTTGTTGCTGTGTGTGTGTATGCGTAAGCACCTGATTAGAAATTAATTCATATTACAATTAAGTTTTTTCTCATTACTGTTATTGTATTCAGTGCAATAAAATAAATAACAATGAAGCAATTTTAAGACTTCAAAGAAAAAAACCTACTTATTTATTTACACTGCTTTTATAATGTAGTTAAAAGGAAGCATAATGACAAGAAGTTATCGAACGCCTCAGATCAATACATTGTTGGAATATTTTTTTTCCTTCATAAATAGAAACTATATTTAAAAAAATAATTCGATTATAAAAATCTAAGCTTATTATTGTTTTATTTCTTAGTTTTTACAGTTTTCATCTCAATTTTCAAAATTCCTCAATTTGTTTTGTTTTTTTTCCTTCTATTGGAATATACGTTATACTAAATACCAGTAATGTTTTAGCATTGGAGTGTACAACTATTGTGTTGTAAATTTCCCTGCATAATAGTCACACCTAGACTTTCACCATGAAAAATTAGAAAACAAAAGTGTGACTATTATGCAAGTTAACATGGTACTCCTCTTCAATTAAATAATATGAGGCCATATTTTTATCAGTAATGTGGGTATGTCTTTTATGATTTTGAAGAAGGGAATAGTTTAGTTTCAGATAAAAGTTTGCTTGTTTTATTTGCAAATAATATTTGCATTTATATATTTTAACCCCTGTACTACCAGTCGCTTTATTAGAGTTAACACTGTTATAGACTGAGTTTAAAAAGTGATTTATGCTGTTGATTTCTTCAAAATGCATTGATTAAACAAAAATAGTCTTTGGACACACAAAAAAAAGTTAAAAAGTAGAGTCCTGCTTTTCCAAACAGAGTTCAGAAAAAATAAGGATTTTTTAACCTAAAAACCCAGGAGCAATTAAAAAGACGTTTGTGGGGAAAACCTGTCCTGAAGCCAGATTAAAATGAAAGCTGGTTACTTAGAGTACAGGCAGGCTCCATTTATACAATCCCTGCACTTAATTTATGCCTTACCAAGTCAACTTGTTGATATTTATGAAATTGCCTATTCTGAATTCCTGCTAGAACGAAGTGTTCAGTCTCAATTTGTTCAGAATTGCGGGACTCTACTGTACTGCTATATGCAGGTTTACTGTTATTCACATGGATTATTATACACAGGTTTCACTGCAATTCATGCAGCAGTGAAATTATATTAAAAGGAGACTCAGTACAAAAAGACTAGTTACACTAGCCAAAGGATGCACAACCTTTCTAAGAGGATAGTCAGTGCCTGTCACAGAAATGTCAAGGTTCTGTATTTGGTAAATAATAATTGTTTACATTTTAAACCTTGAAGAAAGGTCTGTCAAAGTATTTATCAAGACACTTATTAACGAGTAAAAATTTAACATAAAAATAATTCTAGTTTAATTGCCTGTGCAATTCCCATTTTTTTAAAAGCCTTAATCTGCAGTGAAATTTATGAAGAATTTCAGTCGTGCCGTGCCACAATTAACTATTGAGGGTTACATATTTAAAAAAACTTGTAACGTTTAAAATAATACACACACACACAAAAAAAATACTAATTATCACTTGTATTTGGGTTAATCCTGGTCCAGACCAAAAGTCAGTCCTCAATATAGGTTAGTAAAAAATGCATCTTTCAGGTCATCCAAAATGTTTGCCTTTCTTAGTTTGCAGAAACATAATCACATTTTCTGTTTGTTTGTCGGTTGATGTTTTTGGCAGGTAATAAGGGTGAACCTTTTCTACCACCTGAAACATATGCTCTGTACTATTTTGTATTGAGGGCTCCATTTGGCCTCGAACAGATTATGCCCCAATACGAACTGATCATCATAATAGCAATTTTACGAATAGCCAGTCGATTTAACATTGAATTATATATATTATTTCTCAAAGGTGTTTTTTTCTGGCGCGGCTAGATCTCATTAAATACGTGACCCAAAAAAAATTTAAAAAGTACCCAGTTAAAGCTTATAATTTCTACTTTTGACGAAAACAGTGCCAACTGTTGGTGACATATGGTTTCTTTTCTCTATGAAATGCAAAAATGTACAGAAGATGGCGTTTTAATAGCCCCAATACTACCGATATATTCAACTTTAAATGTAAGAGGCACCATCTTCCATATAGAGATCAGTGGTGCAAACTGTAAATATATATACCAATATATATATTTATATATTGATATACAATTAACATTAAGTAGATTTTCTGTATGCTTATAATTATTAACTGCTAATATTGTTTTTAAAGACGTTTTATAAAATAAAACAGTTAAAATAAATTTATTTCTGTTAAAATAAATGTCTACTTTTTGAATGATTTTCAATCAAACATCTAACTGATCCTTGAAAATATTTAACAGAATATTATGTACTTATAGATACATTTATTCATTTTCATTCTATAATATTTACAATAGTATTAAATACGATATTGGGCGAAATTTTCGCACGGGTCAGCTAGTAATAATTAAAGAATAAGTTCTAAATACTTAATGGTAAAAAAACTACCTTAAACACCTATAAGATCAAAATATTGTGCAGAAGTGCTTTTCAATCGTTATATGTGATCATAGTTGTCGCCTGTCCATAGAACTTAGAAGGTAGTTTTTATCATTTGATGATATAACATTTTCTTGGCTGAAGCTGGAGTATATTTTTATAAAAAATACCCGACAGCCTATACTGTGAAACCTTCATAAATTTACGGTCAATCCTCAACAACGTGTAAGGCATTCATAAAATTACAATCAGTACTCGACAAACTAGTGTGAGACATTCATAAAATTACGGTCAATACTCGACAACCTATGTAGTAATCCATTGTCAAATTACGGTCAATACTCGACAACCTATGTAGTAATCCATTGTCAAATTACGGTCAATACTCGACAACCTATGTTGTAATGCATTGTCAAATTACGGTCAAATCTCGATAACCTATGAATGTCTGACACAATCAAATCACGGTGAACACTTGATAACTTATGGGTACTGTGATTTTACGTGCGCACGTAGTTTGACGAGATTCTCTTGGAATTTTTTGCTGCCGAGAATTGCCCGTAATTTAACAGTATTTTTTTTTCACAGTGAACGAAAGTCCATTTCTCAAAACTACTTCAAAACTTACAACCCAAACCAAAAACGGAAATTTACCGTTTTCACAAGAAATTTCCGAAAGTTGTAATCATTTTTCTTCGTTTAACGGAAAATTACCAATTCTTGGGGAAAGCGGTCATTTTCCTGGAAATTAAGGATGGAATTATCCTGAATTTTCAGATTATTTTTAACAGTGTATTCTGTATTCCCACAGTTAGAGATAATTATATAAGAATCTTTAATTAAGTACACCGTTTAGACTATGATTAAATTTTTAACTTATTTTAGAAAAATTTTAATAAAAAACAGCAATAAAAAGCATCTGTTGGTTGTGAATTACTGCTAGAGTAGCAGGAAGTTCAAGCAAGTAGTGATCTTGATTGTAGCTAGGTCAGCAAAATATTCAAGCAACACAATCTGGATTATGCACAATGAACAAGCACAATGAACAAGCAAATAAAAGCGCTTAATACACACCATGACTAGCTGCTAATTTTTGTGGAACTAGCAAGTATTTATGGTGGTTTATACTTTTTTCCTTGCTGGGCTACAGCATTTAGGGGGCGATTCTCGCGCATGCGAACAGTAACTTGGATTACGAATGACGTCAGGCGGAAACCTATCGCAAGAGACCGGGGCCGTCGTTATTAGCAACGGGCCTGCGTATGAGTTGCCATCACTAAAAATGAGTTTATCATTGAGGCCTGTTTTCCCCCAGTCACAGTGTTCTATTTTATTATTCTAAGTATTATAAATGTTATATTATTTTATTATACTTTTGTCGTACTAAAGAACTTTAGACGTAGGTAATCGTTTTGTGAATCTTGCGCCATTTTCTTTCATGGAAATTTATCCTAAAATTCGAACATTTTGCTCTGAATGTAAAGGTACGTGAACACTTTTAAAATGTATTTAAAAATTCTAAAAATATGTATGTAAATCATGTTTAGTGAATAATTACTCATGTGTTATTTATAAATAAATTATTTTAATCAGAAATCGCGTATTACTTACTTGAGTAGTTTTTATTCTTGTAAATAAGCATCACGTTGTGATACTATTTAGACAATTTAATTTTGCCAGTTGAAAATGTTATTTATCAGTTATATATGCCTTGATTATGTGATTCAGACTTACATCTGGTACAGTGCAGAACTACAGTAAATTATAAATTATTGATTTTTGCCCGTTTATACAGAAACTTCAAATGTAGTTAATATTTTGTACAAGCGTTCATTATGCTTGCTCAATTCCAAAGTTCCATTGAGAAAGATTCAAAAGAATAATATATACTACATGAAATGTCTTTATTAAAGAATAATTAATTCAGGTATCGCGCTATAGGGCGTATTTTATCAATTTTCTCCAATATACAGGATATCCCGAAAACACAGAAATGCGCTTTAATACATCATTTGTTAAATATTAATCTTGAATTGTTTAAAATAACGTAGGAAATACGACTACGTTCATGAAATATTCATTATAAAATTTCTTGAATATTTAGTTATTTTAAAGTATATTAAATATCCACTTGTGAAACTAAAATAAACAATCGTGAATCATGAGAGTAAGCGCTACTTTGTTTTTCCTTCAAATTATATGCATCTATTTTCTTTATGTCAATATGTATCATAGCAAACAAATTAATCATGAGTTCGTACTTGAATTAGTAACACAATTACTACTTAAAACTATATTAAATAACGTTTGAAAGCACTGGGAAGGTTAAGAAATGCCTGATGTATACGTGAAGACTCGAGCATCCGTAGGCCTCTTTGGATGGCTCATCAAAATACACGCGCAGGCCCGTTACTAATTGCGAAGGCCCCGATGAGACCCACCCATGTTAAAGCGCGTGCTTGAAAATACTATTCTAGGACGTGCGATCGGTTTACCATACTCCGTCGGATTTGCGATGTGACTCCTCCTCCTACGTGATGTCACAGAAATTGGAGGAAACGTTTTCAATCAATGAAATGATAGGATTTTTTGCGCGCAAGACGCAGAAAAGCGCGCTCATGAGTGTAAACAATCATGAAATAATGATAGTATGATGTATGATACCCGAGAACTCCAATAGAAGTTTCTCAAGTATAGCAGTACAGACTGAGGCTATATATTAATTACTCAAAAAATAATACATAAAATAAAGTTTTAAAAGATCGAAATTAATTGTGTATACTGAACATTAACGCCAGAGTTGCCAACCGCTCCGGAATATAACTACTTTTTGTAAACAGTAAGATTTCTTAATTATTTTTTCGAAGCGGTAATCAGCTTAAACCTTTAACTTAAAAATTTTGCAATAATTTAACCTAAAAATTTCTGTTTAAGAAATGGTTAATTATATTCCGGAGTAACTGACAACTCTGATTAACATTATAAAACTTAACAAACCTTAGTTTGTGATTTGTAACTTTTATAATACTTTTCCTCTCCATATTACTTCCTCTCTGTATTAACTCAGTTTATAAAATGTTTAATATAATTGTTATTCTTTTCCTTCCAAACATTTGAATGATTTGGTATTTACCAAGAGAGGTATAGCCCTACCAGAATTTTAGACTTTTTCTTGAGGGGTGGGCGGAGAGTCACTTGAACATAACTTTTATAATGCTGCAATAGTGCTTTATAATTAGAGTAGAAAGTTGTACGTTGCCCATGTAAAAATTGTGATACAAAATTTACGTTTATCTTGCATTTGTATATATGTACATTATCTCTCAGGAACAGTTCAAGATGCATGAAGCTTTTTTATTAAAAGGATAAATGATAATACTTAGCTCCATCTTTGAAATCAAAGCACTGACAGTTTTGTATTGAGTTATAGAAATTGTTATGATGCATAATTTTATAAGGACATGTGAAATTCAATTTTCACACTGAAAAAAAATGCCTCTGACATCTAGAAAATAATTGGGGGAACTAGAAATTCTATGTACTTCCTATAAACTCTAGATCAAAGAAGGAGACAGTTCTAGTTAAATATTCCGAACGAGGTACCCAGAATTTTCTACTTCTCCGAACTAGCAAAATTGTATTCTATATTAGAATTTCTAGCTTTTGAAAATAATTCAAGATTTCATAACTGGAATTTCTGGTTTTAAGTACTAGAATTTCCAGTGCCCTTACACTGAGAGACAGATTTGAGGATTACAATTTATAGATACCTTGATTGCAATATTTAGTTTCCTAAAACAGAGCACTGGGTTTAGAGTCTAAACCTTAGACTGATAATTTTTGGACACCTCTTTTAAAACTTCTGGTTAGAAAGCCTAGAATTTCCATTTCCTCTTCACTGGGAGACAGATCTGAAAATTATAATTTATTTCATTAAAATATTTAGTTTTATAACTAGAAATTGCCAGTTCTCTGCCACTGAAAGAAAGATCTAAAAACTAGGGCACGAAGGCAATTTTTGATTATTTCAAATTACATTACAATATTCTGTTACTGAAAATGGGAAATTTACATATTTCTGGGTATTACTACTCAACATAATCTAAAAAGGGATCTATATATAGATAACATCTGCATAAAAAAAAAACAGTTCACTAAGGTTTGTAGGTCGTATCCTTTCTGATAGCGTTTTACTTTCCTTACACTAGAACTTATACCCATTTTTATTATTACCTATACTTGGGCAAAGTAATGTCTTAAGAAATGCCTATTATAATGAAATAATTCTTTTCATGAAATAAATTAAACTTTGTAAAATAACATGCATAAAGGTACATATAAAATTCTGTGTATATTTCTGCCTAAAAATTTTCAGGGTTCTTCAGCAGAAGTCCTCACTTAGCGTTTCAGAACAGTGGTGACCTCCCAGTTTGTTTTAAAGTGTTTTGCTCTTTCCATTTTTAATATGATACACAATAGTTTTAATAAATTCCACTAATCTGAATACTCATCTCTAGATAAAATGGCAAAAGTCCATAAGCAAAAACTTTCCCAATGAAAAGTAATATAAAATACACACAAATCAAACTGTAGAATATGCCATAAAAATTTTATTTGCTTTTTAGTTTACCGGCAACCAAAAGTAATCGGTAACTTCCTCTCTGAAATTCCTTTTCATGTGACTATCACATGAAAAGTGACTCTATCACATCTCCAACAGTAAAATCAGTCATTTCTTATCCATGTCTCTTTTCAAACCTTCAAGATTTGTACGTGATGTGTACATGTACTTGTGCCAGCTGTCTATTCACAGTAGAGTGACTGGTTCGGAAAATACTATTTGTTTAAATTATTTACAGAAAAAAGCAAGAAAATTTTCAGGCAGTGAACCAGGACCAGTCCCTTATAGAGGGTTGTGTAGTTTCTTCTAGAGGACCTTTTAACATTAAGTACATAGGATAAAAGTATTGGTGCTTTAAAAAATGGTTCTTTGGAGGAGGCGGTCGCTCATAAAAGTTCCACTGTAATATTTTTTGATTAAACAGATTAATGCAAGATATTTTCAAGTTTAGGCATTTGCATAACTAATCATACAGCACTACTGTACTGTATCCTGTTTATTTTACTTTGAATAATCTGAATTTTCTGCTTATGAAAATCTTAGTTTTGAAATAAACACGAGAGGCGGCATTGCTGTCCCTCATGAAATTGCAGACTGTTTATTATTTTCAGACATACCCTCTGAAAATAATAAACAGGTCCTGCCCAATGATGTAAAGCCTTTTTAATTTTACGCTTTTTACAGATCGTATACATTAAGCAAGGAAAAAAAACCATATATACAAAAACAAGCGTACAAATGTAATGTTATATAGCTACAAAATAATTTATAACTTTTATTCCAAATGGTTTTCTTCACAATAACCTAGGGTGCAAACCAATGAATCGACACATAGGCTCAGGGTACAGAGGTTAACTAAACGTACATAGAGCCAAGGGCAGACATTTGTCGAGACGCCTTACGTACCTATTCATGTAACACCTCCTCAAAAAGTATTTGAGTGTAAGGCAAATTTCATTATAAGTTGTTTTTTTATAAAAACTACATATTGTAATATATAATAATAGCTACTCATACAAGAGTTGTGTTATTTAGAAAACTTATTAGTTATTCATGTATGAAAAGTAAAAAGTTTGGCTTACACTCAAGTACTTTTTTGAGAGGGTATACATACAATGCATATAAAACACAGTTTTAATTCAAAGGTATTGCAATTTAACCCCCCCCCTACACCATTTCGCACACGTGTGCACACACACATGCATTAGTCTGCAATATATATATATATATATATATATATATATATATATATTTAATTTTAAAAGTCGTAAGTTGCGTGGTACAGAATTTACTATTTTGAATATACTAGAACTTTTGAATATAATAGAATACTATTTTGCGTGGTACAGAAAGTTCCAATTGCTAAATAGTTCAAGCATCCACAAGCGTAGAAAGCCTCGAACTGCAGTCTTACTTAAGTTCCAGGCTTTCTACTCTTGCAGATGATTTTACTTATTTGCAACTATGGAGGGTAAAGAATGAGATTAATAAAAAGTATATTTTCGATTATGTATATTTGAATTTAAAAGAAATTAAAAATTGTACATACCTTTTTCACAACCTTTTCTTCACATAGTAAATAAATATATATATAAGAACTCGAAATAAAATTTTGACGTTGGCAACAAAATATTAAAATTCTGTGAGCTTTTATAAATTGCCAACAAAACCTACTTAGCTCATACCCAATAACCAAATGTTAAAATTTCAGGTTAATGGTAAATCCCAATTGCAGTTTTTTCACTTACCTAAAAAATTTTGAATAAATAATGCAATGAGAAGTTCATTTTATTTTTTAATCTTCACTTTTCTTGAAAACATTCAGCAATTTCATGTTTATTCTTAAAATACATGAGAGAAATAAACACTCAAGTAATAAAGTTTCAAATAATGCTAGTTGAACTTGCAAAGAGAACTATTCATCATCACGAGTGATTAACCCTCTCGTCACCCTGAACCTCATATGAGGCTCCTACTTCAAATAGCAATATTTAGAGAAAAAACAATTGCATTTAGTATTTTTTTCTTTCAGTGATATCAATATCATTAATTCATGTAGAAAGCATATGGGGCTCTTAACTAGATGCATAAATCGTGCCTAGATTGCAGTACTAGTCAATTTAGATCATTTTTTTTTCAGTTTTCGCTTCATTGTTTCAGGACAAAAATTAAGAAAATATTTACGCTGCTTTTTTACCGTTTTTTTTTTTCTTTTTAAGGTAACTATTTTTTTTCTTATTCCTCAACCTTTAACTAATATGTGCATCCTTTTAAATTAATTTTAGCATAACAAAATGCTTCGAAAATGCAGAAATTAATATTAGAAAAATCTAATATTAATCGACATAAGAAAAAAAATGTTTTTGCATGATTTATAATAGTATTTCAGATGCATTAAATGCTAGACATATTTTTTTCCTCTGATTTTTCATAATTCGGTGACGAGAGGGTTAAGCAACAGAGTTTGCCATGGTATCTGCGACTTATTTCAAGCTTATACACAAATATAAATTTAAACAGTAACAGGCACAAGTAAAACAAATATAAGACTATACTTTCAAATTAACAGTTTTATTTCATTCCCGCATTGAATTTTCAATTATACAAAATGGATATTCTTTCCAATATACTATTTTCCCACCAAAATCTTATTGCTTTTTCATTGTTAAAGCTAATCTATACCTGATGCTTTCATTCTATAATTACTTTCTTGAATGTCTTTTCATTAATGAATTCCTGTTACGGGGTTCTTCATCGCAGATGTGCTCAATCAATCTCGAGACAATCTTGAGACAATCTCGACGTGCTAGATCTTGTTCAGCCTTGGGAGAAAAAGTGGTGTAGAAAGCTATCACACGTTCCACCATCAGTTATAACTCCCGCACTTTTTGCATGTAAACGTGCCCAAAACACAAAAAAGCTCCATGGTTTGTAGGAGATACCGGTTCATATCAAAACGCACTGAAATAAATATGAAGAATAATCATAAATTCCTAAACATTCACACTTCAGATTTTTTTTTTTTTTTAATGAGTACAAAAAATACCAACATTATTACTTCCCTAATTTGGTTAAATTTGTACTTCATACCCTGAATTAACAGAGATTCAATTAGCGTGAAATTACAGTCAGCAGAGTTTGTAATTAGCTGCTAATTTTCTACTAGTGCAACTCGAACTTTCGATTAACATGGTATTTCAGATTTTCTAAGATACTTAATGTTTGCTGATGTTTTGTACTGCCTTTCACATTCAAAAATATGCTCACAGGGTTGTTTATTTCCCCAGATTATTTTTATCTGCACTTCTTTTCACAATATATCAATATCCTTCTGAAGTCTACCGATAAAATGATTTACAATGATGTGGGGATTTACGTGACGTTTGAAAGGGGTCCAGACCCCCTCCAACATTTCGATTTTTGTTAACAAAATGATAATGATGAGGGTTTTTTATAAAAAAAAATTCTGGCTTTTCCACAGTTTGAACTATACCTCAAATTTAGCGGTCGCCTGTTGCCAAATGCGACCAATTAAAAACTTTTTGGCAACCCTTATTTTTTGTGGCAATCGTCATTGTGGCTACCAAAAATTTTCAGTGTATTCACAAAAGTTAAACATAGTGGGGACGTTTTCTCATAAACCCGATCAATTGGGCAATAAATCTTTGTAACTTCGTGAACATACTATCTTTTACCACGTGCATGGGGCACAGTCATAGGCGGCTTGTTTCGAGCGGACCGAGACCCAATCGGGCTGAAACACTCTCATCCAACAACACTGGTAAGTGGTTTCAATCCGTCCGCATCAAGCTTTGATAGGTCAAACCGTTCTTTGTGTGAAATGGCCAGAAATTTTGAAGCTGGACACGGCTCGGCCGTGGGTCTCGACCGTGGGCCTGGGGACCTAGGGCTCCGTAGTCTTAGAGAACAATGAGAGTAGGACATTTTGCTGGTAAGAGCAAAGCATCCTTGCCTTGTAAGTGCAAAGCAGTTTTGCCTAAGCATTCTTGACTCAACTCGATTTGATTATTTGGAGTTTTATAGGGTTATCACACTAGCTTAAAATCCGAGCAACTTTCGGGCCGAAAAACTTTTAGACCGATTTTCTCTAATGGAGATGACATTTGTCATCAAAATTTTAATGATGTAACTAATTTGTGGTGGAAGAGCTCAACAGACTCTGGACGTTCTACGCAGCAAGATTGTTGACTGTAATGTTTTCATTTTTTTTTTCAAATATTAACATTTTTTTGGTTTTCCTTAATGTTTACTCTTTTCTCCTAAGTTTTTCAATTCATATATATTAGTTGATGAAAGTAAGGATACGTATGCAAATGTAAGTATTGAGCTTTTTATAATTTTTGGTACAGTAATTACGTAATTTTACAATATCAGCAAATGGCCAATTTTTTGAAATATGGCTACCATTTGAGCTCTGGGTAGCCATTTGCTACCATTTCAAAATTTTAATTTTGACCTATAGTTTGGACCCCTTCCGATTTTTTTTTCTGTATACGTCTCTGCTGATTTAGTATTTTTATTGCGGTGATTTTGTAGGGAAACTCTTAAGTGATCATAATGGAAACATTGTAAATATTAGGTGTCTTTTGATAAAGAATGACCATTTTATTTATAAACCCGAAGTTATCACATGCATTGAAGAATAATGCATTTTCAAAGCGAATTTTATGTTAATTATTTGTTTCAAAGCTTGAAAAATTAATTTTATTAAGAATAATCTTAAATTAGTAAAAAAAGACAAGAATAAAGTTGTTTGAGTTTTGAAATAATCATGCAAATACTAAATAATGTTTGTAATAGATCTGATACCAGGGTTTGCGTTTACTCAGATTTTTAAGTAATTCATCCATATTTTGTTGATTCAAAAAATATGCACATAATTTGTTTTGTATATGCAAAAACCCATATTTCTCAAGATGATGGGCCTTCGCGAACTTTTATCAGACTTCAATGACATCCCTGGGTACATTGTGCAGTAAGGGGCAAAAAAAAACAATAATAATAAAAAAATTCTGTGAAATAATCTATAGAGCTCTTGGACAGATGATTTACATTACTTTTAAAACCATCTACCATCTGAAAGCGATGATTATTTTACAAGGGGGAGTCGGAAAGTAAGTTTCCCCTGTTGACTGTGGTCAGAGTTGTGTATGAAAGTCAAAAACTAGAATGAGACATTAAAGATAAGACATAACTTTATTTTTCCACATAAGTACCAAGTACATTGAGACTTGTCATACCGCTTGATAAGCTTCACAAAGCTCTTCAGGTAAAACTCGGGGCTTTGCATACGGAAGAAGCGTTTAGCGGCTTGTTTGACTTCAGCATTGCTTCCAAAGCGCCTTCTGCCGAGATTCTTCTTCAAAGCCGGAAACAGATGGAAGTCACATATAGCGAGATCAAGGCTGTATGGCAGATGGTGTAGGCTCTCCCAACCAAGAGTTGCAATATGGTTTTGCATGTCCGAATGTGGCCTCGCATTGCCATCCAACATCAGAACACCAGATCCTAGAAGGGCAGGCTGCTTTTTCGGATTCGCCTCTTTCAATTTCGACAGGCTGTCACAGTAACACGTAGCATTGATGGTTCCAACTACCAAATGTCCAGCAACAAAACTCCTTGGGTGTCTCAGAAAACTGTGAGGAGCACTTTATCTGCAGAAGGAGTTGTTTTGAAATTCTTTCGGACAGGTGATGACGGATGTTTACATTCGATAGATGCTTCCTTCATTTTGGGCGTGAAATGGTGGGCCCACGTTTCATTCTTCGTCACAATCTAAAACATAAAGTCAGTTTCATCTCTATGGTAACACACGAGATGTTCCAGGTTGACCGCCATGCATGTTTCTATGTGTGTTGGAGTCAGTTGTCGGGGAACCCATCGGACTGACACTTTCCTGTATCGAAAACTGTCATGGTTGATCTTGTGAACTCCCTCATGTCCAATTCTAAGTTCTTACACCACTCCATTGATGGTAATAAGCCGGTATGCTTTAATCATGCCATCCACCTTCCTGACATTAGCAAATGCAGTGGCCGTGCGCGTCCGTCCAGGTCTCAGTATGCCCTGCACTTTCTGATGTCCATCACTGAATTTGCGGCACCATCCCCGCATCATTTGCTTCGTCTCAGCGTGAGATTTTCTATGATTCTAGCGCTTGGCGCAATTCAATAAGAGGGTATTTTTAAAAACAAGCGTAGGTTATCTTATAAATAAAAATGAAATTCTGTTTGTCAATTTGTTGAAAAACATTAAATACTACGGAAATTATGCCAGTTTTATACCAAATCTATCTATATTCTTATAAATAAAAATGAAATTCTATTTGTTTGTGGATTTGATTAGTATACAATTCCACAAAAATGGACCTGTCAGCCTGAAATTTTACACAGATATGTAAAATAATATAGAATAAATGATAGTCCACTTTAAAACTTTGAAAGTCCACCCGTTCCCGGAATTTAAGAGATTTTTTATGTTCTCCACGCAGAAAGCTTTACGTAATTGTAACCCCTGTAGTGAAAAAAGTGTGTGAAATAAACATCTTGGTTGCCATGTGTGGCAATTTTGCCGAATAAAATGTTTTAAATTCTTAAAGTAAAAATAAAAGAATAATAATGATTTTTTTAGTTTATATTCGTAAGGTTATTTTTTAATTATAATATCGTGTGCGCAAGAAATGAGAGCAGGAATGAAATTTTTTATACGCAAAACAATGAGGATCGAAGATGTCCGAGACTAATATGTAATTTTTTTTTTAGTTTGGCGAAAAATAAAATGGCTGATAGGCCGATTTTTAGAAAGTGAGTTCTAGCGGTTTGCACAGTTTTAGGCTTTTTGGCGCATTTACTGAGAGCTTAAGGGAATAGCATTTTTGAAAACAAGTGTACAGGTTTTCGTAGAATACAGCATTAAATTTTAACTATCCGTGCAGAAATAATGCAGTTATTAGGGCATTTCAAGCGATGTAGCTTCAGAATTCTCGCCAATTGAGTACATTGATTAAACTTGGGGGAAATCCGCCAAATTTCAGAAAATTGAAATCTTCGCATTTAGTACATCGTGGTAACGATGAATAAAACATGTTATAGTTGATAATTTTAAAAATGCGGCTGTATTAAGGGATTCCACTTTTGAAATAAATGCCTGGCGGTCGAACCATTTCCCATTTTGATTGCTGCTAAGTCAATGCTTCGAATGATTCCCTGAAAAAACTCTTGCAAAATGGCGTATGCTGGCACTTTGGCGAGGCTTAGATTTGAAACTGGATTTTACTTGAGACTGCTATATACGTATAATAAGACTGGTTATTGATAAAAATGAATGTTGGTATGTGTGTAGGAAGTTGAAAATCTCCAGCACCGTTTCACCGATCACCATGAAATTTGGTTCACCTAAGTCTTTTATCATGGAGAAGGTTTTTATGCTATCCGTTTTCCTCTAACTTTCCACTAGGTGGCGAAGCAGAACGTCGAATTCTATTCCGTTTAGCCGTTTGCTATGCGAATATCGTCCAACCAATTTCGATGAAATTTGGTACACGCGGATATTAGAACACGGAGAATATTTTTCACTATCCATTTGCTGTAACTTACCGCTAAATAGCGCTGCAACGCATCAACTTCTATACCGTTCGACTGAACGGCATAAAATTTTTTATACTTACACATTTGAGCACTAAGAATATATTCTAACTGTGTTACTTTTGATGTTACTCACCACTAGATGGCACTGCAATGCATTACTATTTTAACTCGCCACTAGATGACGCTGCAGCAGGCCAAATTTTTGACCATTCAAACGGTGGCTATGAAAATCAGTATACATAGCTACTTGAACAATGAGAATATTTTGGCGTTATCCATTTTGCTATAATTCGCCACGTGACGGCGCTGTAGCAAATCATTACTTTAACCACTAGATGGCCCTGCAGTGTATCACTTCTTGACTGTGCGAATGATCGCTATGAAAATAGGTATACATAGATATTTGAACACGGGGAAGAGTTTGGCACGATCCATTTTCCTATAACTTGACACTAGATGTCGCGTCAACACATGAACTTCAGGACTATTCAGCCGATCGTCATGAAAATTCGTATACATCGATATCTGAATGCGAAGAATATTTTCGCCGTATCCGTTTTGCTAAAACTCGCCACTAGATTGCGCTACGCCGCATCGCCTTCAGCACCGTAAAAACGATTGCCTAGAAATTCAGTATGCATGATTAGTGAACACAATATAACGCGATATCCATTTTGCTATATCTCTTTATTATATTAAGTAGTAATCACAACAAATATTAATATCAAAAAGTCCATTCATTCCCGTGCGAAGAACGGGTACTTCAGCTAGTGGTTTACATATAAATTGTACATTATAAGAGTTATGTTTAGTGTTAACTGAAGCATTTTTTATCAATAATTTCAAATAATTGCAATTTTTTAACTATACCTTTCCCCTTCTTGTTCTTTATATTCATAGTGTGATCTCATATGTTTAGTTATATTTTTAGCGCTCAGTTTTAATAGCTGACATACTTTTATAATCAAAAGCTATGTGTGTTTTATCGGCTGAACAAAATAATTAAAATTACATGATAAAATATTTTTTCAAAGTAAAAAAACAAGGATGTTTTTGTCCACTAGCATACTAAGTATTTCATATTTCAAGAATAATATTAAAATAAAAGTATAGATTTTTAAAAATATAAATGTGTATGAGTGAAGTATGAAGTTTTAAAACATCTAAATGTTTGAATGAAATATAAGAAGGGACCCAACATCTGTGTAAAAATGGGCCCCCACTACGGGAGCAGTTTAAAGATGCATTCCCCATGTTATACTTGAAATTTTTGCAGAAGGAGCTTGTCTTCGATTTGAGTAAATATGATATACAAATAGCTGTATGCCTAAAAGGTAAGTGATATTTGGTTATTTATTTGCTCCTTTATGTTCGTAAATATGTACATTCACTTAACCCTCTCGTCACCGAATTATGAAAAATCAGAGAAAGCAAATCTGTCTAGCATTTAATGCATCTGAAGTACTATATTATAAATCATGCAAAAATATTTTTTTCTAATGTCGATTAATATTTGTCGATTAATGTCGATAATAATCATTTTTCTAATAATAATTTCTGCATTTTCGAAGCATTTTGTTATGCTAAAATTAATTTAAAAGGATGCACATATTAGGTAAAGGTGGAGGAATAAGCAAAAAGCTATACTTACCTTAAAAAGAAAAGAAAACGGTAAAAAAGCAGCGTAAATATTTTCTTAATTTTTCTCCTGAAACAATGAAGCGAAAACTGTAAAAAATGATCTAAATTGACTAGAACTGTAATCTAGGCACGATTTATGCATCTAGTTAAGAGCCTCATATACTTTCTACATGAATTAATGATATTGATATCACTGAAAGAAAAAAATACTAAATTCAGTTGTTTTCTCTCTAAATATTGCTATTTGAAATAGGAGCCTCATATGAGGTTCAGGGTGACGAGAGGGTTAGATAACTTTTCTATATACTTTTACAACAATTATAAGCACAAATTGTTATTTTATATTTATTTTAAAATTACAAAATGTGTACCTTGGGTATATTTTGACAATTTCAGCAATTGGTTTTTAATAGCTCACTTATTTTTTTAATTGAAATTTTTATATCTGAAATTTTTTTCGATTAAACAAAAGAATCAAAATTACATGATGAAATATCTATTAGTAATCTAAAGTAAATTTAACAAGGGGGATTATCTCGCCCCTGATATAACCAAATTGAATATTTCAGTTTTCAAGTCTAACGTAAAATTAAAAAGTATGATAATATATTTTATGAAATCTGAATATGTAAGTCAAATGCAACATTTAAAAAAATGAATTGCCTGAAATTAGAATTGTTTAGTTTAAAACTACAATCTTTAAAATAATAATAATAATGCTGTAGAAAATCTTATTTGGCCCATTAAATTCTTAAGATTTTTTTGCAATTTATTTAGTAGCTGTATTATTCTGCAGATATTCTTAAGTTATTTGGCCCATTAAATTCTTAAGAATATCTGTAGAATAATACAGCATCTAAAAAAACTGCAAAAAATCTTAAGTTATTTGGGACTCTTAAATCTGAAGAATTTTGCAGAATGTAATAAGGGGGAAAAAACTGTAGAAAATCTTAAGTCATTCATGCTTATTATATTCTGCACATATTCTTCAGATTTCGAATCCCAAATAACTTGAGATTTTCTGCAGTTTTTTTTTTTTTTAAGAAAATCTTAAGATTATTTTTAGTGGGGTAGCCTACTATTTCTCTTCTATGACGTAATGAAAACGCGACTGCTAGGAGACTCCTTAGAGAGGTCCCGAGTTTTCTGGAATGCACGTCGGAAAGTAAAATAGGAATGGGGCTTCCCCGATCCAGTCCGTGTGTTATCGAGCTACTGATGAGCACTTTGTTTTGCTCCGTGAATGATTTTATAGTTTTCTTGATTTTTGAAGACTTGAAGTGCTTTTTGAAGTGCTTGTGCTATGCGTAAATACTTTATTACTGAGTCTTGAGGGATTGCTTCCGATATCTCTCGTACATTTCCACTGAGTTTTTGCCTGTGGAAGTGTTTTATTTTGTGTGAGAAATACAGTTTTTGTGAGAGCTTCTAATCTAAGCGGACTGTTAAAAGCACATTGCTGTTTGATTGTGCTTGTGAATCTTGTACATCTTATTGTTCGACGAAGTTCTAGAAGCAATAAAGTTCGTTTTCCATCCTGACAAGTGGACACTTTACTAGAACTTTCTACACCAACTCTACTTTAGAACGACGAACCCAAGAAACAAGCAGAGTATTGTGCAACATTTATTGTCAGAATCGGGATTCTAAAGAAGGACTTTAATTTTCCAGTCAATGGTGTGTACAAGAAAAATCTAAGAAAAATTTCAACAGAAGCTCATGGATATGTTGAGGGAGATGAAAGCCGGACAAGAGCAGTTGAAAAATGATTTGGAAAAGAAAATTGAAGCCGGACAAGCCGATTTCGAGAAGAAAATAGAAACCGGATAGGATGAGATAAAAGCCGCTCAAGCCGAGATGAAAACCGTATTCGAAGAGTTAAAAGCATCACATGAGGAGTTGAAATCCCGACTATAGGAGAAAATATGGAGAAGAAAATGTCGCTCCTACATGAAAGTCAAGCAAGAAACGTGAAAGAATTGCGTGAAGAATTTGAGAATGAAATTGAAGAAAACCTGGACTCTCTCGTCAAGCTGGGAAAATTGCCGGAAAACATCAGACTGTCGCCACCTTGCCTAGCAGTGAAAATAACGTCTCATGACGGAAAGACTCCCTGGGAAGCATACAAGACTGTATTTTCAATTGTCGCCAAAGCTAAATGGCTAGGAAGATTCCGAGAAAGCGAACCAATTGGCCACTTCTCTTAGCGGAGACGCAATTAACGTACTACAAGCGAACGGAGCGACGAAGATAGGAGATTTTGACGCCCTTGCAAGTGCCTTGGAGCTGAAATTTGGAGAGAAGTGCGAAAAAGAGTATAGTAGAATACAGCTAAATTCAAAGATGCAAAAATCTGGAGAGACCCAGGATAGATAGGCTGTGTCATCTAGCTTATATGGATCACATTAATGATGTCCGAGAAGAAATGGCCGTGCGTCATTTTATTGAAGCCGTCCGGAATTAAAAAAAACAAAACAAAAAGCACTCGTTGGAGGATTATCAAGATTTGACGTCTGATCTTGTGTTCGCGATGAAGCTAGAGGCAGCTCAGCGGACCGTGAGAAAAGATCGGCAGGCTGTTACAGCGGTCACGGTCCAAGAGCCTGCTGATAAAGACTCAGAGAGCGTCGAGAACAGATTGAAGAGACTTGAAGTACATTATCTCAGGCACATAATATCCGTCCACGGATTCCGCACCGATACAGAAAAGACGTCCGCAGTCAAGAACTGGAGTCGTCCTGAGAATGTTCATCAGCTGCGAAATTTTCTCGGACTGTGTACTTACTATCGAAAATTCGTGAGGGGTTTTTCTCAAATTGCAAGGCCACTTCAAAATTTGACCGAGACTGGAGAAAAATCTCTATGGACTGCAGAATGTGAGGATGTGTTCAACGAACTCAAGACGGCCCTAACATCTTCGCCGATCCTATCGTATCCTCATCCTGACTAGCCATTTATCCTGGACAATGCAAGGACCGTGCAAGACCGTCCTGGACCATGCAAGTAAAGAGAGTGTCGGAGCCGTTTTGTCCCAGGAGATAGATGGCAAAGAACATGTGTTGCTTACTGGAGCAAATGCCTTTCGAAGGCAGAAGGTAACTATTGTGTGTGTTACGAGAAAGGAATTTCTGCTATCATTAAGGCCGTGGAGCATTTCCATCATTACCTCTACTGCCGAAAGTTCCTACTCCGAGAGGACCATGCCTCTTTAACCTGGCTTCTAAATTTAAAGAATCCGGAGGATCAGATAGCTAGGTGGATACAGAGATTACAAGAATATGGCATATAAATACGTCATCGGAAAGGAGCATCTCATGGAAACGAAGATGCATTATCAAGAACGCCCTGCATAGAAAGTTGTCGCTATTCCTCCAGGGCGGAGAAAAATTACCATCTGGAATATCCAGTTGTCCGCCAAGTTACATCTTTCGCACCTTCCCAAGATCACAGTAGTGACGAACAAATCCGGGCGGACCAGTTAGCTTACAGCGACATCAAACCCATTCAGTTGTTGGAAAAATCCAGCGATAAGCCCAGTTGGAAAGAAATATCGTTATGTAGTCCAGCAACGAAACTATACTGAGCTTTATGGGATTCGCTTCGACTGAGAAATGGAGTCCTGTATCGTAAATGGGAATCGGACGAAGGCAAGACGCTTCGATGGCAGTACTTCCTCGTTCGAGGATTCCGAAAGTTCTCGAAGAGTTGCATAATGGCTTAACTAGGGGGCCATTTTGGCATTATGAAGACTCTTCAGAATGTTCGCGATTGCTTCTACTCTGCTAGGGATCGAGACGATGTTGAAAAGTGGTGTCAAGCTTGTGACGCCTGTGCCGCCCGTAAAGGCCCGAAGAAACGCAGCCGTGGAAAATTACATCGTTGAAATGTGGGAGCGCCTTTTGATGGGATTGCTCTTGACATCCTGGGACCTCTTCCGCGAACTTCGGATGGCAACAAGTACATCCTAGTTCTCATTGACTACTTCTCTAAATGGCCCGAAGCGTATCCTATACCCGATCATGAAGCTATAACCGTAGCAGACCTATTGGTGCAAGAATGGATTTCCAGGTATGAAACCCCTCTGCAACTTCATTCTGACCAGGGAACGAACTTTACCTCTGCTGTTTTTAAAGGACTATGTCAATTTCTCGGAATAGGCAAAACCAAGATTACACGTGTACACGCACAATCCAACGGCATGGTACAGAGGTTTAATCGCACTATTTTGAACAACTTCTCGCTCTTGGTGTCTAGGAATCAAGAGGACTGGAACAAGAAACTCCCCCTCTTCTTGCTGGCCTATAGGAATGCCGTCCATGAGACTACCGGCCTCGTACCTTCCCAGATGCTATTCGGAAGAGATCGTCTTCCTGCCGATCTAGTGCTTGGCCGCCCTCCACATCCATTTCATTGCTAGAGGAGTACATGGAAAATCTTCGGGCACGGTTTGAAGACGTGCATCATTTTGTTTGGGAGTGGATCAACCTGAACACGGAGAAGATGAAGACTGGCTACGACATGAAAGCTACGGTGCAAGAGTTCAACGTAGGTGACAATGTTTGCCTATGGAATCCTACTCGACGGAAAGGCCTTTCTCCCAGGCTACAATCGCCGTGGGACGGTCCTTACACAGTCCTAAACAGACTGAACGATGTCATCGTACGGATTCGTAAGTCACCTAATTCGAAACCAATAGTTGTTCATTACAATCGGCTAGCCATTTACTCGGTTGTAATTAATTATTTGAGTATTAGACCTTGGTCACTATGGCGTAATTCCTCCTTTCTTTCATCTCTCATTCCTTTCCTGTCTTTTTCTTCTCTTCCTCTTTCTTCTTTTACACAGTACTTGCGCCATGTTTAGAGTACATATTTGTAATTTACTGGTTTTTATTAATGTGTATTTCTTTATTATGTTTATCACTTATTAGTGTTTAATTATTTATTATGTTCATTATTTATTTATTAGTGTGTATCTTATTGTGTTTATTGATTACTTGCTTAAATTATGTTGTTAAGATCTTGTTAAAGGTTGTATTGTAACGATTTGTGCGACCTCCTAAGAGGGGATTGTACTGCCCAAGACGTGCAGTCCTTGGGAAGGGGGCAATGTTACGAATTTTCGGGGCAACCCGCTGTTTTCACTACGCCGTTCAACCCACTACTTCACTTTTGGGGACTTTTTTGGCGCCAAATTTTGCAATATTTCGCCGAAAGTCGTCAAGCTTGGCGACATTTTGGTCATTTGGAGCGATTTTCCCCAATAGGGCTTGCAAAGATAGTTTTTCTGTATTATCATGCATAATAGCCTAATATTTCTCTTCTATGACGTAATCAAAATAAGGTTGTTCGGGGACTCGTTAGAGATGTTCCGAGTTTTCTGGCATGCACGTCGGTAAGTATAAAAGGAACCGGGATGCCCCGATCCAGTCAGTGTATTATCTAACTACCGATGAGTATGGTGTTTTGCTCTGTGAATGGTGTTATAGTTTGCTTGCTTTTTGAAGCCTTGTTTTAAAGTGTTGTACATAAATTCTTTATTACTGAGTTTTGAGGGATTGCTTGCGATATCTTTCGTATATATTCACCGAGTTTTTGCTGTGGAAGTGTTTTGTGTGAGAAATACAGAATTTGTGAGAGCTTCTGATACAACCGAGCTGATAAAAGCACATTACTGTGTGATTGTGCTTGTGAATCTTGTACAGCTGATTGTTCGACCAAGTTCTAGAAGCAATAAAGACTTTCTACACGAACTGGACTTACGAACGACGAAAGGAAGAAACAAGCAGAGTATTCTGCAACAACATTTTCTATCAAACGTAACTTTGAAAAATAAACTTCACAATGCGTTTAAGAATGTTATGGGTCCAAAAATATAATATATTTTGCTTTTATAAATTTCATAGTTTCGAAAATCGTAAAGGATTGTGTATCCCAACGCACATGACTTCTGAACAAGATTTAAAATAAAATTACAGTAGACGAGCTACTGAAAAATTCATGTTTCTCCTAAAACTACTTTAAGATGTTTTAATGAACATTAAGTTTATGAGTAATTTAATAATAAAATAAATAAATATGCTATTTTAGACTGGGATTCAAGGAATTTCAGCAGTTTTAACACGTTTCAAGTGAATTTTGTTTCAAAAAATCAACTTGCGCTCCTCTTTAGTACTTATAACAATTTTCTACACCAAGAAAAGTTCATTTTATCCTTTTAATTTTAGAGTATCCTTAAATGTATCCTGAAATCCCGAAATTACCCGTTTTCAAGCTTTTGCTTAGTCGTCGTTTCGACTTTTTCTCCTCAAATTAAACAGCCTTAAGTTTAGATAAGAAAATTTAAGCTATAAGGGCTTGTGCACCTTATGAATAAACTAATAATGACCAACTAAAAAAAATTCGCTGGCATCTAGTCCTATTATCCAATTTTCACACCTCAGGGCTAGAAATTTTAATCTGACTCAATATAAGAGAGTAAATTTTTAAAATCCAAAAATTTCCGTGCCTCTTGAGTACAAAAAATTTTAAAAGCCATTATACAGTACTGAGTTTAAAAATTGGAAGCAATTACAGTTCTGATAGTATGACGTATAGTCCTAAAGAGTGCCTATTTCCATATTTTTGCGATTAATTTGCGCGGATAAATGTGCTTTTCTGTTAAAATCGGGGTGCCTCACCATGGCACTGTGGTTATGTCACTGAAAATTGTAAACGGCCGAAGTGTGAAGGTCCCGGGTTCGGGTCCCATCGCGTGTCTGTCGATCTAACGGTCTAAAGTTTTGGTAGGTTTTCTACAGATATAATGTGTATACGCATTAGAACCCCTTAGAAAGTCATCCTACCAAGGCAACCCCCATTGTTGGCTGACCGCCCTAGCATAGCGTTGCCATAATCATGCAAACAAACAAACAAAAGCGGGCATATGTGATAAATAGCCAATTGTAGTTTACAAAATACACAGGCATTTGGTTTTACGTTCAAGCAAATCACTCTGACTGTTTTTTTTATCAAATATTTAATATCATCCAATATACAGGGTAGTTATAATTAAAGTTTCAAAACGCTATAAAAAGGGCCACTGATCAGAATGAAGTCAAATTTGAACGGAATATTATTGAAGACGGTGGAAAACGCATGGTGTAAGAAAAAAATTGGTTCCAAAATTTAGCAACAGATTGCTCTGTAAGCGTCAGAATATGTAAATTAAAATACATGTCATGCGCATGACTCGTTTCACTTCTCGACACTGCTCTGTTCACTTGTGAAACTTGTGTTCACTCGAGACACTGCGATCAGTTATGGAACATGCTGTTTCTCGATTTCAACTTGTTGCAGAAAATGGTGGAGAGCATATTGAACATGTCGCACCAGCCTTTCGAAATTTAAAAACCAATTTGTTGAATGCTTTTTATGCGGTTTTTGACCTCAGGACAATTAAAGACGATCCGTTATGATATGACCTTGCCGTGGTGGATGGGCTTACGTAACTAATTGTATCACACATGTACAGTGATGCACTCTGAACAGTATAGTCAGTTCAGCGTGTAACATACACCTTAGCTGTTATTTTACGATTCATTTGTCATTTGTAGTCGAACCCTTTTAAATTAGGATGCGTATAGCGCCATCTGTTGCTAAAATTTGGATTTCTTTTTCTTATGCCATATGCTTTCCCCCTTCTTCAATAATACTCCGTTCAAATTTGGTTTCATTCTGATCAGTGTTTCTTTTTTTATACCGTTTTGAAACTTTAATTATAATCACCCTGCATATATACATACAACCAATATAATAAATGTATTGTGGCCCCCCGATTACATGGGTGCTCCTGGGCGCAAGCCCCCCCCCCCTTGAAAAAAATTAAGTGCGTGCGGAACATCAACTAAATTTTAAGGAGCAGATTTAGTTACTATACTAGAAAAAAAAAAGGTTTGAAATTAAAAAAAAAAAAAAAACAGAATTTTCTTCAGTAAAAAATTATTTATGAAATCACATGATTATATTCCATTACTGTTGTCACAACAAAACTTGAAATAAAATCAAACACTCAGAGAGCACAGAATACTGAATCTCGAAAAAATAATTTAACTCTTGTCTAAAATAAGAAATTCATTCCGTCTTGGTTTTTTCTTTATCGTAATGGGTACCTAGAGCCTAATGAATTGAGCTAAGGGTTTCTTGGCGCTCTTTTGAGATTTGAATTCTAAAAATGTTTTTTAATGGATGCTTACAACATGCATAGTTAAAAAATTATAACTGAATAATGGACGAAGTTTATTATATGATACGCAGGTATATGTTGTAATACCGAATATTTGATTTAAATAGTAAAAATACTTTATCGCTTATAAAAAGTCTGTGCTTCCATTTGTGTCCATAAAAAGTAGAGCTACCAGAGTAAATATACTCGGAGATTTTGTCTAAAAAAATATTTCTAATCATATTCTCCTATCAGTAAAAGATGTGCTTCTAGAACTAAAATACCCTCAAAAATTTTATAAAGTCGGCGGCTCTAAAAATCGGAATTTCGTGTTTAATTTGCAACCCAGCTTAATAGAGGGTATTTTTTTTCAGCCGTAGTATGCAATAATGCACCCTATTGTTTTATTAGAGATTAAATCAAATACAAGGGAAAGAAAGTAATAATTGTAAGCAAAATTTACTTATTGCTGCATAATCAAATCAGAGAAAGCGCTAATGATCTGTTAGGGTTAACTATTTGTTTGTAACATTAACTCAAGACAAACAAAATTTGTTAAAAAACACAATGTGCTATTATACAATTTTTTTAAAATGCACAGCCCAAATTAATATAAAAACTGCCATTAGTGTGACACATAGAACAGAATGAAATATTTACATAACTTTTTTTAACTGACGTTCTTCATCAAGGAGATCATAGCGATCGTAGACAGCCAGCGATTATGAACACACCGCGGCCGCAGTTGTTTCAACAAAAAACACTAGAGAGCGGGAGCGTTCTAGTGAATCCAAATCACGAGTGTATTCCAGAAATCGAACGACAATTTCTCGTTACACAAACTAGACACTCTGATGTAATTAGCTACATTACTGCGGACTAGAAATTCTTGACGATTTCGTCTATACCAGTTGTGTGTATCACCTACACGCATAAGTCTATGATCTATTCTTCTAGTTTTGGGACACAACAGCTACCTACTCATTCTAGATGAGAGGGGTCTCCGTTATTTTCTCCGTGCATTTATTCATACACTCTTTTTCTTTTTCTTGAAGGTGTGTATATGGAGGAGAGGGAGACATTTCCTCATTTTTTTGTGAAGGCAATTTCGTATTTTACATTAATTTTACATAGCTTTTCAAAACCAGGAATTCATGCCATATTTTAATTACATTTTACTAGGGGCATTGAAAGGAATTTTTTCAGGTGAAGGCGGAGGGTTAAATACAGTTGTATTTAAATACTGTATGATGAAAAATTCTGGAAGCATATGTTGATTGCAAAATTTCAGGCGAGAGATGTATCCTGATAGTCTCCCACATTTTACTATTTTTATGATAACATACTGTTGCAGAAAACTCTGCTAGTTTCTGGGTTCGTCGTTCTAAAGTTCAGTAGGTGTAGAAAGTTCTACAAAAGAGTCTATGTTGCTCGAATACAAGAAGATACTTCACATTTTTTCTTGAACTTATTTATTGGACGGTACAAACATCACATGCAGAGCGAACATTAAAAATACTATCGCCAAATCAGGGCGAACAACTAACTTCTTAAAATCAGCTTTAATTAAAATATCTCCATAAAAGCAATAAAAATCATTCATTTAAAATATTTCCATAAAAGCAATAAACAATCATGCATGAATCAAATTACCGCAACATCACAGGGCGAACAGAACACAGAAGACACGAAGCCGGTTGAAAATTCTACCTCCAAATTAAATCACTTCAGTTCGTAACACCTGAATTCACTTCAAATCTAACAATATAGAAATATAGTGCTACCTAACAGCCATTGCTCAGTGCTGACATCTGTACCATAAATACATAACCAAATGCAGTACAATAGAATTGCACAGGAACATACTCCCACCCATCAAGAAGTTATTCTTGATGAGAAGGTGTTTGCGCCTTCACAAGACTCCTACGTTTGGCGCTTTATTTGGCGAGTTATTTTTTAGGTTTGCTTCATCTCACCTCGCCTCTCCCTATACTTGAATTTTTTTGTGTCACTTGCTTACTTGGATTTGTTGTAACACTTGCTTATTTTGTTGCACTTAGATTTAACTTTCTTGGATTTGCAGAAATAAAAAATTTCTATTGCTTACTGCTTAATTTACTTTTCGAAATACTACAGTCCACTGACGGCGGAATCATTTGTCCGCCTCACGGAGAAAACTAAGCTTTGTAATTATAAGCAAATTCGTTGCTACGTTTCTTTTGTGCTTATCTGGAAAGCTTATAGCTAACTGATTTGATGTCGCCTGTCTGCCGCCTAGAGGTCTACTAGCGGTGAGTGGAAAATTTTCTATTTTCATTATGACTGATCTAAAAGCAATCAAAACTAATAAAAAGAGTTTGAAGTGTAGTATAACCAAGTTCGAAACGAAAGTAAATACAACGGTTGAAAATGCAGACATTTCGCTTTTGCAGCTTTATGAATCAAAAGTAGTTGAATTTAAAAATCAACTAAGTAACATTTTTGATAATCTATTCTCACATTGTGAGGAAAAAGATACAGACGATTTAATTAAGGAAAAAGACACTATATCTGACAGTTTGGATGAAATTCATTTCAAAATTAAAAGAAAAATTTTGATTGTCAATTCTCCACCAACAAAGAATATTTGCTCGAAAGAAACTGTTGCGTGTAAAAAACAATTGTTTCGGATATTAAATTACCTAAATTATGCCTTCCTACTTTTAGTGGAAAAACAGACGAATGGATTGAGTTTGAGGATTTGTTTTCGGCAGCTGTACAAAGAAACAGCAATTTAACAAGTGCACAAAAACTGCAATACTTAAAAAGTTCTGGTAAAGCGGATGCATTGAATATAATTCATTCCATCCCAATTTCAGATTCCAATTACGATATTGCATGGGATTTGTTGGTTGATCGTTACTCCAATAGAAAAGATTTAATTAATTCTATTATAAAGGGTTACTTTCGATACCGCCGACATGTGACTCAGCTCCGTCGCTTTTAAAATTTATTGATAATGTATAAGAATGCTTACGATCTCTAAACGCACTAGAACAAAAAGTAGAAGCCTTTTCAGATATGTTAATTGTTTACTTATTAGTGGAAAAGGTAGACAGAAATACTCGTTTTTGGTGGGAAAGATCCTTAAAAAAGGAGGAGATAGGAACTGTAGAACAATTGACGTAATTTTTAAAAGAACATTCTCGCACACTCTCGCATTACAAAACTCCTCAGTAAGAATCAAAACGATTCTTTAATACCAAAACCTTTACGTCGCTCTCAGAAAATTCAAAGGTTTGTTTGTATTGTAGGAAGGAGTGATCCTCATCCTTTATCGAAATGTTCACAGTTCTTGAATTTAACTGTAAAGAAAAGATTTGAGTTTGTAAAAGCAAAAAAGCTCTGTCTAAACTGTTTTTCATCACATTTAGTTAGCCAGTGCAGAAGTATAAATAAGTGTCGAAAATGTTCTAAATTGCACCATAGTCTTTTACATTTTGATAGAAATGAAGATAATTCTGAAAGCGCAAACAATACTAGCAAACTTAATAATCTTTCCCCCAAATGCAGATACATTTGTGCCCCTAGCAACTAGCCAATTGATTAGTAATCCTCGGGAAATAAAAAAAGAAGAGCATAGCCATGTGTTATCAAGCAGCATATTACAGCCTAATCGTCAAAAAGTTCTGCTGAGTACTGCGTTAGTTTCGGTTTACAACAACATGGGGAGGGTCTCAGTGGCACGCGCTGTTTTAGATTGCGGGTCACAGAATTCATTTCTTTCAAAAGAATTTGCTGACAGATTAGGAGGAAAAAGAGAAAAAACACATGTCACTATAACTGGTTTGAATAGTGTAAGTACAGTGCGTTTTCAGACTAGAGCGAATATCTCAAATAACGATAACTCATTCCAACGCTCGTTAGATTTTCTGATTATTCCTAAGATAACCGATGTTATTCCTTCAGGTTATATCGATGTAACTAGCTTAAATCTTCCTACAAATATAACATTAGCTGATCCTGAATTTTACAGGCCTCATAAAATTGACATGTTGATTGGTAATGAAATCGTGTTTGACGTAATTAAAGGCAAAAAATATCGCTTGGAAAATTCACAAATAAATTTAAGAGAAACTGTCTTTGGGTTTGTAGCTTACGGAACAACAGAATTAGAGCAAAGTTCAAATTTTTCGGCCTCAGCGTAGAAGAGAGTAATGTTGAGAAACTCATTGAGAAATTTTGGAAAATTGAGGATATCGAAACAAATAAATCTCTAAGCGATGAAGCGATTTATTGTGAAGAACACTTTAAATTAACTCATGATAGGAACGTAGATGGGCGTTACGTAGTAAAAAGGCCTATGAAAGATGAACCTCCTTTGTTAGGAGAACAGCGATTAATTGCTAAAGGGCGTTTAGTTAGCTTGAACAAAAGGCTAGATAGAAATCCGCACATGAAAGTTTTATATTCAGATTTTATAGAAGAATACGAAAAATTGGGGCATATAAGGGTCGAAGAAGAAGAATTGCCAAGCAATAATTATTATTTACTGCATCATGAGGTATATAAGCCAGAATCGGCAACCAATCCCCTTCGTGCCTCTTCAAAATCTTCGAATGGTAATTCCCTAAATGATGTTCTCTTGAAAGGAGAATTTGTTGAGGACCTGTATGAACTGATGCTACGATTTCGAAAGCATAAATTTGCATTTACAGCTGATATTCAGAAGATGTTTAGGCAGATTTTAATCACACCATCGCAAAGGGATTACCTCCGCATCCTATGGACTGATAAAGACACTCAAGAGTTTTTGACTTTTAGATTGAAAACTATTACATATGGGACAGCAAGCGCACCTTTTTTAGCTGTCAGAACCTTAAAACAACTTGCGGAAGATGAATCTCGCAGCTTTCCCTTGGCTTCAGAAGACTCAATGCGCGACTTCTATGTCAATGGCATACTTTCAGGTGCTAAAGATTTAGAAACGGCACAAGAGCTACAACTACAACAGACCGAAATGCTTAAAAAAGGAGTCATGACCCTCCATAAGTGGTCCTCAAATTCTACTGAACTTTTGAACAGTGACCATACTTTAAATCAAGAACATCGATTACCAGATAATCAACACATATCAGTTAAAACTTTAGGTATGAATTGGAAACATCTCGGAGATAATTTTGTATTTAAGGTCAATTGTGAGGAAGACTCATCTTGGACTAAAAGAAGTATTCTTTCTGTTATTGCTAGACTGTTTGATCCGCTTGGTCTTCTTGGACCAATAGTGTGCAAGGCAAAGATTTTTATGCAGCAGTTATGGCTTCAGAATTTGGGCTATGAAGACAGAGGCGGGGATAGGCGTGGGCGGTGTGGACGACCGCCCACGGCCTCGCGCTTCCAAGGGCCTCGCATCACATAGTTCTCATGAAGGGATCTTGGAATGGTCTCGAACCTAAATATTTTTACCCTTAAGGAGTAGAACTTAGAATCAGAAAACTAATCATTTGAAATCTGATTTCACGATAATAATATGTGAATGTTCCTAAGCACATTTTAAAAGAAAAACCATACAGGTCGTCCCTCATCTCGAAAATAGTATCTTCTAATTACGGGCTTGTATCTCGGACATAGTTACTGTATACTTAAGGGTGCAGTTCGAAGAAATAAAACCTGACTCACGGTCGTGGTACACAAATTAAAATAAACTGTGGATTCAAAAGAATTCAGAATGAGTCTTCATAGGCTGCATTACACACTATGATTAATGAAAAAACTGTAACTTTTACAAAATATTAAAAAAAAAAAATCTTAAGAATGGAAATGTACAGCAAATTTTTGGAAAAGTCACGCATTTTGCAAAATGTTAGATTTTTAGTAGTATACTTTAATTTAGCAATTGCAATGTGACATTTAAGGAAAGTAGTGCATAAAAAATGATCACACATTATTGTTTTACAGCGAAACATAATAAACAGTAGTGACATCAGAACAGAAACTAATTTCAAACATGTCTCTCTAGACAACTTCCTATAGTACTGAAGGTTTATGGATGAGTGAACGAGGAAGCATATTTTGATACTGTTGAGTTTTCAACAGTACGTACATTGATTTCCGTTTGTGGGGAGAGAATGATCGGGTATTTTAAACCTTTATTGTTACTAGAGTTAATATAATTTTTTTTAAATAGCTGTTTTTTAATAATTGCTTTACATTTTCGGTGGGGGTACATACCCCCCCCCCTTAAATAAGACGCGGGTTGTCAGTACAAGAGATTCCTGTAACTTAGTTCAACTTTATTTCGAATTTGGAGAAATCTTGGTTATAATATGAAGGTTTAATGAAAAGGGGATATGAATTTTGCCAACTGGATACTCTATTTTTATTTGATGGGAAGAGAAAGATATAAATAACTACGTTATTAAAATTGATTCATTCTACAGTTTTCTTACTTTTAACTGGATGTACTAATTATTGTTATTAATATTACTATACTATACTTAACAAGGATTTCTCAGGAAAAGGAAGACAGCATGCATCAAAAGCCTATGTTCACATTTTTCTATTTTCCACTGGCATTAGAAATTCTGTAGGTTTAGTAAGAAAGAGTCAACCTCGCTTTTTTTTCTAGGGAAGTAAAAACCCTAAAGGTCAAATAAGTCGCAAAACTCAGTATACCCCACCCAGGCCCTGATTTTTGTGGGGCCTCGGGACTTCCGACTTTTCAGGAGCCCCTGTTCCAGAAAATACAGCGACAAATTATCAAAAATTTCTAAAATCATATTCAGTAGATTCCAGTTAATTGAACCACATCGGGACAAGATGAGTTTGGGTCTATTAACCGATTCCTCCGATTCGATTACACAAAAATGCCCCAAGATTTCAAAAATAGACATGTTGAACACATTATAATGTCATTACGACTTTTACTGTTCAACACAAGTGTCTTGCAAAACACAATACTATTATAAATGAACTTCAATCATTGAAAATTAAATTTACAAAATTTTCTCAATGAATTCTATACCAGATAAATCATGAAGTCAGAATGCAGTCTAGTGCCCTCAAAGATAGGTCAGATTTTATAAATATGAAGCGTAAATGATGACAAGTAATTAAAAGCAGCAGTATTTGAGTAAACAAAGAGAAAACTGCATAATTTCTAAATTAATTTAAAATTCGACCTATGAATAAATATTTTCCGAAAACAATTCAAAGTATTGGTAAGGGATTTTTTTTATGAACAATTTGAGGGCCCTACAAATCTGTGCGCCTCGGGCAAATGCCCGAATTGTCCATAAAGTAATAATTCTCTGCCTCCACCCCAATAATGTGAATGGACAAAATGTTCAGTCTCTTGTCCCTTATGTAATTCTTATAGTCTAAGAGCCAGCGACCGCCAGACCTTCGTCATAGTATAAAAGCTGAAACTTTCTCTGCGCATACCCCCCAACAGAGGTAGGAACAATTTGCCACTATAAAGTTTGGATGACCGTGGCTTTCACAGGTAACAAGTGGCAATGGTGTATAAAATTGCCGAAAATTTCGTCATTTCATAAAGCTTCATTTTTTATATGTTCTTCGCAGTACTAGAAATCACTTTATCCCTTGCCAGACACTTTTCCATCGTGGCAAAACCCCGCCAGACAACTTCAAAGTCATGGAAAACTGTTGTGTTCGTAAACTCCCGCGACGAAGTACGTCAAGCTGTCACAAAGTACCAAGCACATTTTATACTACTACTTTCTTACGCGCGAAATTTCTTGCAGCGTGCTCGTAATAGAATTACGTTTTTCAAGACTTTGAGGTTGTCTGGCGGGGGTTTGCTACGATGGAAAAGTGTCTGGCAAGGGATAAAGTGATTTCTAGTACTGCGAAGAAGAACATATAAAAAAATGAAGCTTTATGAAATGACGAAATTTTCGGCAATTTTATACACCTTCGCCACCTGTTACCTGCCAAAGCCACGATATATAGTGGCCGATTGTTCCTACCTCTGTTGGGGGGTATGCGCAGAGAAAGTTTCAGCTTTTATACTATGACGAAGGTCTGGCGGTTGCTGGCTCTTGCTCTATTAGAATACAAGCAGATGTAGTTTTAGCTGTTTTTTTTATACGTATGTACATCGGTTTCTTGTTTATATCTGGTACTGTTCCTCCTAAGCCCAAGCCTTATTAAAAAGATGCCCTCCCCCTTTTCATTCTTTCATTTTCAAAATTTGTTTATTCCGGAAACTCTGGATGTATGGCTGGCTAAAAAAATTTCACATAAGACATTTTGCATCCATTAAAAATCCTTACTACTAGTTTTTTTTTCTTTGAACAGATTAAACTAGTGACTCAGCTGTTATACCCTTCGGCCTAGACGTCCTAATATTAGAACACATCTTTGCATTACTTTATATTCTTCATTTGCAAGAATTTTAACACCAAAACCAAATGTCCTACTCATAATACATGCAAGAATAGCAAAACGTAATAATTTTTGCTCTGTAGATGGCAGAAAATCTCCACAAGAAAATATAATGGACGTGTCAAACCATTTGTAGTCAAAAGTTAAATGCATCTTTATGAATGCATGAATGAATGCATATGAAAATGCATGAGAAATATGAAGTGTTGTCATGTTTTCACTCACAAAGAAATTGTTTGAAAAGGTTTCATACAAAATAGCGGTAAAAATATTTTCTCAATTTGCTCAGTTATAGCCTGGTGTCCAATTGTTAAAACCTTTTTTAATTAGTTTGGTCATTGGCTGAATGTTATAATATTTCATATTTAAGATACATACACAGCAGCACATCTAATCACTCATTGATTTTTTATCTGCTCTATTTAAAATTCAGGGTCGAATGAGTTATTTATGTTGAAATTTAGTATTTATTATTTAGGTTTTATTTTTTAAAGCTATGTGGGTAATTTAGTAATCTACTGATGCCAGTGGCGCACACAGGATTCTCTCTTGGAGGAGGTCCAGCTAATAAAGTTGTGACACCAACCAACCACCAAAATTTTTTCTCATGACCATGGCCACTATTTATAAAGACACCATACACATCAATGTACTTATATCCTTCAATATGCTTCTGAATTATGTTTTTATTTACTTATCTTAGACTCCAAAATTATGAATTTGATGAACTCTAAACGTATTGAAATGTCAACAAATACATGATGATTTTACAATACAAAGTTAAATAAGTCTGAGAGGGGTCCAGACCCCCTGGACCCCTTCCTTGTGTGCGCCACTGACAGATGCCCTCCTTCCCCATAAAAAAAGTAAATATTGCTATGACTTTTTAAAAGTACATTAAACTCAAATTTTGTTTTGCTTTTATTTCCTTACAAAAATATTTTTAGTTATATTGTCGACCACTTAAAAGGCTGCGTAAATAATAACAGATTGACAATCTCATATTTTATAATTTTAAAAGTTAGTAAGTAATGTGAAATATTTTAAAATTCAAGGCGTTACATTTTAAAAAGAATTGAAATACTGAGTTTAAAAAATGACTGTGTACCCATATTCAAGAGAGAACAAAAATGATATTAAATAACGCGAAGGAAAAAAAAAATTACCTATTTTAAAATTTTGTTTAAAGCAGTCATTCTTGTTGCTTAATTAAGAATAACAGACTGATGGATCAATCTCCTGTGTGCCCAGCTAGAAGGACCCACGAGTGAGATGGAAAAAATGTATCTATTTTATAGTTGAAATTTTCATTTGAAAAATAGACTTCACTAATGATTTTTAAATTTTCATTTCTCAAGCTGAAGAATATGGCTTTACATTCAGGGTGATTCAGTACTCTTGTGAAAATGTGTAAGAGGCAGTAGACGGAAGGAAGATAATTCTGAATCACATAGCAATGTGGGTCGGAAACGTCGTCTTCATGTAACTGTTAATATTAACCTTGGAATAATACTGAACTTTCTGATCATATTTCGTCGAAAACTAACGGACCTTCCATAGGAAGGAATTGACTAAAATTGACTATTAAAAGGATTTATTATTAAAGTAAGGATTTCATATTACATATTGATTATTAAACAGATTATTAATGTTACTATTAATAGGTGAATGAAAAAGACGCTTCCGACCTCACATGTCTGCGTGTTTTATTCAAAAATCAACAAATACATTTTTTACGGAATAGATTGGTAGATTGGCATTTTTAAAAATCAAATAATGAATTATCAACACAACTTTTATTCGTGCTTCTTTTTATTTAATATAACAATTAAGGGTTACAAACAGGCTTTCAAAGGAAACTCCCCCCCCCCTTCCTAAAATTTCTGCTTAAAATAGTAGGGTGAGGGGGGCCTCGCAAAACTCACCTTGCCCACAGCTAATTTTCGTCTTACCCCGCCACTGTGGGAAGATAAAATACCCGCTACATTAGCTGCTGAATGGAACTACTTAGTTGCCTCTCTGAAGCAAATAGAACAGTTTTCCATTCCTCGTTGGATTTTAGGGGACAATTCTCAAAAATGTATTTTCCATTGCTTCGCGAATGCCTCAACCGCAGCATTTGGCAGTGTAGTTTATCTGCAGTGTATAAATTCACTTAATGCAACCTCATCACAATTGATTTTAGTAAGACTCGAGTGGCACCCCTCAAAACAATCTCGATCCCGAGACTTGAACTTTGTTCTTGCCTCTTGGCATCCAAACTCAAAACTAGATTTGAACTATCCTTGAATCTTCCAATAGACGACATTGTGATGTATACAGATTCTACTATTGCCTTGGCATGGATAAGAAGTGAACCACATCTCTTAGAGACCTTCGTTGCGAATCGAGTGGGAAAGATACAGCGACTAAGCCACAACTGTACTTGGCAACACATACCATCCAAGTTGAACCCTGCTGATTTACTATCTCTGGGAGCCTTTCCTGAACAACTTTCTTAAAGACGAACTGTGGTGGACTGTCCTGCTTTTCTCCAGCAACCTGATTCATTTCGTCAAATGGAAAAAGACGTAATGGACCCCTGTGCAGAAAAGCAATTTTCTGATGAACTTAAAGAGACATCTGATCAATGCCTTGTGACCTTAAATTCGGACTTTATCGATAGATTCCTTAGTTTAAGTAATGATTATAGAAAACTGATTAATATTTTTAGTTTTATTTTTACATTCATAAATAATTGCAGAGGTCAAAACAGAACAGGCCACCTGACGGCAGAAGAAGTTGCCGCCAGTGAAATGAAGCTACTATCCTTAATTCAAAAGGAAAGTCTACCAGAAGACTTTCAAAGGATAAGTACTGGTTGTGAAGTAAATTCATCTGGTAAACTTAAATCTCTATCATGTTTTTTTGATAAAAAATGTAACGTTATTAGAGTAGGCGAGCGCCTACAAAACTCTGAACTGAATTATGATAGTAAGTTTCCTATTGTATTGCCCCGGAACCATGGTATCTCCAATTTAATTATGCTAGATTTACATAAAAACAATGGTCATGTAGGAGCTCAAACACTTCTACATTTAACTAGACAAAAATTTTGGCCCATTGGAGGCAGAAATACTGCCAGAAATATTGTTCATCATTGTGTAACTTGTGCTAAATTTAATCCAAAATTTTGCGGGGAAAAAATGAGCGATTTGCCCAAGGAAAGATGTAGCCAATCTTACCCATTTAATACCACAGGTGTCGATTTCTGCGGCCCCTTCTTCATAAAAAACAAATTTCAAAGAAAGGGACCACTGCAAAAAATTTATATTGCAATATTTGTTTGTTTCGCAACACGTGCTGTACATTTCAAGATAGTTTCAGATTTAACTTCAGATGCATTTATTGCTGCCTTAAAAAGATTTATTTCCCGAAGAGGAAAAATAGCAACAATCTTTACTGATAATGGCCGTAATTTTGTCGGAGCACATAACGAGTTAAAACGCTTAGCTAATTTAGTTAATAATCCTGATTACACATTGGCCAAATATCTTACTTCAAAAAACATTCAGTGGAAATTCATCCCTCCCAAATCTCCTCACTTTGGTGGTCTTTGGGAGGCTGGGGTAAAATCGTTTAAATTCCATCTTTCGCGATCAATTGGAAATCTGAAATTGACATATGAAGAATTTTTAACAATCACCAATCAGATAGAAGGATATTAAATTCTCGACTTCTGGTCCCATTATCAGCTGATGCTAATGATTTACAAGCACTAATACCCGTACACTTTCTAATAGGTAGGCCAATTTTAAGCATTGTTGAACCTAATTTAACTGATTTATCAGAAAATACATTGAGTAGATGGCAGCGCACAACTAAATTAACTCAAGATGTATGGAGAAGGTGGCAAAGAGACTACCTTCATCACTTACAGCAAAAAAATAAGTGGTTCATTACCAAAAACAACATATCTGGAAGATATGTTGTTTTTGAACACACATGGAAGACACAATGGACACAATGGAAGGCAGACAAGGAAGATAACATGCCTTAAATTCTTGGATGTTAGGTCGAGTTGAAAAGGTCATATACGGCAAGGAGAATATGATTCGTGTATGTTTAGTAAAAACTAAACTTGTTGTTTACAAGCGGCCTATTACTAAATTGGCTGTACTTCCAATACCTTGTAAATAATTTGATTGATAAACAATTATTATTATGCTAATTGTATTGAAGAAACCCTTCAATGCCGGGGGGTATGTTTGCGCCTTCACAAGACTCCTACGTTTGCGCTTTATTTGGCGAGTTATTTTTTAGGTTTTCTTCATCTCACCTCGCCTCTCCCTATACTTGAATTTTTTTGTATCACTTGCTTACTTGGATTTGTTGTAACACTTGCTTATTTTGTTGCACTTAGATTTAACTTTCTTGGATTTGCAGAAATAAAAAATTTCTATTGCTTACTGCCTAATTTACTTTTCGAAATAATACAGTCCGCTGACGGCGGAATCAGAAGGTATTAAACAAAGTTTAACAGTTGGCCTTTTAATTAAACCCTTAGCAGTTTTAATTGTTACCACCCGTACCATAGCATCCTTACCAGGATGCGTAGTCATCACTCTAGCTAGAGGCCAAACAGAAGGAGGTACATTTTCCTCCCTTTTTATAACTAAATCATTTAACTTAATATTTTCACCAGAAACCTTCCATTTTTTCCTATTTTGGAGTGAACTGAAATGGTCTATTCTCCATCTCTTCCAAAAATTTAATTTTAATTTTTGTATAATATCCCATCATGACCTAACAGAAAGGCTATCTTCAATAGGTTCAGCTGGAGAAGTAGGTTGTAACGAAAGTTCTCCTCCAAATCTGCTTGAGTCAGCTCATGCGGCACCCAGCGATTGAACTTGTACATCAAGTTTATCTAATGCATAGCATAACTAATGGGCATGGCATTAATGTCTAACTCTTTAGCTAGCTCTCAAATGGTTAAATACTGATCTTCTTCCACAAGTTCTCGCAGGTGGCCCTCATCAACATCAGTAGGCCGGCCAGAACGCTCTGCTCCTTGAATGTCATAGGTCCTGCTTTTTAACTTTCAGTACCAAACCTTCACAGTGCCATATGATACAATAGTAGAATCTAAATTACACACATAATTCTTTGACATTCTGTAGCTGATTTTTTGCAACAGAACTGGATGTAAATGATGGTTCTAATCCAGTAACGTGATAGTTCCATTTCAGACATCTTGTACTTAATGATAACGATATTTTTTAACAACAGAGTGTTCTAAAGAAAGTCTCTTTCTTTCAAGTGACAAAAATTGCTTGACAAAATATGAGCAAACACACCAACGTGAACTATTTGCATACGATATTTGTGGTGGCGGGAAACTTTCGTTACAACCTAATAATAGCATCACCTATCAAAAAATGCGATTGAGTTAATATATTTAAATCACTGGGATCATTTTCACTACCAACCATAGTAAGTGGTCTAGAGTTTAATAATGCCTCTATCTGAGTTAAAAGAGTACACAACTCCTCAAATGTTAAGTTGGTATTTCCAATTACGCGCTTAAGATGAAACTTTACAGAGCGCACTGCAGCCTCCCATAACCCACCAAAGAAAGGACTCACTGGGGAATCATGTGCCATTCAATATTTACTTGCGATAAATAATAACTAATTTTATAACTTTCATTGATTGTAGAAACAAATTTAAATAGATCTGATAGTTTCCTTTTGGCACGTACAAATTTTGTCCCATTATCCGAATAAATCGAGCTTGGACCTCCTCTACGTGCACAAAATCGCTTAAGTGCAGCTATGAATGCCTCAGAAGAAAGGTCATTCACTAGCTCTAGATGAAGCGCTTTTGTTGAAAAGCAAACAAAAAAAGCCATATAACCTTTAGTAATTTTAGCTCCTCGGACACGATGTCTTAAAACGCCAACTAGCCCTGCATAATCTATTCCACATGCAGAAAAAGGCCTATTAGGAGTAGCTATCAAGAGGAAGCTCTCCCATTAGCTGCTGTGCAGTGGTTGCTCTATATCTACAACATATTGTACATCTATATAACAATTCTTAATAACAACTCTTAAGTATACAACTCTTAATAACTTTTTAAGACCAAGTATCCAATAACTCTGACGAATAATGCCTAACAATAAATTCAAACCATCATGTAAATACATAACATGGAAATAATTTACAATTAAAACACTTATTTTATGCTGAGTTGGCAAAATCAATGGATGTTTAGCATTATATGGGAGAGAGGAGTTACACAGTCTACCTCCAACTCTCAGTAAGCCGTCCTTATCAATAAATGGACAAAGACCTAATAAAGGACTTTTCCTTGAAACTGCTTTACAAGAATTCACACTACTTATTTCATCTGAATAATATAAATTCTGTACATAAGAAACCAAGAGATTACCTGCATGTTTTCTTTCCATGGTACACAAAGGATAAATCTTACTTTTAGAAACTACGTTAACCTTGTTAAATTTTTCTATGCAATACAATATATACCTAATAAAAAAAGCAAAAATATCTACAATTTTAGACTAACATGAATAATTTTCAAATAGTGAGTCATTAATGCAGTTCTTTACAATTACAGAAAAACAAAATTGAAATTTTTTCGGTTCTTTGATCACAGCATCAACGTTAGGTTTAATTTCTAGTTGTTTAGGCAAATTCTCTGCACTTAAGGAAAGCCAGGGTGGTCCCTCCCACCATGAGGACATTCGGGAAGTTCTTTAGGAGTTAAACCTCTTGAAGCGACGTTAGCTGGATTTTTCCCTTGGGGGCACATATCTCCAACATTCAAACGAAACCAAGTCCAAAATTTCGGAAGTTCTGTTAGCAATATAAGGTTTATAGCACCAATAATGAGATGACAACCACGCAAGCACCACTTGAGAATCTGTCCATGCGTGGAACTAGGTGACATACTCATGAAATATATCTACCACACTGGAATGCATTCTTGCGAGCAACAGTGCAGCGTTGAGCACCAATCTTGGAATTTAGAAAAATCTCTAAATATAATCAATTTTTGTTTTAAAAATCCGACGCCTATAGCTTAAATTGAGTGATCACCTATCATTGTTGAATAACCTCCTTTTAATCACGCTTGATGGCGCTAGTTGTCTGTACCCCAGATCTATGGGATAAAAAGTTCATTGATCTCTCGGGAAAAAACCCCCACTTGCTTTTCTACTGCGTACTGCGTAGGTACTTAGGGCTGAAAGATGCCTAACCCCTTTGTATTTTGGGCTGAAAGATGCCCCTTGTAATGTTAAAATGTTTAATGTTTGTGGCAATTGTAAAATAAATGTATAAATGTAAATAGAACCATCGTGTTTGCTTTCTGCAGAATAATTTTGTGAATTTCAGAGCAACAGAAGAAAAGCTATTTTCAGTTTCGCACATTTTGGTGCATGATAGGCCGGCAAGTGCGTAATTCGATTCTTTGATTGTGCAGTGCAAGCTCTCGTAATTTGGATAGTTATATTTAATACTATTGGAATTATACAGGTACCGTAAAACTTTGATTTATTTGTTGATGTTATTGGGCTAAAATACGTTTTCAGTTTAATATTTTAAACATGTCTAAAACAGAGGATACTTTGGCATTGTTGAAAGGAAAAAGAAAGATCTAATATAACTAAATTGTTTACTAAGTTAGAAACTGTTTTAGCTGATGAGAATGTTGATTGTCCTGAGTTAGAGGAACATCTTGCTGTTTTGACGGAAAGAGCGAATAATTTAAAATTATTAGATTCACAAATTGAAAAACTTATTCATGTGACGTTAATTGAACAAGAAGCGAATGCCAGCGATGAATATCAAGAAAAAAGTATTAGGTTCGGCTACAAAATTAAGCGTTTCTTAAAAAATAAAGAACCATTAAACACCTCAAGTTCTGAGGTTCCTTCTGCTTTTGGTTCGAGTGTAACTGAAAAGGTTAATATTCCTCATTCGGTCAAACTTCCAAAATTAACTATTCGGCCCTTTTCTGGCGATCCAAAATTGTGGAACGAATTTTGGAATTCGTTTGATAGTACTATTAATCAAAATGATTCAATTTCTAAGGTTGAGAAATTTGCTTATTTAAAATCATTTTTGTCTGGATCAGCATTAAGTGTTGTATCAGGTTTCGAACTTACCGACATTAATTACGATAAGTGTGTTAATTTAATTAAAGAGCGTTTTGGACGCAAAGATTTAATTGTGAGCTCTTTTATGCATAAAATTTTAAATTTGCAAAATGTCAAATATTCTACAAATGTTTCTGGATTACGCAAACTGTACGAAGAATAGGACATTTCAATTCGTAATTTGGATTCAATGAAAATTAATTCTGAAAATTATGGACCTCTCTTGATTCCAATTTTGTCAAATTTATTACCAGAAGATCTTGTGTTAGAATTTAATCGGCAGAGGAAATCTAAAGAAACCGATGATGTTTCGGAACTTCTTTCGTATTTGAAATGTGAAATTGAGTGTCGAGAATCTGTTTATTTTACATTAAATGAAAGGAAAGAAATGCCCTCTAACCAGCGTACCCAGCATAACAAATTTGTAAGCAGAGGATTTAAAAGAAATGTACCCACAGCGAGTGCTTTGAATGTAAATACGCATATACCTAGGCTGATATGCATTTTCTGCAATGCTCCTCATGATTCATTCAAATGTGATTTAAATGCTTAGAAAAAAATGGAAATAATAAACGTTGTTTTAAATGTTTTAAAAAATTTCACCAAAGTTCCCATTGCAGAACGAATAAGATTTCTTGTTACAAATGCAAAAATGATAACCATCATGAATCTGTCTGTGTAAATGATAATAGTAAATTAAATTTTAAACGTGTTGATTACAACGCTTTAAATAGCGAAGTTAATACGCGCTCTCCCGAAGGGAAAGGCCGTGAAGCTGCTGAGCATAGCGAGGTCAAGGTCAATTCTCCTCCCTCTAAAAGCGAGCTTATCAATTCCGTTTCTTTCGATGTAAAGAAGGAGTGCGCTAAAAGTATTTACTTGCAAACTTCAGCTGCGGTCGTTAATTCTGAAAGTGGTAGTAAGTTAACACGCGCTTTGCTAGATAGTGGGAGCTCTCGGAGTTTTTGCTCAAACAAAATTGTCGAGCAGTTAAATTTAAAGCCTGTGCGTTATGAGAATTTGTCTGTATTTTCTTTTGGCATGAAACAGACAACTGAAAGGCTATATCCTGTTGTGGAATTTCAGTTGAAGTCTAGAGATGGGAAATTTAAGAGGAAAATACAAACTTTAGTTGTAGAAAATATAACGGGCGCAGAAATCACGACGCCAGATGTTTTTATTCGGAATTTCATGGAAACACATCCCAGCAAACACAGTCCTATCGGGTAAGTTTTGGGCCGACACTGGCATGCCGGCGCAGAATGTGCCGGTGCGATATCGCTCACGCGGTACCGAAAACGACAAAATTGCGTCCGCCTGGGCGTCTGTCGGGCCGAAAGGACGGGGTGGTTCTGGTTCGGTGTCGGCAAAAACGATAACGGCGTCGGCCCAGCCCTGTGCCACTTTTGAACCAAAACCATTACGTTTTTGGTGTGGTATCGGAAACGACAAAATATCGAAAACCGGCCAGCACCTTATTGATTCCCAAAATACCCTAATTAGCTCCGTAGTTAGTTCTCTAAAGTATTAATCAACAAATTAAAGAAATAATAATTATTATTATATAAATGACTTTACACCACTAGGACTAAATTTATTAAAAATATCTAATTAGCAAAATAGTTTGTTTTTAAGAAAATATTTGATGAATTTAAGAAGGAAAGCTCTTTTTAAAATTAACCGTATTATTTTTTTATGCATCAACCAATGTTTTACTTTTTTTAAACGTGTTATTATATGTTTGTCAGACCATATACATTTTTTTAAACAAAATATTAGGCTCAACTAGACAATGTTCCTTTTTTTTCCAAAAATTTTTTAGAAGCCAAGAAAATTTATAATTTTCCAGAACCAAAGATTATAAATAAACATTCATGCAATGCTAAAAAAAGAAAAAAAAATAAAGTCATACAACATGCTTTTTTAAAAAATGTTTTAATTTATTTTTTGTTAAGTTATGTCATAATACAAAATAAAGTTGCCTTTTGATTTTATATATTATTTTAAAGAAGAATGTAAACAACATACGTTAAAAGAAATTAAAATATTGGCTGATTCTACAAATAAACGGTTAATATCATAAAAACCTTTTCTTTTCAAAATAATTAAACATTTTCATATACAAACAAATTATTTTGCTTATACTTAATAACTAAGTATTTTTGGCAAAACTAAGTATTTTTTGGATTTTAACTAAGTATTTTTGGCAAAATTAGCCCCAGTGATGTAAGGTAATTTATATAATAATAATGATTATTTTTAATAGGTTGATTAGTGCTAAACTATATATGAAACTAATAAGTATTAATAAACCATGTTTATTATTAGAAGATACTTACTTTAAGTAAATATTTTATATTACTGAACTTTTACAGTTTATGATTATCCTTTAGTAGAAGAAAGGAACTTTCTATAACAGAATATACTTATTTTTTTCTGTTGTTTTGAGTAATATGAAATTAAGTACTTAAGTAGACACATTTTTCAATGCAGTATGTAAATTATTTATTAAAAATACCGTTCTGCTTGTTTATTAATAGTTTCCAAGTTTGCTTATTTGAATTATAAATTTCATTTTCGCATTATTTAGAAATAATTAGCAGTTTTGTACTACATCTTATTTTAGTAGTCCCTGAGATAACATAAAAAAAATCTAGCTAAGAAAAAATACAAATTCTTAATATATACTTAAAAATCAACTTACCCCTTTTTAACTGTCGTGAGAACTTGGCAAAATGAAAACCAAAAAGCACTAACCACATTTAGACAACTTTAAAATTTTTGTCTAGTTGAGGTTAATACCAGTTAGTCTTTAGAAAAAAATCACAGTTTATCCAGAGAAAACTACAACAAAGTCCGATCTAACTGACGTAAGAACTTAGCCTATTTAAAACTAAAAAGCACTAACCACATTCAGACTATTTAAAAATTTTTGTCTAGCTGCAGTCAGTGCCATTTAGTCTAGGAAAAAAAAAATCGCAATTTATCCAGAGAAAAATGCAGCAAACTCCACCTTCATTGCTCTGAGAAAACTCAAAATCCACGTTACTGAAAATTTTACGTTGCGAGATGATTTCTGTTACAGCCTTGGAATGGAATGGACATGGACAGGCAAACAAACAAAAAAAAAAACCCAACTTCCGCTCTTCGATGACTGAATGACCCTGTGAATAGGGGACCCAAAGAATAGGAAAGGTCCATTTCGTCTTCCTGCGTAATACTGTGGTTCCTACAAGGGGTGGAAAGCTCCTAGGAATGCACTGTGCTACATGTTATGTGTACGCGGACACGGGGTAATTGGAAAAGAAAGTCCGAGAGATTTTAGCTTTTAAATTATTCACTTTAAATTAGATCGCGTGGAAAAAAACAAAACAAATTAGTGTTATTCTACTGCAAAATAGTTTATACTTCAATATCTGCAATGAATTAATCAATTAATTTTTAGAAAGATAAAGTACTATAATCAGCAAAAAATGGTTACTTTTATTCATTTTTAAGGAGATAAGAGCATTAAATTTTATTTAATTTGTAACAGCATTTTACAATGTTGTAGCAAAACATGATTTTGGCGTAATTTTTACTATTATTTTATTTGAACAGAAACATGACAAACATGTTGTTCAAATAAATGCTATTAAATTAATTATTCATAGTTATAATTTTAAAATGGAACTATTATTATTTTTTTTTTCAATTTATAATTATTCGGTATAGTGAATTAAAACTTTTATTTATTTATTTAATTTTATTATTATTTTTTTTAACAACAGCAGCTAATGTATTATAAAAAAAATTCCTTAACTATAAATTATACTGATATTTTTTTATTTTTATGGAAATACTAATGAAAAGGTATTTTTTCTACTATTTTAATCCAATTTAATTTCAGAATGTTTTGTTGTTTTGTGTTTTTTGTAAGGCAAAAACGCAGGAGTTAATCCTTAGGGCGTCGGTGCCCTGAGCGGAAGAAGGCTTCTAGCGTTTGTTCCAATATATAAAACAATTAATAAGCAATAAAATTGGGGTTGAACAGTAATTATAATATCTATTTATTCCCTAATTTTATAAAAATCAACCATATTTCCTTCGTTTTATAAATATTAGATAATGTTTTGAATTTATATAAAATTTATAAAATATCTCCAATTTTTGTTCCAGAATTGGGGTTACAACGGTGATTTGTCCTCAATTCTATGTTCAAAAATCTGGTTAATTTATATAACCCATATTCACATTACATCTGAAGAAAATCACCCAACATCCAAACTGTAAATTGACAGATGCGCGGTAGACCTGAACCCTGGACCTTCACACTTCAACCAGCGGCGGATTCTGGAGGGGGCACAAGACAATTTTTGTCACATTTTCTTATAGAATGACTTGAATTTACAAAACAAGTCAATGCTCTATAGTGTAAACTTCATTCGTCTGGGGGGGGGGGATGGGGCTCTGTATCCGTCAATGACTTCAACCATATTCGGTGTCTTATCCACTCGGCCATGGTGGGCTCCTTTTGTGAACTTTTAAAATGCAGCGTTTAATGTTCTGCATTGTATGTATTTTATTTTTAATTAATTAATTTTATAGTTATTTTTAAATTGGGAGTACTTAACAACCATCACTTTATATAAAATGAAATTTATAGTCATATAATTATTTCAGGGTTGCGAATAACTAGACAGAAACTGCCCCAATTGAGGGGTTGGGGTGGGCGCTTAGAAACCCCTTCAATACTAAGTCATAAAAAACTGGTTAACTTATCTAACGCATATTCACAATACACCTGGAGAAAATCACCAACATCTAAACTGTCGATTGACAGATGCGCGGTAGACCAGAACCCTGGACAGGACGTCAAGTAAATTAACCAGATAGAATGATTCCCCCCCCCCTCCCCTCCTCTTTTCGCATGGGAAGGAGGCACTTGAATCCTGCGGGCTCAAAACATTGTAAGTAGTAAGTATTGAAATCATAAATTAAAAAGAATTACTATAACAATATATATGTGCTGCTTGTGCTGGCTTTATACCTTTCAGTTTAGAAATTACACTTCTGGACCGATATCGGTTTTGACGTTTGGTGCAGTACATCGCCAAAATCACATCTTAACCCTAAAAGGCTAGCCGCTATCGGACCGTTGCATGCCCGAAATCAACTTTTATTTGCCTAGGCCAAATCGTTTTGCCAGCACAGAACCGACACCGTCCCAATTACCATTGTGCCAATGCCGACATCGAAACGGTACTGCCGATGACGGCCCATCCCTAACCCGATACGGCTGTGTTTGCTGGGATTGTTTAGACCTTGCAGATTCGTTTTCGAATTCTGATGAGTTGAATATTGAAATTCTGATTGAGAGTGATTTATTTTGGGATTTTGTTTTAAATGAGAGGATTTCTATAAATAAAACTGTAGGGGCAATTAATTCTGTTTTTGGTTGGATAATTTACGGTTCTAATTTCATTGGACAGGAAAAACTGTGCGCAAAACGTTGCGATTATGAATAATGTAGTATTAATGAATGACTTATCGGATCTTTGGAGGCTTGATAGTTTAGGAATAGTTGAATCACAGGAAATGTCCTGTAAAGATAAAGAAATAGTGGAGCATTTTGAAAGAGAAATAGTGTTTAAATATGGCAGATACGAAACAAATTTACTTTGGGATTGCGCACCTAGCGATCTGGATAGTAATTTTTCTGTTGCCAAAATGCGTTTTAGGAATTTGAAGACTAAATTGAATGCTGATACGGAAATTTGCGCAGAATATAAAAATATCATTAATGAACAAATAGTATCATCAGGTGGCATTGTAGATGAATGTAAGAATAATAATTGGAATGATGGTTATTTTATGGGTGCCGTGCTCGTAGCGTACGTGCTCATAGCGTACACCCCAACAAGGGTGCTTGTAAGCGTACATGTGGTGCTCGTAGCGTACCTCTCCCCCTCCACCTGTCTCCGTTCTCACCACAGCAAATCCGACTAAATGTAGACCTACTTTAGTAGCGGCCATTTTAGTCCACAAAATCGTAGTTTAGAAAACAATAAAATATGGGGAAAAAACCACCTTCTTTAGCAAGAAAATTGAGTTTCTGGTCATCCTATTGCTGTTCTCTTGTTTAAAGGTGTGCAAGCAATCTGTGTACATAATGTATTATACTAGAAACCTCTTAAAATGATAAAAAACCATCATTTAAAAATATATTGCTATTTAAACTATTAATTTTTCTATCTGTATAAATGCCTTCTTGCTGCGTTCCCGGCTGAAAATCAAGCTATCAGAAAGAAGAAAATGTAAAAGTGTACAGGCATTAGGTGGTTTTACGGGGGGGGGGTAATTACCCCTCCCAGGATTTTGAAAACGAAAGTGTAAAAAATAATTCTGCATAGGAAATTCACAATCGCGAATTACAGAGTCAGAGCCCGTCTCATTTTAGTAGAAGGGGGGGGGGTGAAACAATTTTGATCGATGGGGTCGAAGATGCATGGTTATTACTTTTGGGATTTACATACTTCATCAATTATATGATTAATTAAACACTTATTTCACATTTGATGATTGATTAAACATTTTATTCACATATATGAAGTGGATTGTGCAGTCAAAGGTGACCCTTTTCCTCTCCATGTCCCCCAGTAGTCACTCCTTCTCTGAGGCACTGAGTTTATATAAATTATAAAATAAATGGGGGGGGTATATAAAATTATAAACCCCCTCCCATACTGCAACTGTAGAACCGCCCTTGTATACAGGTTCCCGCAAGATGAACAAAGAAGGGCGGAATTAATGCGTAGGATTCCTAGAAATAATTGGACGCCAAACAAAAATACATATGATTGTATATTGTGTAAGATCTTTATAAGATATAAATTTATCTTATAAAGCTTAAAAAAATTATTTTTGGCTTTTTACATTATAATATGAATACTTTTTACTAATTTAATGGCAATTTGGTAAAGGGCTAAAGTATGTAGATCTAGGGTTCTGGCCTACAGCGCGACTGTTTTCAGTAGTTGTAACCTGAATAAGCGCTAGAACCCCTCAAAAAGTTGTCCGCTCAAGGCATGCCTTAATTAAGCAGGCAGCCCTCATGTAGATCTGCCTTAAACACAAAATCAAAATAACTCACATAACTTACACTGAAAGTAAAAAGGTTTATAGTTTTAATATTAAATAAAATCATTATTTCTTCCAGCCCTATACCCTATTAGAGAAGGTGTCTTACAAGCACTGACCTAGGGTTTTCTTCTTTAAATATTGATCTTAGACATATATAATTAATTACAAAGTTACTTTATGGTGTCGAATAAAATTTTCAGGAATGTAAGTAATGTAAGTAAATACAAACTTTTACTTTTTATACAGCCCTCTTACACAAATTCCCAATAAATAAAATATACTACCTTGCATTAATGAGGTGATGTAGAAAGTTTAAGCTTCCTCATCAGAAGGCTTACAGATGTTCAATCAAAGTCTGTGAGGGGCAATAAACTTTTCAATATCAAAAATAGTAAACATATAATTATTAAAACTATTCAAACAAAGCTAATTAACTATTAATTTTAATCACAGTTATATATACCCAATATTTTACATTTTAAGAAATGAATTTTAAATCATTTTAAGCCAGTTTCCTTCAAAAAGTCTTGCTGTTTTTTTTCAGCATTTAAAAAGTTGTCTAAAAACATTACAATTACACTAACATTTAATTTAAAAAAGATTTTTGAAAAGTTGTTTTTGACTTACTAATACCATAACTTAATTTTTAAAAAGGCATCTTTAAAAATAAGAGTACCAATGTTTAAATTGATTATTTTCAGAAGTAAAAATATTATATAAATACTAGCTGACCCGGCAAACGTTGTTTTGCCATATAAATTATTCCTAGGATTATTTTAGTAGAAAGAAATGACTAACTTATTGTAAGTTTGTGAGGATGTGGTATATGAGTGGAAGAGGCATGGAGCGCTGTGAACGATGCTGGAATATAAAAATAGCACAATACCAAACATATATTTTTAATTCATTGTAATTTATTCTTTAAATTTATATATATCGCTAATTACAATAGTTTTACTAAAAAATAATATCAATCCCTTAACGCAATAGAGTATACAATATTTTTTGTTATCCCATCTTTAGATAACTGAAACAAACTGGATGCCCACTGTATGGTTTGCCCACTCGAGAGCATGCCACGTATAACTGTCCGTGTGAAAAACATGGCGTACTCAAATCTAATCCACAAACAGACATAGTTTGACTTTGAGACTTATTGATAGTCATTCCATAAAAAATTTTACCCCCCCCCCCAAAAAAAAAGGATGAAAATCTGAAACACTTTCAGATTTAAATACGCACTATAGTGCTATATATTAAAATCGTATCATAATTTATGCGTCGTCCCTATTTTTCGTCCTTATTCCATTAAGTTGGAAAGTGTTATCATTATTCATGACTGTGCTGTATTTTTCTTCCTTATTTTATAAAACCCATCTTTGGAATCGAAATCTATCTTAAAATCACCTACTAAAACTATTTTACAATCTTCGCCAAGTATATCACAACTATACTTCACCGTTTTATATATTGTTTCCTACTTTAACGCCTCGACTCTCGCGAAGGAGGCGATGATTAAACATATGCAGTTACCATGACGATTTTTTGCATTTATGTAGAAATCGTAATTTAGAATTAAAATGGCGATTTGGAACAACATGTAAGTACAGCATGCCGTTACATTTTTATTTATTTTGGATTACCAATTAATGTAGTTTTAATAATTAAATGTCTTCAAATTCCTTAACTTACGCGTTTATCGCTAGTTTGTTTACTTTAGTTATCACCTAGTTCTTTTGGGTGCGTTGAAACGGTACTTGCGTATTATCCCGGCGGTCACTTCCGCCAAACTACTTTTTCGTAAATTTTAAATACGTTGCCAATCGTATTCCAAACCATCAACAATTTCATGTGCCCGGCATTTATCTTGGTGAAAAATTGCTTGTCTTGGCGGACCGCCGGGATAATACGTAAGTACCGTTGAAACTTGTGCATAACTCCCAGAGACCCATGACTGCAAAGCTCGCCAAAGTATGGGGATTTTTTAGGTTGGCGAGAGTGGGGGCGTTAAAATAGGAATCAACTCTTTGTTGTACCATAAAACACATCTTTGGAATCGAAATCTATCTTAAAATCGCCTACTGAAACTGTTTTACAATCTTCTCCAGGCATTTTCTTCCTGTAAGCATATTCCAACTATACCGCAAAGAAATTTTAAATGCTGTTTGGAATGGGCATCATAATCCACGAGTGTACCGTATTTTCCTTTCTTGTTCCACAGAGCACTTCTTCGGAATAGAAATCTATATTAAAATCGCCTAATAAAACTCTTTTACAATATACGCCAGGCGTTTTCTAACTATGCGCGAAATATATTTATAATAAATTGTCACGTTTTGGCACCACAATTAGCGATCCATTATCAAAAATTGCAAACCTTGTGCGACTTTCAACATTTTATTAACGCCCCCCCCCTCTCCACATTATCTGGCAAACGCATTTGAAAAGTGACTCGACACGCTAATGTCTCCACAGAAATCCTGATTGAAATGAATAGCACTCGGGGGCTAAACATTTTGGGGTGGACCGCCCTTATGACTTAGGGGTATGAGACATAGTTAAAAACCTAATCAGACCTAACGAATATACATAGAAAATTTCATTAAAATTAGTCTAGTGGTTTCGGAGGAGTTAGGTGACTAACACTGTGACAGGAAAATTTTATATATTAGATATATACCTATAAATCTTCCTTATTTTAAAATTTATTATTTAAAAACAAAGAGCTAACAAGAAAAATTACCATGAATCAGAATAAGCTCTTGCACCTATAAAAAGAAAACCAGTAATAATAATCCATAGCTCAACGCTAGGTCTCCCTCAAACCGATCAAGCTCAGTAACGTAGCAATTCAGTAAGTTTGGGGGGGAGAGGGAGGAGGAGGATTCTGGAAACTGAAAGACATCGATATATGATTATTTTTAGAGGTGTTCCGGATATCCGTATCCGTATCCACGGATGAAAAAAAAATATCGGGATCCGGATCCGCATTTTTTTAGCGGATCTTTTAACGATATTTCAGAATAAATGAAAGAAAGAAAACAAAATTATTTCGTTATTATTTATTTATTTTTTTTATAATTAAACATAACGTGTTTACTTCCGTAATAGTCGCCCTCGCATAATAGTTTCACCCCCGTTTTGAAGCAGACAAAATTTCTAAAAATATTTTTCCTCTAGAAAATCCGCAGTCACGTATTCGACATTTATGTCTATAAAAAAATATTACTATAATAAAAATATTACTAAACAGAAAAATGCCTCTTTTTGCGTCTGAGATACCTTTTGTTTTACTTTAATGTTTTATAGCCAGCACTGTTTTTAATATTTGAAGCTCTATCCAGTATTCGAACACGCTAAAAGACATTCTGAAATATACACCGCTTGATACAATTTTTTTTATTTTAAACACCTCATTATAATTGGGAATCGGCCGTAAAACAGTTCCTTTAAAAAAAAAAAAAAAAAAAAAAAATTACAATGACTTTTTCTTGACATGATTTAAACTTCACCTTATTTGTTCAAAATAAATAGTAGTAATAAAATCTACAATTTTGTGGACTAAAATGGCCGCTACTAAAGTAGATCTATATTTAGCGGGATTTGCCTTTTTATTTCTTCTTTTCAATTATTACTGTGGTGAAAACAGGTGGCGGGGAAGATGTACGCTACGAGCACCACATGTACGCTAGAAGCACGCTTGATGGGGTGTACGCTATGAGCACGTACGCTACGAGCACGGAACCATTTTATGCCCCATAGAGCGGTCATTAGACCCGATAAGGAGACATCTCGTGTTAGGATTGTTTTTGACGCTTCGTCAAAGGGTGAAAATTGTAAATCATTAAATGACTTATTAGTGTCCGGTCCTAACCTAAACCCTAACATTTTGGATATAATATTGAAATTCCGTAATAAATTTAAATTCCGTAAATATCATATAGCATTTTCGGCAGACAAAGAAAAGGCCTTTTTAATGATTAGTATTGCCGAAATAAGTCGAAAATATTTAAAATTTCTATGGTTTGATGATTTTGAAACGGATTTAATTAGAGTTATGAATATGAGTCGATTACTCTTTGGAGTTACTTCAAGCTGCTACCATAAAATATCACCTTAAGCAATATAAAAATGATTACCCCGAAACTTTTGACATGCTAAATTCTTACCTTTATGTGGACGACTTATTTTACGGAGCAAATTGTATCGAGGATGCATATCAGCTGTCGTCTAATGCTAGCTTTATTCTGAAAATGCAGGAATGAACTTACGTAAATTTAATTCCTATTCCGCTGAATTAAAAAATGCTTGGGTAAAAAACAAATTTGAAGTAAATGAGTCGCTTGCACTGTCAAAAGTGTTAGGTCTAATTTGGAATATTGAAGAAGACAATATAAAACTTGATTTACACGATTTTTCAGATTGATTTGAAAATATAAGCGGCAAAATAACAAAAAGAGTCGTTCTTAAAACTGCAGCAAAACTGTATGATCCAGCAGGCTATATTACGCCATTCACAGTTAGAATTAAACTTTTGCTGCAACAAATATGGCTCTTAGGAGTTGATTGGGACGATGAACTTCCCCAGGACTTAAAAACTGAATTTGAAAACTGGTTCTCTGATATAGAAACTGTTAAAAGTATTTCAATTCCTCGTGAATACTTCCCTGACTGCGACGTGGTGAAAAACTGTGATTTACATATTTTTAGTGATTCAAGTCAAAAGGCTTTTGGGTGTACAGCTTACTTTCAGTACACCAACAAATTAGGTGAAATCAAAACTACCTTCGTTTGTTCAAAGAGTAGGGTTGCTCCCCTTAAAACTTTAACGTTACCACGGTTAGAACTGATGGGAGCTGCAATTGCTTCCAGAGTGTCGAAATATCTTCAAAAACTATTCGGTGATGTTGTAAAAAACACCTTTTTGTGGACTGATTCTAATATAGTATTATTCTGGATCAAAGGATCCCCCAAGAACTGGAAACCCTTTGTTTGTAACAGGGTCACCGAAATTCAGGAAAATACCAACCCTCGGCAATGGCGATTCTGCCACGGTAAGCAAAATCCGGCAGATCTTTTAACTAGAGGTTTGACTGCCGAATCACTGAAGAAAAGTTCTCTTTGGTGGCTGGGTCCATTTTGCCTACAATGCCCTACTACAGAATGGCCAGAACAACAGATAACTCAAACAAAAGATGAAGACATCCCTGAAGCTCGTAATAAAATTTTAGTCAATGACTGTATTGTTTAAAATAAAGAAGAGCTGCTTGACATAAATAAATTTAGCTCAGTCACAAAGTTTATAAGAATAATAGCATATGTTAAACGATTTATTAATGCTTTAAAGAAAACGAATGTAAATAAGGGTCCACTTTCTACAGAAGAAATTCAAATGTGTGAAGATATGTACATCCGTAAAGTTCAAATGGAATATTTTGCTTCGGAAATAGCCTCTCTAAATTCTCAAAAACCCATTTCACCAGATTCCAGTATATATAGTTTATGCCCTTTTTTAGATGAAAACCAAATTCTCAGAATAAGAGGAAGATTGGAAGAAGGCGAATTAACAAGAGAGGAGATACACCCAATTCTACTACCAAGAAATTCACGATTTACAGAATTAATAATATTGCGAGACCACAATAAAGCTATGCATTCTGGTGTAAGTATTACTTTAACGAAGATTCGTCAAAGGTATTGGATACCCAAAGGAAGACAAGTCGTAAGAAAAGTTATAAACAGGTGTCTCATATGCAGAAGGTATTCAGCGAAACCAGCAAGTCAAATGACGGGACAGTTACCTACGGACAGAATACTTGAATCTCCTCCCTTTAGTGTGACAGGTGTTGACTTCACCGGACCCATATACGTAAAGTTGGGAAAAGAAACCCAAAAATCTTATGTCGCATTATTTACATGCGCAGTCACTCGTGCAGTTCACCTCGAACTGGTCTCGGATTTGTCTTCTAAAAGTTTTATTTTAGCACTTAGACGCTTTTTGTCCCGACGAGGGAACACCAAGATATTTTACTCAGATAATGCTAAAACTTTTAAATGTGCTAGTAAGGACTTACAATACTTTGTAGACCTGATCAAAGACAAAGAAATCCAGAATTTGGCATCATCTGAAGGGATAACCTGGAAATTCATAGTTGAGTTTGCCCCATGGTGGGGAGGGTTCTATGAAAGATTGATGAGATCGATTAAAGAACCGCTCAGAAAGGTCTTAGGAAGAGCTCAGCTAACTGCCTGGATATTTTTGCGACTTTCTTCGATTTTTGCTAACACCAGCAGTAATTGATAAATTTCTGATGTCAACTTTTTGAACAAGGGATGATTTCATTTAAAATCATTATGAATAAAAATTGAAATGTCAACATCCTACTTGGCCATATTAAATTATTTTGTGGAATTGAGGTTCAATACTCGCGAATAAAGGCTAGGAAAAATAAATAACGTTTTCGACTGATAGCGAAAATGCCGTCCCAAAAAAGGGAAGCTAGGCATAAATGGGTTAACCAAAGACCGATTACTTATGTATTTAATGATCATTCAGAGCCAGAACCCTTAACCCCTTCTCATTTCCTTTTGGTTGGAAGAAAAATAGAATATCCATACAACTTTGTAGAAATAACAAACAGATCTTCAACCAAAGAAGGACTGAAAAAAAGGAAATTATACGAATCTAAGATTTTGTCTCAATTATGGAAAAAATGGAAAGGTGAGTACCTTTTGAACAACAAAAATTTCCACGAACTTTCGATTCCTCAGAAGAAGAGCGACTTACAAGTTGGGGACATTGTTCTCCTTGAAGGCTCAACTAAATCTAAATTCTTGTGGAACTTAGGTATGATAACACAAACTATGAAAGGTAGAGATGGACTCGTTCGATCATGCGTCGTAAAAACTAAAAATGTGAATTTCGACGCCCAGTCCAGCTTTTATATCCACTGGAAATCAATGACTGATACATAAACATCGAACTTATGAATCATTACTGAACTATAAGTGTTAAATTCTTTGACTTTAAAAATATTAATTTTGACTTTGTAATTAATCTAGAAATTTGTGTTTAGTAATCATCTGTTTAACCCATTCGTGCCTGGATATTTTTGCGACTTTCTTCGATTTTTGCTAACACCAGCAGTAATTGATAAATTTCTGATGTCAACTTTTTGAACAAGGGATGATTTCATTTAAAATCATTACGTATAAAAATTGAAATGTCAACATTCTACTTGGCCATATTAAAATATTTTGTGGAATTGAGCTTCAGTACTCGCGAATAAAGGCTAGGAATAATAAATAACGTTTTCGACTGATAGCGAAAATGCCGTCCCAAAAAAGGGACGCTAGGCATAAATGGGTTAAATTTAAGTTGTACTTTGAAGAAAATTTATATGTTCACATTGTTACTTAACCTAATGCTATTATAGATTGAGGTAATTGGTACCTATTTTTTTTGTTGTTGATAAAGAGAAAAGGGTGATAATTTTTGTAAAATTATCAGGTGGGGAGTGTTGCATAACCTCCTTTTAATTGCGCTTGATGGCGCTAGTTGTCTGTACCCCAGATCTATGGGATAAAAAGTTCATTGATCTCTGGGGAAAAAAACCCCACTTGCTTTTCTACTGCGTACTGGCTTAGGGCTGAAAGATGCCTAACCCCTTTGTATTTTGGGCTGAAAGATGCCCCTTGTAATGTTAAAATGTTTAATGTTTGTGGCAATTGTAAAATAAATGTATAAATGTAAATAGAACCACCGTGTTTGCTTTCTGCAGAATAATTTTGTGAATTTCAGAGCAACAGAAGAAAGGCTATTTTCAGTTTCGCACAATTATGTCAGCAAATTTCATTTCTTTCGCTTTAGTCGTTATTACATTATGTGCGAACAAAAGTTTAAGCAGTTCGAAACAATTTTCGGAAAATCTCAAAATCTGAACAATTTTTTAAATATTCAGCGCCATCTGGTTCTCATTAAATAGTGAATTGTCCCTCTATTTGTTCTTATTTTTCTTTGTAGTGAACCCTCAATATATTTATTTAATTATAGTTAGTTGTAAGTGGACAATTGAAACGTCTTTTCTTTAAACAATTTCTTGTTTTAAAAATGTTTTTTTTTTCCTTTTTGTACATTTTTGTTCGCTGTTGTGGACCCTCAAAATATTTTCTGACAATTCTAAAATTTTGCGCAGTCATTGAATAACATTTAACCCAACTGATTTTTGCTCTTGTATATTAGAAATAATATTTTTTATATTTTACAATAATATTAAAATATTCAATTTTTTGAATTTTTGTGACATTTTGGTGCAATAGTGGACCCTCAAGATGTATTAAAAATTTTTTCAAATTCTCTATTTTTCTTATTCCATACAAAACACAACTTTTGGTCACTATTGGATTTTGAAAATAAAAAACGTTTCTTCACTGCACCCTGTTATATATCCATCTTATTATATTTACCCAGTTTTGAATGCATACTGGGTAAATATATTAATATAATTTCTGGCAAGAAATTATATTAATATATTTTTTTATACGCATTTTCTTATAGTTTTCTTATATTTCATAAGAATACATTGATTTTAGATTCTTGTATGCTTTTATTTTTAATTGCAAACAAGAATCGATAGTCAATTTACTCTAATTAAATATACAATTTTTGATCATGTTGATTGAAGTTCGCAAATGACATAAACGTATGCATAACCAGGGGCGTATCGAGAGGGGGCACTGGGGGGCTGCAGCCCCCCTAAAATGTGACCCTTTACTTAGCTTACAATTTGATATACAGCCCTCCCCTCCCCGAAATAAAATCCTGGCTACGCTACTGTGGTAAGATCAGTTTTTATATTATTTGATTGTTTTGTGTAAATGATTTCGTTTTGTTGCAGTCTTTATTTCTATTCAAGATGCTGATCGGTCGTACCCCAGGCAGCAAGAGTCCTCGGGAAAAAGTTGGGCGAATATCCATTTTATCGGTTTGTACTCGGCAGTTTTCTTCCTGCACCCCTATAACGTTGCAGAGAATTTAGCTTTCCGAGTATGTGGCTCACTGTATCCCTGCCGAACGCGGGTAAAAACATAGAGGAATAGAAGGAAACGGCATTAGCCATCTGGTAGTGAAGCCGAAACTGTAACAGATCCGCCATATTGGTCAGACCACATTGCAATATGGCTGTGTTATTGTATGGTGACCTCACCATGGCACAGTGATTATGTCACTGAAAATGGTAGACGGCGTAAGTATGAAGGTCCCGGGTTCGAGTTCCATCGCGCGGCTGTCAGTTCAACGGTCTGGAGTTTTGGTAGGTTTTCTCCAGATGTAACGTGAATATGTGTTAAAACGCCTTAGAAAGTCCTCCTAGCAAGGCACCCCCCCATCCTTGACAGATCGCCCAAGCGTAGCGTTGCCATAATCACACAAATAAACGAATTCTATGGTGACAGTTCCAATTTTAAAGAAGTTGTGTCGCCAAAGTTTGCGCCAAGAATAATTACGTATTTGAGATAACTGTAAAATTTTTAGCTGCAAAATGCTGAGATTTTGTATTTAGAACTATTGTAACATATCAAAAACTAGCATGTTTACTTTTTATTCCGCAAAATCGTGCATCTTCCAATGTTATTTAAAAAAACAACAACTAAATGTTCCGCCATACTTAGACCAACACAGTTACCTCATTTCGTCCAATGCTGAAGATAGGTAATGCCATCTCCTTGTATTGATATCTCTATTAGTAAAAAGCCCTAGTCACTATAGAAAAAAAGTACTCGGTAGAATATACTCAGCTGACGTTTAGCAGAGCTCTTGAGCAGTGGTCAAAACACCATCCAACCAAAAACTCCAATGATTCTCCCTCTTTTTATCCAAGGAGGCAATCTGCTTTTTTCCGAAGACTTACACATTTCTCCGTGTAAAGTGCAACTGTTTTGTTGTTCAGTTATATTTTCGAAAGTTCAGAGGATTACACCGTCAGACACACAAAAATATGTTCACATTTGAAGTCAAGTAAGTTATTTCTGTGTTTGATTTCTGAAGCAAATATATTGTTGTTACTTGTTGAAATTTGTGTTTAACAGTAGGTAACATTATAAGTACAGCAGGATCTAATGCCGAAGGGATAAATTCACGACTCACTGTGGCTCTGCAGTGCTGTTCGAAATTGGGAGATTGAGCATTGGATGTTTTAAAAATTAATGCAATTACTGGATTTATTTATGTATTTCGAAAGTGTATTTTTTTATAATACTGAGATGAAAAATTAACTTGTTTAATTATTTCTTTCTTTAAATAATTTTTGGGGAATTTTAAAAACACCAAAATATAAACCTATAATTAGTAAAAATATTTTCTCTCGGAAAATTATATTTATTTGTATAGCATTATATGTAAGTTTTACTAAATTTAATTACGTAATTGTAGACTTAATCTAGAATACTTTGAACTTATCCGATATCTATGATTAATATGTTAATAATGATTCAGATATGTTCAATACAAGGTTAAGAGTATAAACACAGAAATAATTTACTCTTCTGGTTTTTCAAGCTATCACATAAACATTTTAATTAGAGTTCTCGTTTTGATTGTCATGAGCAAGCGCTGCGCAGGATGCGCACAGACAATCTGAAAATAAAATAGTAAGTCAAGACATTTTGCCCACACCAAAAAAAATAAATGTACAACCATACACAATAGAAATTTTTAATGATTGCAATGTAATAGAAACATTTAAAACTTAAATAAGACTAAACAGATTACCTTGCCTAAAACAATTAAAATAATTTAACTTTACGCATGTAATAGATCTTTGACTATAAATATAGAAACTGCATCAACTTTAGCACAGGCTCGTTCAAAGGCCGTTATAAGTATGATCAACTTGTGTTTAAATTCGGGATTAAACTGTCTCTTAACTCAGCATGTTCGGGAAAAACACGTAAAATAATAGTTGAAAACAGGTTCCAGCGATGTGTTCTCCGAACATATGCAAGGCGTTACACAAAGTGGTCTGTAAAGCAAAGTATATAAGTGGATTTAAACTGTACATTTGCGTAACTGTTTCGCGAAGAACTTCAATGCACTCTCTTTGGAAAAAATATTTTTAATACCTAAGCTATGTTCATTCGTTGCTACGTGTAAAATAAAGGGCCATTTATCGGTTGTTTTTACAATTACTAGATGTTGTATATTACATTAAACGTCTTCAGAATGTGTAGTGTACCTAAATTGTAAAAAGAGCTGAGGAGTATCCCTCGGGCCTTACCCGACCTATCATTGGTTTCTTGGATAGTAACCACCGTCACATCATTACTGATCATCCTTACTTTTCCCCATGTTCATAGTTTCCCGATGACCGGATCTTTGCGCGCAGATGTGATCAGTGGGACTGTGTTTGCCGATGGTAAAGCCGACTGGTACATTCGGCACTTTTCCCAAGAGTCCTGAACGGTTTCTGATTTTTACTTCCTCATAATTGTGCGAAGACTGCTGATTGGCTAGCCATTAGGCAGGAAAACGTGACCCGACAGGAGATGACGCAAGGCCATTTCCTTCTTCTCTCTCTCTTACAAGCTAACAGACACACGCACTAGCGTCTTTTCGAGTGTCCAAATTTCTTCTACCTTAATTCTAGACGAGTTAACAGCTACTTTTATGAGATTTTTTAAGGGCTCTTAATGCATATTTGAGCAGATTTCAGACCAACTTGTGAAATTCACTGTAATCATAGTGGAAATGGTAAATATTAGGTTTTAACGAACGTTTCCGGCCACAGCAAATGTCGTTTGCGCAAACTGTTCGCGTCGGCATGCTTTCTCACATTTTGTCAAACGATTTTTGGCAATTGAAAGAAAGAGATTTGCTTTAGAATACTGTGGGTTGGAATTTATAAAAAAATACCGTTATCATTAAGTACAAGGTGTCTGAAATGGAGCTATCATACTACCAGATTAGAACCATCATTTCCTTCCAGTTTTGCTGCAAAAAGTCAGCTATAGAATGTCAACGAATTATCTATACAAATGTAGGTACTACTACTGTTGTATCATATGACACTGTGAAGATTTGGTAACCGAAAGTTGTAAAACAAGGACTGACACTCAAGAAGCAGAACACTCTGGCCGGCCTACTGATGTTGATGAGGCCCGCCAGTAAGAACTTGTAGAAAAGTATTCAACCACTCGAGAGCTAGAGAAAGAGTTTGACCAGTGGTTCTCAACCTTTTAACGTCGCGCTCCCCAACAAAGGCTCTAATTTACGGTGGCGCAGCCCCCCCCTCACATTTTTCAGCATACATTCAGTTTTTTAATCTTTAGCAATGAAAATTTAGTTGAATTTTCTACAAAATAATGTTATTACTAAAGTTTGAATGAACATTTTAAGCGAAAATGGATATATTTTTCAGTAAAAATAAAAATAAATAAGATGATTTTTTAAAAACATGCATCACTACCTGCTCTTTGGTTTTTTTTGCGCGCCCCCCTACAAACGCTCTGCGCCCTTCAGGTTGAGAAACGCTGAGTTAGACGTTAGTGCCATGTCCTGTCCATTAGTCGCACCATGCATCGCACAAACTTGACGTACAAGTTCAATCGCTGACTCAAGTAGATTTGATGGAAAACTTTCGTTATAAACTGATATATGGGTTTTGCATAAATATTTTCATTTTACATTATTCACTTTCTTTTTTAATAATATATTTTTAAATTATATTTTAAAGTCCTGCATTTTCCCCAATTTAAGACTTTTTTGTGTTCCCCCCCCCCCGTCAGACCTATATTTTTGCCTAGAGGAACGGAAAAAGCGTCCTTTCGTCAAGCCCTACATTTGACATATCATCCGTGTCCTTTCCGCAACTTCAACTAGATCATGCACTATTCTCAAAGAAAAACTCACCCTCTCCACTTCCTCTAGTTCTTAGAAAATACAAAAATCTGATTAATGACGTGACAAACGTGATATATTGGCGTAATTATATATATATTTATAACATACTAAAGCAAAAGCCCGCTGAAATCTCAAACTACTAAACTGCGTAGTTGATAACAAAGGAAATTCGCTTTAGAAAGACGCAACTACTACACAGTCCCTAGCAATTTTCTTCTAAACTTGTGGTCAGTCCCCGCTGCTTAATCGAATTTGCGTTTTCAAACCTAAACCTCTTGCTGCCCAGATGCCTTGCTGATATGGGTTCGTCCAATTATTGCAGGTTGCAAGGTCACTTGACAAGACCTCTGAAGAGTGATAAAAAGCTTGACGCGTCTGAGAGACAAGAGGATTGCGTGGCATCTCTTGCTTGGATAACCTGTAACAAACGTATACAATAAAATAATGTAACCGAGCAACGTTTTACTTGTCTCGACAGCCGTACCACGCCCAAAGAATCAGGCCTGCCCCTGCACCCTGCGGACTCCAGCAACGGTCCTCGTACCGCGATACCCTGAGGCTGAAATACTGCGCTGCTCAACCCGACGATGATATTACGCCGCTCCTGCCCAGCAGTCACGATCCGCGAAGCCTCGTTCCCAACTCCGGGCAAGCCACTACTAAGCCTCGACAACACCCTTCCCATAGCCGTGATAATATTCCATATATATATATGTAATGTATAAAAAAGGTACTTTGGGTTTTACTAGTTTGGGTATTGTTCAAGCGGGTACTTTCACTGTACGTTTTGCTTTTCTGTCATACTTGCCACGTGCGCTCTGGACCTATGTTTTATTTCTTTAGTTAATTGCCAGACACCAAGTCCTTGATTCTGAGTTCTTCTCAGTGTACACGTATTCCCACGCCTTTGTAACCAAGGATGCAGGTCATGTTAATTTTTTTTTTCTAATGGGCAGGCACTGGCCACAAGCCTTTGCCATCAACGGCCCTAGTTACTGTCCATTTTATTATGGGAGCACCCAGTGGGCGGACAGCACTACCCCCTATGAAGGGACGGACAAGTTAACATCCATGCCCAAGCCGGGATTCGAACCCGGACCCACGGCGTGATAGAATGGTTCTCTAGCCACTACACCACCTGGGCGGCAGGTCATGTTAATAAATGTATGTAATTCGATTAGAGATAAGAGAGAGGCGGAGTTATGTCTTAGCAACCCACGTGTAATGGTAAACGTAAATACCCCTGCACCTCGAAAATTGAGAGACTTCTGCCACTAGAACTGCTTAACTAGTCCACGCAGACTTTCGTACCCGTCTCCCCTTCCCTCTTCTCACTCTATATTGTAACTTAAAGATAATGTTCAATAAACCATTTTACCATCCTTAGCTCTGAAACTTTATTGGAATATCCGACGTATCAAAAAGCCGACAGGATGATTTCCTGTGTGCCAATTAAAAATTTTAAATTGTAAAAAATTAAAGCTTAATAGTCCGGGAGACGGGGTACGGTACGCGATGACGCATGCCTACCAGCCGATGGCCAACTCCGCAAATGAAGACCGCTCTCCGCCGCCGGCCAACTTCGTCGAGCTCCGCTCTGGGAGTTTTCAACACCGACTGCTGAGTCAGGTTATCGTCAGAAGTACTTCGCAGAAAGTCCTGCATGTCCTACGCCGTTAATGCCAAAGTGGAAGAACGTCTGCATTGATGAACAGCCTATGCGGTATTTCTGCAGCGCTCATCATCCAGAAATCTGTGCCTCCTTATTCATTTTTTTTTTCGCACGTCCGCTGCTATTCTGAAAGAAATCGACGAAGTTTCAGTGCCTTCATTGCACCCAAGAGGGCCTCCCGAGAAGTGTGTGCAACTGTGAATCATTTCCCTTTTTTCTCCGTGCCGAATATATTTGTTTTCGTGTGGTACGCGGGCAACTTTTTTTTTTTTTTTTTACCTTCGAACTCCAGGCTCCTGCCTGCGTTGAACTTGTGAGAGAAGATATATATATATATATTTTTTTTTGCTTATAATTGAAGAACGACGATTTCAATTTGTGGATATTGATTAAGTGAAGTAAGCGATTTATATTTTCAGAGTTGTAGGGAACATTAGAGTATTCTATTTAAATGATTATCAAATGTGTGTGCTATTTTAAAAGTGCTATTTTAATGTTGATTAAAAAAAAGAAAAAAAAAAGAAATGAAAAAAAAATATTGATATATCTGCACTTGTTTCATTAATATAGTATTTTCGTTAAGGTAAGTTTACAATTGAATTGGGTTATTAAATATTTTATTTCAATTGAAGTTTTATATAGGTCTTAGTGTTATTAAATTAATGCTTAATTAACTACTGTATTGCCTATATTTTCTGAAGATTTGAAATTTTAATTTCTGTTATTTGCATACTATGACGTAGTTTAGATTCATTTGATTATTTACCTGAAATGACTTACCCATTACGACTCTTAACTTGACACAAATTCTAATTTACATGAGATTATGTCATTTTATTCACTGAAAAGTCACTTGAAAATATCTGACAAATGCATGCACCCGGGTACGATAACTTACGAAAAAAACAAATACCTATTGTGTCAATATATATAAAAAAAATTCTTGCATTATACACTGCTCAAAACAATTAAAGGATATCGTAAGTTTTATGTAAAATAAAGATATAAGCGAAATTTTTTTTTTTTGCCGAAAATGGAAGAAGAGAATCACAAATGCAAATTTTTCTAATTTTCAAACTGTAGAGTATGCTAATTTTGAGTTCGACGTCAAAAACGTCGCCTCAGCGGCAGCGAATGAAATTGTACTTTCAACTGAATAAAAAACAATGAAGACAAAGATGATCGCCATTCAGTGACTGCTTTGTTTCGATGAGTACGATGTCTCAGCGAAGTCATTTAACTGATTCGGAAGCTTGAAGATTTGTCGTTAGGCTAGAAGGGGGCCAAACTCAAGCCGAAGTAGCGCAAGCCATTGGAGTGTCACAAAGTGTGATTTCCGGGCTCTGGAACCGGTTTGGTTTCTGGCTACTGGAAGTGCAGGCCGAAGACCAGGGCAAGGTCGTAGACGGGCAACAACGTCCAATGAAGATCGTTATTTAGTGTTAACGGCTCGGAGACACCGGAATATGAACGCTATTCTTCTCCAACAACACCTTCGCTCGGCTACTGGCACCACGGTTTCAACTCAGACTGTCCGAAACCGGCTCCATGGTGTAGGTCTGTATGCTCGCCGACCGATGGTATGTGTTAGACTAATATCAAAGCATCGTCGCGACCGCAGGGAGTGGGCAACAAAGCATGTGAACTGGAGGAGAAATGAATGGAGCAATGTTCTTTTTTCTGACGAGTCCCGTTTTTCTGTTCATCCTAATAATAGGCGTATTTTCATCTGGAAGGACCGTGGCAGTAGAAATAATCTGCGTTCGTACACGAAAGTGTCAGCTTTGGCGGTGGGGGAGTGTTGGTGTATGGTGGCATCTCCATTGACGGGCGCACAGACCTCTACATCATTCGAGATGGACCTCTGACTGGTCGCCGATATAGGGATGACCTCTGATATACCTCTGACCTATTGTAGTCCCTTACGCTGCAGCAATCCGAGATGACTTCATTTTAACGGACGATAACTGCAGGCGAAATCGTGCTAACCTGGTGGAGGATTTCCTTTTCGAGGAAGGAATCATACGAATGGAATGGCCAGCGTGTTCTCCAGACATGAATCCAATAGAGCACGTTTGGGACGCTCTAGGAAGACGAGTTGCTGGCCGCCAACCACCCCCACAAACTCTCCAAGAACTGGAAAGAGCTCTTCTGGAAGAGTGGGGCAGAACACCCCAACTCGTGATTAATAGCCTGATTGATTCCATGCCTCAAAGGTGTTCAACGTTGCTGGCCGTCCGTGGAAACCATATCCCCTACTGAAAATGATTTCCTTTGAAGAAAACACCTTTTCTTATTCTTTTTTCTCATGTGCACAAATTGTGTTTTTTTCCTTTTCTACACAAATGCGCAATAAAATGCATTTTTTTCTGCCAAACATGTGTAATTTATTCTCATATAACCTACTACGTCTGTCGACCACGTATTAATGAGATAAATCGTTTCCCAGCCACAAGATCCACCTAAAACCGCAATATCCTTTAATTGTTTTGAGCAGTGTATTAGTTTTGCTTAAATGTAGATGTTTTATTTTGAATATTTACTGTGTAACATTTTTGTGTGCCAAAATGATCGTATATTATTACCTTTATTGAATAATGATGCTTGAATAATTATGATTGAATAATGAAGCATATTTTTACATGTAATGAGAAATTGAATTTGCCTAGACGGTTAACTAGTAATAAAACGTCTGAGGAGAGCTTCGCCCTCAGATTGTTAAGAAATACTAGTAATAACCAAATAACAAAGCACAATAAGCCATTGCTTGAAATAAAAAAATGTCAGGTCACATAAATGCAGTACCTCATGCAGGGTATCATTTATTGTATTACCGTGCCGAATCCTACTAGCAAACTTTCGTGTTAGTACTGCTGTTTCACAGCCATGGTTTTCGATATTTTCTACACACTGTGCACATTTTTACATTATTTTTTTTTACATTGCCTTTACATTAAATATATTTACTCCATTTTGCCAACTATCAAATTTATTTTCATTCCATTAACTTTATGCCATGCAAGCCAAAGCCGTAAGTATTCGCCAAAGAAAATGAATGTCAGCCATGTTTATTCCATTTAGTTTAATTATATTACTATATTGTTATTGTACAGTATTATTGGATTCCACCTAGGTTGTAAATATTTTACTTGTGATATTTTTGAAAAGTTTGTGCAGACTCATTGTTTATTGTAATATTTTGGTACTATTGCATCATTATGTTTTGTCAATTTTTAGAAACTGCATCCTGCCTCTTAAGTGTTGTACAACATAACTCCAGAAGTCTAGTCAGAGAAATTTAAGGTGTCTAAACTTGAAAATTAGATTAGTTCGCAGTTTTTAAGATTAGGTTGCAAGGACGTTTGACTCGCTAGTGAGAGACTGGCCACCTCAATGATATTGCTCGTCAGACTTCTTTTGCCGGGGATATTGGCGTAATTATATATATATTTATAACATACTAAAGCAAAAGCCCGCTAAAATCTCAAACTGCTAAACTGCGTAGTTGATAACAAAGGAAATCTGCTTTAGAAAGACGCAACTACTACACAGTCCCTAGAAATTTTCTTCTAAACTTGTGGTCAGTCCCTGCTGCTTAATCGAATTTGCGTTTTCAAACCTAAACCTCTTGCTGCCAAGATGCCTCGCTGATATGGGTTCGTCCAATTATTGCAGAGTGCAAGGTCACTTGACAAGACCTCTAAAGAGTGATAAAAAGCTTGACGCGTCTGAGAGACAAGAGGATTGCGTGGCCTCTCTTGCTTGGATAACCTGTAACAAACGTATACAATAAAATAATGTAACCGAGCAACGTTTTACTTGTCTCGACAGCCGTAGCATGCCCAAGGAATCAGGCCTGCCCCTGCACCCAGCGAACTCCAGCAACGGTCCTCGTACCGCGATAACCTGAGGCTGAAATACTGCGCTGCTCAACCCGACGATGATACTACGCCGCTCCTGCCCAGCAGTCACGATCCGCGAAGCCTCGTTCCCAACTCCGGGCAAGCCACTACTAAGCCACGACAACACCCTTCCCATAGCCGTGATAATATTCCATATATATATATATGTAATGTATAAAAAAGGTACTTTGGGTTTTACTAGTTTCGGTATTGTTCAAGCGGGTACTTTCACTGTAAGTTTTGCTTTCATGTCATACTTGCCACGCGCGCTCTGGACCTATGTTTTATTTCTTTAGTTAATTGCCAGACACCAAGTCCTTGATTCTGAGTTCTTCTCAGTGTACACGTATTCCCACGCCTTTGTAACCCCCGATGCAGGTCATGTTAATAAATGTATGTAATTCGATTAGAGATAAGAGAATGGCGGAGTTATGTCTTAGTAACCCACGTGGTATGGTATGCGTAAATACCCCTGCACCTCGAAAATCGAGAGACTTCTGCCACTAGAACTGCTTAACTAGTCCACGCAGACTTTCGTACCCGTCTCCCCTCCCCTCTTCTCACTCTATATTGTAACTTAAAGATAATGTTCAATAAACCATTTTACCATCCTTAGCTCTGAAACTTTATTGGAATATCTGACGTATCATATATATAGAATTACAAATCAAAAGCTCGCTAAAATCCCACATTTCTAGAAGTACGCAGTTTTAATTCAGTTAGAACAAACCCAGACAGCACACAAGCTTAAATCAAGTTTGAGTTTTCTTTGAATTTGACGCATTAATGCAAGCTTTAAGTTCAACTCATTCTAAGCTGGCAGCAAGCTTGCAGGAGTCAAGTTGAATTGTCAAGTTTAAATACAGCTTGATTTAAGCTTGAAAATTGATACTCGCGTGATTTTTCCTTTTTAAAGGAGCGTTGATGGCGCCATCTGTGAAAGAGAATTGACATTAATTGTCTAGCGTCCCAATATTTGCTGAAAGTTCGTAAAAGATGTGTTTTATTTCATATTACCAGTGCCATATTACTTGCAGGGCAAACGGGGCAACTGCCCAGGGCCTACAGATTTTAGTGCCCAAAAATCTTACATCTTACACTTTTGTAATTTTAAAATAAAATTACAAAGGATAAAAAAAATCAGAAGTTAAATAATATTTTTAATTATAAAGTATGAACAAAAATAATTCAATTTTACATTTGTATAAATTAATTTTAACTTATTTTTAATTCTTCGAAATCCTATATATCAATATATCATACCAATATGTAGGAAAATAACCACATTTGTAAAGAGAATTTTTAGCGTTAAAAAATAGCAAAATTTTTCAATTATTTGTTATTTTAAGAAATATTTACAAAAATGACTAAAGTGTTTGTATTCCATACATGTTAGCAACTGTGATATAGAATTTCGAAGTAACGTTTAACTATCTGTTTCTTTCATTTCAGATTACTTAACACAAAATTTGTGTTAAGTAAACCCATTCCATATTTCCAAATATGGAAATTCTTCAAAATAAAATACAATTATACTACGAAATTGATTTCAAAATCAGTCGTTTGTCTCGATTTTGGCCAGCAGTATTCCTTCATGAGTGTTGCGGTACTGAAAGTTTTAAAACGGGTTTTTTATTTTAATTTTGATTTTAATTTAATTTATTTTGATGCATTATTTTAATTCTGATGCATCCCATGGAAAAATAAAAGAAACAAATAACACATCGCCCACTTATCAATTTGGCGAGAAAACAGCGTGGTAAGTCACTTCAAACTTTAGTCATAGCTGCACAAGGCTACGGTGGCGGAATGGAAAGCGTGCTCGACTGCGAAGCCAAAGGGCCCGGGTTCTATCCCAGCGACGAACACTCGATGGAAACAGATTAAATTAAATTGAAATTTCAGCGTAGAGGGGGAAAATGCGCGGAAAAAAAAATTGTGTGGGGCGCGTTAGCCAGCGGGGGCCCCGTGTATTTAAAAAAAAAAAATTGGAAAATTTTTTAAGCTTGAAATGTCAAGCTTGATTCAAGCTTGAAATGTCAAGCTTAATGCAAGCTGGGCAAGTGTAAACTAGAACACTTGATTCAAGCTTGCATCAAGCTTACACGATTGGAATTTTCAAGCTTAATTCAAGCTTATTGACTTGATAAATCAAGCTTGCTGCAAGTTTGATGCAAGTTTGCTGTGCTGTCTGGGAAGGAAACCGCTTTCAATAACTGCAATTGCTACACGGTCCCTTGCAATTCCTTGGTAATTTTGTAGACGGTCCCCGCGTCCAGTCAATCTGGCGTCTGAAAAGACTTATAAACCTTGAAATACCGCTGCCCAGATTTTGGGATCGTCCAATGATTGCAACGTGCATGGATCATATGACACGACCTCAAAAGTTAATAAAAGGGGCTGATGCAGCCCAGCAGCAACTTTCCCGCCTGACTGCAACTGCCAAGGAAAGATGTATCGAATCACCCAATAAAATAATATAATTGCAGTTCGACTCATTCTTCTTCCACCGACGGCCATAGTGGCCCAAGGATTTTCACAGCTCGCTCCCACGTTTGCCTGTCAGGATCCCACAATAACGGCTCTAAGCCAGAGTCCCGAGCCCCCTCGCCTAATACCCAACGCCGAGAATAGGTCTCAAACAGCCTCGCGTCCTCCGGTCCACGACTACAACCTTCCCGTAGCCGTTTAATGCTCTCTCTCTATATATATATTAGTATATATATATACTAATAATGTGCTGTATAATATATATATATATTAGGGTGGATCGAAATAAAAATTTTCTCGAAATCTTTATCTCCTGTGATCTCAAAAGTTGTAAATTGATATAAATTAGACATGTGTGAAATTTGAATGTTCTATGGCAACGTCTTGGGGTTGCGCATCGAGCTTGAAATCTGGAAATTTTTAAAAAATATGAGTTCTTTAAAAAATCGACCAAAAAATTACTTTTCCGAATTATTAGGCTCCCGAGGTTTTAGAAGTTGTAAATTGTTATGAATAAGATGTATACAAAATCGGGAAGGGCTGTGACAACTTCTAGGAGTTGCACATCGAGCTTGAAATCTATAAATATCTGAAAAATATGAGTGTTTTTATAAAATATTTTTTGTTATGAATATGTGTTTTTAAAAAATATATTTTTTGCTTTCTACATATTTTTTTTCATGGATTAGTCCCGTTGAAAAATAGTCAGTAATGTTCGCAGCTCTTCTTTAGTACAACCACAATCGTCACTACATTACCCAGGACATCTCGTTGATTTGCCTGCGCTCCGAGTCCTGCCCGTGCCAGCCCAAGCACCCAATTATTGGAGCATGCGTTTTAAAGTGTAATGTAAAGCCTGACTTCAGATCAAACCTTGGCATTTTATGTCAAGCATAATAATCTAGATCGTATGAAACCATCATCTGATAGATGGATAAATAAATTTCGCAGTGGCTGGTTTGCTGGTGTGAAGTTGGCAAATGCAACATTGCAGAGATTTAGTTAGAGAACTGCGTTTCTAGATTTCGGATGCCGCTTTTGTTCTTTCTGGAATTCACAGATTCGCCATCACCGCCAATGCATGTGAGGGTCCCAAGATCAATGGATTTCATGTCAAACTCTCCCAAATTTTCAGTGAAATTCTTAAAATCAGATGGTGACACATGGCCAAAATATGCTGAACCAGGTTTCATTATCAGCAAGATATGTTCTTTATCGCAAACACACGGGTGTAATTTGCCGTCAACAAGTTTTTCTATATATGTGGTTCTGTTCTTCCTCCTATCAAAACATAATCCAAAGAAAATTTTGAAGTATTTTTCCCCTTTCTTTCTTAAATTCACAGCGAGTCATCTGAGCCTTCATCTAACTTTATATGGGTCGAGAATCGGTTGAGAAGGTTTTTCTCCATCTGCATTCCTTCCGCTTTCTATGTTGTGAAATAAAGTTGATACCAGAGTTTCTGCTTTCTAGTCCGTAATAACTTTGTGCCGCAGACTTGTGAAAGCACTGAAATATTTTATTCTAACTTGGTCGTTTGTGAACACATTTCCCAAAGTGGCGTTAGATAGGCATTCAGCGTTGTCTTCAGTCGTTATTTTCTCTTTCCAAATCAATGACTAAAGTTGGAGACGTACACTGTGTGGATATTGGAACTTTCACCTCTTTCTCCAACAATCTTGAAATTTCTCTTTCCAACCTTTCTACTTTTCTCTTATTTTCCATAAACTTGTCTTCTTTTCAATTCCATCGATTGCCACATATCTAGCTTACCTCTGGTCTGCCAATGAATCACCTTCTGTATAACGTATGGACTTCTCTGAGACACACCTGTTCCGGGAAAAGTCAGTATATTTGCAAGTTGCGATATTCTATAGCTCGGAAAGAGAGTTTTTCCCACTTTCTTCATAAATAATTCCTTACGTCCGTCTCTAACGTTACGATTTATTTAGCTGCTGACCTTGATCATGACTTTTACTAACTATATCTTAAATTCTTTGGATTGACACAGTGGGTATACTGGCCGTGATCCATATTTCCTGTATTTTGATCGCCGCAACTGGGGTTACTTCTCCTTCCGGTGGATTCTGCCTTTATTCAGAATTTTTTCTTCTTAAGTACAAAATAGTAGTATAGAAGTACGTCTCCTCGGGTTGGTAACTTGGTACAAGGTAATTCTTTCGATATTCCCAGCTTTTCTGAGAACGCCGATTTTGTTCCATATCTTGTAGCAGAAAGTTTCACTTCATTCAGGATCGCAGCAGAGCAAGGCAACCACCCCTTAGTTTTTTTTTTTTTTTTTTGGAGTAAACTGAAAACACAATCTATACGAAACGTCAAATTAAATGCCTGTTTCAACGAAATATCTCGTGTCTGGTTTAACCGAAGGTTGTGCATCGCCAACATTCGGCTGGCAAACCGATGCTAGTTGTCCAGCGCACAGTTTGTGTCCTGCGCCCAAGAGAAAACGACCGCATAACGTGTGCATTGTATCAAACTACTCGTAAAGTCATTTTTTGCGATTTACTGAGCTTCTCTGAATATCTTTTAATATAGAAAAGGACCAAATTATTTTTAACAAATGAAGTTCGCTTTCTACATAATTTTTACAAAAAACACATAATTTTCAGATATTTATAAATTTCAAGCTCGTTGTGAAACCCCTAGAAGTTGTCGTACCCCCTCCAGATTTTGTATACGTCTTATCCATAACAATATACAACTCCTAAAACCTCGGAAGCCTGATAATTCGGAAAATAATTTTTTTGGTCATTTTTTTAAAGAAATCATATTTTTCAAAAATTTCTACATTTCAAGCTGGATACGCAAACCGAAGACGTTATCGTAGAGCATTCAAATTTTACACATGTCTTATTTATATCAATTTTCAACTTTTGAGACCTCAGGAGATAAAGGTTTCGAAAAAAAAAATTATTTCGATCCACCCTAATATATATATATATATATATATATAGTCATAACAATTACTTGCGCATACTCCTAAGCGTATAATAATTCTGACAAATGTGGAAATAGGGAAAAGATAAATTTTGCAGCCTACTTTTATGGGTAATGTTAGATATAAACCAAAATATTTATAAATTTAAAACAAAAAGAACCCCCAAAATGAAATTTAGGAACACTGATTTTCATTGCGTTATTTTGGAGGGTCGTAAACAATAAAAATCAACACACAGAAACATTTATTACAAAGATTTCTTGGTTATCCTTTAAAAATATCGATAGATTTAAAGAAAATAATCTCATGATCCTCTTCATGAAGCCTCTCGGATTGGTTCAGCTTGGAGAGTGTAAGTTCTGCTGTGTAAAAACAGTTGATGAATAATGTGAGTTTGCATGAAACGAGATTCAGTTTTTTTTTCCGTATGATTATTATGTTCCAAATCCCTATTACAGTCAATTCGCCGTAAAGACACGAACACGGTGATATTAATAACTGAATACCTTAAAAAAATGGATAATAGGACTTGCATCTGCACCCTTCAAATGTTCTATGTGAACTCATGAGAATTTGTATTTAAGATTTTCGGCCACATAATAATGTGATAAGATAAATAAAACTTTGTATAATAACACACATAAAAAGGTATTTATCACACTGTGCAATAAGTACCTTCTTATGTGTGTTATTATACAAAGATCCATTTACCTCATCTTTTAACACCAGTTTCTTTTTGAGTGTTTTTTGTTGTTCACATAATAATGTACGTTTTGAATTATTTTCAGCCCTATGGATGAACTGAAGAAGTTTCCTATTGACAATAAAAGAATTAAAAAAAACAATAAAAGAAAAAATACTAATGCAAAAGGAGGGCTTGGCTCGAAAAGTATAGATATTAATGTTCGAAGTGGACACAAGCAAACAAGTAAGTGACCAATTTTCTAGCTTATGAGTTGACACTTTTGTTGGATGAAAACGTTCTTTCTGTAATAAGGGCAAAGAATAGAAAAACTCAAAGATCTAAGTGACAAGGAATGGGCTCGAAATTTGATTTACTGCCTCGAACGTAAAGGTCTGCGTCGCAAAAAAATTGCTGCGGCGGCGCAGCGCGGCATGGGAAATTTTTTGAAAAATAGTATAGTGCTAATGGGTCGTGTGTATGTATACATCTTTATATATATATAAACTGAAGTTAAAAATGAGATTTTTTACAGAGTATGAAGTAATTTTGCGTATGAACTTACCGTTGTGGCACACTTTCAAAATATTTTTATTTCAAAAAGAAAAAATAGATTTTCCATAGGTTTATGGGTTTTATATAGCACACTTATGATACATTTAGTTAACAGTATACGATTGATTCAATACTTGGTCTCTGCTTTCTTATCCCTGCACAACATGAATGCGAACTATTCCAAACCGATAAGAAACTAATTATATTCTTTTAAGGTATCATGCACTGTTCGTAGCTCAGTTGTGGTTGGAGATGGAGTGGATGGGAAGAAGTACGCCTTGTCTAAAACCTAATATATTTATTTTGACTATTTACAAGTGGTGCTACTTGCACCCTAACACATAAACCAGTCATTAAGCAGGCTGCTACTGGTCGCTTCGGCCTGGCAGGGATTCTTTTAAGGCCCTTGCAAATATCCAGAGACATGTCGCGGGACGCTAGCAGTAGGGTGCCAATAGCGGAACCAATTCTTCAATAGTGTAACCATTTCCTTTAAAAAGGTGGTGATACTCCGGTATTAACCAACAAAATATAATTGAGGACCGTGAATAATCTTGCGGTTTCGCACATCCCCCATCTATTGTTCGGTAGAGGACACCCCAAGTGTCGCAGCTTCCTAACCATGTCGAATTTCCCCGTTCAAATACATTGTAGCCGCGACATGTCTCTGGATATTTGCAAGGGCCTTTAGCTGGACTGCAAATCTTTCTCTGGACTGGCGGGGAGATGCACCTTTTAACTTGAAAGCGGGTGCGCCGTAGGGATGCGCATGGTTCTTGCTCCCGGTTCTTCAACTTCGGGCCGGATTCACATGCTCCTGTTTGCTGGTTGCGACCGCTTTGCGTGCTGGGATAGAGTTGACTTGCGAAACGGGGTGGGGATTCCAACATGCTCCCCTCTTGAAACATCCGCTGGATCGTTTCAACCAAATTGCTTTGCTGAAAAAACTAAAGTTATGCATTAGAAAAAGGCAGTTTACATATCTGAGTAATCGGTCTCGCAAAAGAACTTTCTTTGGTTTTAATAGTAACCAGTCGCACCAGTCCATCTCGGCCTGGGTGAGTTGCTGTTATTCTACCCAGCATCCACTTGGCCGGGGCAGATTTTTATCTTTCATTATGACCAGTTCTCCCACTTCCACGTTGGGATGGGATTTTATCCACTTTGGTCTGCTTTGTAATCTGTTTAAATAATCATTTCTCCATCGCGTCCAAAAATTTTAGTGCAGCTGCTGGATTCTTTGCCACTTACTGGGGCGATTTTCCTGGAGATTTAAAAGGGTTGGCTCGGGTGGTAGTTTTAATGAGTCTCCAACAAGAAAATGGCCGCGGGTGAGGGGTAACAAGTCCTCAGGATCATTACTGAGAGGAGAGATTGGTCGTGAGTTTAAAATTGCTTCGATTTGGGTTAAGAGAGTTGACATTTCTTCAAAGGTTAACTTAGAATTTCCGAGAATGAGTTTTAAATGATATTTCGTGGATTTCAACCCGGCTTCACAAAGGCCGCCGAAGTTGGGGACGGAAGGAGGGATGAAATTCCATTTAATTTGATCGTTTGCCAATTCTTTCGCTGCTTGATGTTCCAGCTGTCGAATGCACGATTTAAAGTCACTTTGAAGTGCATTGACGCGCCTTTGAAGTTTGTTCCTTGGTCGCTGTAAATGTTGGTACACAAGCCGCGCCTTGACGTAAAGCGTCTAAAGGCAGCTAAAAATGCATCTGTAGTCATATCAGAAACAAGCTCAAGGTGGATAGCTTTCACCGATAGACAAATGAATAAAGCTACGTAACCTTTGTACGTGGTTGCCTTGCGTTTTTTGTCCGACTTAATTTCAACGGGACCGAAGTAGTCTACACCAGTGTGTGAAAAGGGTCTAGAAATATTTATTCAGGGGCTTGGGAGATCTCCCATCAATTGTTCGGTTGCTTTGGCCTTTTGCCTCCAGCAAATCATGCATTTGTGAATTATGGTTTTTATGAGATTTCTTAAGTTGTTTATCCAGTATTTCGGTCGTATTAACCTCCCTACTGACCACAGGTTTCGACACTTCGGTCAAGAAAGCGTACTTCGTGTTAAGAAATTTTTCCAGCGAAAAAAGCCGCATTACTTTTCATTCCCCCTATGACACGACGCCCATCGACACCCTGTGGTGCTTGGTTGGTGATAAGCTGACAATCGGCCATCCCCTGAAGCTAATTGCTGTTTTCTTCTGGTTAGGGGTGATAACCCCCCCCCTTCCCACTTACTTTCTTCTTTCTACAGTCTATTGAATCTTCGAAAGACCTGTTTTTCTTTTTTCATTTTTTACGATGTATAGAGACGAAAATTGCATTTTTCTCTCTCTGCTTGTCCTAGAAGGAAGATCGTTTTTAGTACAGAATAAAATGTATGCATTTTACTAATATATACATGTACACAGGACTGTTTGAGTATATGTATTTGTACAATAATTTATTCTGTATCAAAAAATATTTTTCATTTCTTGATATATTATTAATTCAAGATATATTAGTAAACACATAGAATGCATTTCGAAATAAAATTTATAGTGATTTAGTTTAGCTGTTTCTATTAAATATTTCACGGTAATTTTATAAATACCATTTTAAATTTTTAAACTCTCCACTTTTGCAATTTTTGAAAGCTCCTTGGCAGATTTTCTAAATCAGAGAAATATCGGATCGTCACTTAATTCAAATCAAAATAAATCGACTCCCAAAATCTGTTTTCTTTCTTTTTAAGTTTCATGATTTTATATATATATATATATATATATATATATATATATTAAACTATGTACAGCTGCGGAAAAAAAAGGCCCACTTGTACATTTTTCGGCCGTCGTTCGTCTCACAGCAAAGTTACATATACCAATCGTTTACGATTGACGCACACTTTAATTTGCTATGCATAAAAATTGCATAAGGGGCCATCTACATACTAAAATTCGCACCAACTTTTTTTTTCTCAATAGCAATCCCTAGATTTCACTTCATATTTCGAAAATTTAGCTCATTTTAACCCCGGACACCAATTTTCAATAAATTTGGACAGAAAATGAGTGAGTTATGAGCACCCAAAATCCCCCTCTCCCTATGTTAAAATATTTTTTCATACTTCAATTCATATCTCATAATATTGGTAGTAAGAAGCTGATTTTTATTCGTACTATTAGAAATAAACGACCCAAACATAATTTAATGTTATTATGATTTTTAATAAATCATTAATATGAATTATGAATTATTAAATTAATATTCAAAAAAATTATGAATAGCGACCTAGCCAAATTTCGATGGAAATAGATGTAGAAATTAATATTACATGGCTGTGCAAAATTTCAAATTTTTACGTTCGGTAGTTTAATTTATATTAAATAAAATGTGTTATTTTCATGAGTTAAGGGACCATATATAAATTTATTAAATGAAATTTTTTTGAAAATTGCATAAAATAAATGTAAATTAGATTTATTTTGTGCAAAAACACAGTAAAAGATACCAGTATTAAAAATATCAAATTTTGAAGCAAATAAATTAGAGGTTTTTACAGTTTGTTGGAGATTCTATAAAGCGTGTATTGTTGCGTCCGCTACCATATTCCCCCAAATAAAATATTTTCCAGCTATAGAATTAGATGCAGTAGATGTATGTTTTCTAATACAACGTCCTATTTCTGAAAAACTAACATCCTGAACTTTCCAGGCATGAATGTGACCTTTTTAATATCGGAAACATTAGGTCTTTGGAATTCCCCATACTTTATCAAACATTCAAAATCACGTTTTTCTGTAAAAAAAATTTCATCTAACTATAAATTAATATACCGCCAAAAGTCTTAAGAATATTGCACATTGCAGGCGATAGTATTAAATGAAGAAAGTGAAATAACAAACACAGTGATAATATTGGGTCGGCAAAAAAGTAATTGCGTTTTTTACATGAAATTCAAACAAATAAATTTTCAATCATGAAACCATTCTTTAAGTTCGACCATAGCTGAGTCGAGCAATATTCCCAAGTAGCACAAACTTGTTCAAAAGCCGTAATTTCTACGTTCAGCTAGCACGTTACCATCCCGTACAGATTTACGGTGTCGCTTACGTCAGAATGTCCGTGCAAAGCACGTACAATGATCGTCGAAATCTGGGTCCAGATCAGTGTTCTCCACACGTACTTAAAACGTTGTATAGCTGCTTAAGCAGGACGTACTTAAAACGTTGTGTATCTGCTTATGCAGGACGTACTTAAATCGTTGTGTAGCTGCTTATGCAGGACGTACTTAAAACGTTGTGTAGCTGCTTATAGGGATGGACGCGAGACGAGAAACAGGTCTGTCTCGTCTCGTCTCGCAGTGGTAAACCTCTGTCTCGTCTCGTCTCGCAAACACTTTGTCTCGTCTCGCGTCTTGCGAAGAAATTGCTGTCTCGTCTCGCGCGAGACGTCTCGCATTTTAAGGACTGCGATTTTGTTACCAAATTTTTAGTAACATTAATGCTATTTTATTGAAAATTAATATTAATAATAACAATTGGTTATACATATTACTATACTAGTACATATATTAGTTACCATATTAACTCATATGTGCATTTGAAGTGATAAAAATTAAGATTTAATCCGTATATTTAATGTGACATGACACCGAAAAAATATTTATTTTTTATTTTTACCAGCTGCGTGCCCGTTCTTCGCACGGTAAGAAATGAAAATTTTTCTTTCATGCGTAATTCGAATTAATTCCAGTGATGTGGAATCTATAAAACAGCAAAATTATTTTACTCTTGACGTACAATTTGCGTCATTGGTACTAATCATTGCAATATGATGACATGAAAAGTATGTCAGTGTCATTCGCGATCGAAAGATGAAAAGCTAGCCGGTTTGCAACGAAAACTCCTCACTTTCAAAATGTCTTATTTCTACACACTGTTTTTTAGGTTTAATTTATAGCATTAATAGCTCAGACTCTATGCATGATGTGGAGAAGCGATTTATTTCAAAATAGCTGCTCACCCGCTTTTCATACTTGAGGAAGCAAACATTTTACTAAAATATGATCATAACTACATGTGACAAAATAGAATCTCAAAAAGAAAAAAAAAAGTTAGGCAATCTTTTCTGTTCAAACTATTGCGGGATATACTGACGCAAAGAAGAATTACTTATCGTTTAGTTAGTTGTAAGACAATTGTTGAAAAAGCATGAATCGAACACTTTTAATTTCATGGAATATTTATTAACGTGATACATTGGAATTTATTCATATTTTCCTTACAAATATATTAATACTACCTATTACTTATAATATTAATACTATGTATTTTCACTCCTCCCTCTTTGTTGCTGAATTTAAAGAAACAGCTTAGATATTTTGCACCAATGGAACCTTTTTATTCTATGGTGATTCTTTGCCATTTACGCATTAGCAATACGGTTGCCATTAAGGAAGCTCTCCATATATATTTAATTTATGCATAATTCTTTCAGATTGACGTATTTAGCATCGCGGAACATTTCATGTCGCCGTGGCGGAAAATATCCAATCTGTACCAATTTAAATATCCATGTATCCAATATAGCGATACTATAAATCCTCAATGGTTCTGTTTCGTGAAAAACATCAAGCTGTGTAATCTTGAGGAGATGTTTGGAATAGCTCTAATTGGGAATAGGACATCAGTGTTGCAGAGTATACAATTTTTTTTTATTTACGGCGTCACAGTTTAACGCAAAAGTTATCCCGGATAGTTGAGGCAGTTTTCAAACAGTTGCACAGTAGTTTTCAAACGGCATAATATTGAAACTTACAACGACGTTGAAAAATGTTTTTCGCTTTGTACAGGACCACTATGGAGGAACGTAATCCAACGTTAAAATAAAACTATACTCGCAACATGCATATGTTAGGAAACATATTTAATATATCGCGCTTTTTAAAACGAATTTTGTAACTTTTAAAATGAACAACATTTTCAGCCGCGTTAAAATATTTCAATTTTTAAATCTAAGCAACGAATTAAAATACCACTTATAATAATAACCGTGAATTATCCCCTATGTTTCTATCTCAAGTTTTAATCAAAATGTCTTCTGCTTGTGTTAAAAATGAGCGATGGAATAAATTGCATTAAGATCGTCGCGTGTGGCGTAATTTTTACGTATTTATAGAACGGGAAATCTTCCATATCTTAAAGCATTTTGCGCCACAGAAGGAGATTTCATTGCGATTTGAAAATCCGCTCCCCCGTTTACAAACTCTATCGATAGGTTGAAAAAACAGAGCTTTTCTAAACTTGAATATGGACACAAAATCTGTAAGGCCGTATATCGTTCTGGTCTGTTTGCTTGCTTTAAGATAGTGGTTTACAAATAAATAATTTTGAAAACTGGAGTGATTATCAGTAACATAAATTTTTAATCTTAAAATGCTTTTTTTTAATGGTACAGAACAATTTAAACAAAACTTTTTAATTGAAATATGTGCTTCTTTCCACATCCACTCATGAAGTAAAGCAAAAGTAGATTCTTCAAAAGTAGATGACATGTTAAATTGACAAAGTTTATATTTATGTATGAAAAACCGTGGTCATGCAAAAGTCATCTTACAGCTGAAAAATCCTTTAAAATACAGTCAACTCGCGATTTTGCGACACTTCCCGATTTAACGACCCTCTGATGAAGTCCTGACCGTTTTCCAATACCTTTTCTAAGCTTTCGATTTAACGAATATTTGATTTAACGTCCAACTTGCCGAGGTCCCGTGGAGGTCGTTCTATCGTGAGTCGATGTATATAAAATGTGCGTAGATGTTAATAACCTCGTACAGAGGCTAGGACAAACACACCTTTACAGTTGTTTTGCGTTTGTAACGTTAAAAGCAAAATTGCACTGCAACTGCAAAGCACAGGATCAAATACAAGGTTAAAAACCACTGATTACAACCACTGTGTGTCCAAAGCATTTATCTGTAGTACGACTGTGAGTGAAAACCATCGAATTTCGTTTCCATACCATAAGATGACCAAATTCTCGTTTTTTTTTTTTTTTTTTTTTTTTTTTTTGTGTGTGTGTGTGTTCAGTTACCTAAAATTAATTCAATGTGTTCAGAATGTACGGGAAACTTGCTCTAGCAAGTTTAATCCTTTAAAAATGAACGACTATATGATGTGCATTACTGCAAAGCCCGTCAGTCTTTCATTCGAACATTAGCAGAAGGGTTGGTGTTATGGCTCCCGTGTAAAATGTCGCTAGAGGTGCCAAAGCGTCCCCCGGGCATGAGGTCTTGGAATTACCAAGAGAGGAGATTTTCGGCATATCCCCTTCACACACATGAGTTTTCCCAGAATTCGATGACTGTTGTACTGACGTTGACTGTTGTCCAGATAATGACTGTTGTCCAAACAAAATAGGCGAGGCTTTCTTTTACTGAAAGTTTTTTCTCCCCTCCTACTGTGAAAGAGGAAAGATGAGCGTCCGTTTCCTTGAAAGGGAATGGCATTGTACGTAGATCGTGTATCTATTATTGAATAGAACAAACAATCTGATTTTTGTTTGAATTTGAGTCTGTTCCCAGACTTGTTGTAAACAAAATTTGTCATGCACTTTGCTACATCTTCCTTCCCTTTTTTATTTTTTATTTTATTTTTCAGATCCTATAAATCAGCTTTCCAACGCTTCGCCTTTACTAAGAGTAAAAGCTGCAAACCCTTGTTTTGCAAAACTCAGATTTAAACAACTGTGTACTGCAATGCGCAAAATGTATTGATACTTAATTCTTTTCAATTTTTGAAATTTAGGTATAAGGTAAAAGGTCATTGACCAAAATAAGTTAGTTATAGAATAGACTAAAACATTTATTCTTATAATTAATATTCGTAATTTGTGGAACGGAAGGGGGGGGGATAGGCGACCAAAACGTTCTTTTCACGTATCCCTCAATCTCTAAGAAAAAAATATATATATATATCATTCTTGATGTAAAATACAGTCCCCGCGAATACCTAAAAATCAATTTATGGACATTCTGAAATTAGTTCTCTAAAAAGAAAAGGATCGATGGCCGCCCTCTCAATGAAAAAAAAAAAAAATATCTGTATCTTGCGTTAAAATATAAAAAATACAAATCCTATGTTTAGACAGAGCTTTTTTGTAATTAAAAACTTATTTGTTTGAATTTAGTGTAAATGACATTATTTTCCGGTACACCTAATAGCAATATTACGAATAAAGCGGATATAGTACGTCTTTATTAAATCTCTACTATTTACTTTAACGTCAATTTCAAGTCTCTAAAATATGTGCAATTTTTACATTAATGAAAACAAGATTATATTAACGATAATTATAATTATTTGCCTAATATTTCCAATAACATTACCGTGTGTGCATTTTTAGATTTCATTATAGTATCTCAGTTGGTTAATAGACGTCTTATTTTTTGTTTATATTTTAAATTACTGAACAGTTAATTTGTTGACGACTATCCGTTTGTACTTTTCCATAATAATTTTTAGCGAGAGTACTACAGTCGTTATGGTCGCCCTGTTTACAGAAAAATTAAACCATAATCCCCCTAATGTATATCAAAGAACATATATGTCTTAAAAAATTGTATACCCACGCGACATGAGAGTAGTTTTATTATTGAAAACAGTAGGGAGATTATTTTATACCTTTTTTTTTCATTATTTATATTAAATACTAATAATACTTATAAAAAATTAAATGTCATCAAATACGATATAGTTTTAAAATATTAACATGAATCAAGAAAGCAATACAACATTTTTTATTTTTAATACTGTTTAAAGGAGTAACACTTTTAACAGAAAAAAATCTGTTATTAATTTTTGTTTACAGTTATTTTTACTAATTTTACTTTCGGTCATTGAAATGGATTCCGCCATTTGTGAATACAGTTCAACATCATTGCTATTAAGAGCAAACTGTTTCACGTCATTCAAAACGGCCAAAACATCAGTGTACGTCTTAACACTGGTTTCAATAATGTGTTCCTCCTCATCATCTTTCTCATTGTCCTCTGCATCAGATTCATTATTTTTTGATGTCATACTTTCGATCATTTCATCAATTGTGTCAAATGTTGATTCTGTGATAACATGCTTATCTATTTGGCAATATTCCTCAATTTCACTAGATGAAATTTCTATTAGCTCTTTTAAGAAATCATTTTCAGTACTATCCATGGTATGGTCCACTGTCATCGTATTATCCTTAAAAGGGGGGAGAAGGAAAAATTTTATTTTTGGATGAGAAATATGTCATTTTTATGAATTCAGATATCAAGAACGTTTAGAATCAGTAGCGGATAGAGAAATTTTTTTTGGGAGGGGCTAAATTTTCAAAAAAGCTGATTTCACCCAAACAAAATGTACAATAAAGCAAAATTTTAGTCTAAAGTAATGCAAAGCTTTTTGGGAGGGCTAAGTTATAAATAAAGATCATTTAACCTACTTAAAGTGTATAATAAAGCAGAATATTACTCTTTAGCAATCTCTTTTGGGGGGGGGGGGTTGAAGCCTCCTAGCCCTTCCCCTGGATCCGCTACTGTTTAGAATTAAATAAAAAATATTGCTTACCTGACCGAAACCAACTTTCCGGAAACGTCTCGTTATTGTTTCTGGACGCACCTTTTTAGCCGCTGCCGAGATCCAGTAAATCGCATCTAAAACTGTTATAGACTTCGACAGTTCACTCAGCGTATTGACTTCTTTCATTTTTGGCACAAGGCTTTGCATTAGCATTTTTCTGTAAAGCACTTTAAAGTTTTGTATTATTCCAGCATCGAGAGGCTGACAAGTTGATGTTGTATTCGGTGGTAACCAGATGATTTTCACATTATTTAATTCAATTTCTGGATGACACCGTGCATTGTCTGGAAAGAGCAATACATTTCTCTTCTGATGTTTCATTTTTTTATCGAACTTTACTAACCATTCTGTCATAATTTTAGACGTCATCCATGCTTTTTTGTTGTGTTTCCATGTAACCGGAAGATTTTCAATTTTCAGCTTTTTAAAGCATCGAGGTCTCATGGCTTTGCCTATAACAAGTGGAGTTTCCATTTTGCCTTCTAAGTTGCAACATAAAAATACAGTCACACGTTCTTTAGACATTTTCCCTCCTTTACAATTATCACTTTTAAGACATAATGTTTTATCGGGAGTCGCTCGGAAATAAAGTCCCGTTTCATCCCCATTAAAGATATTGTTTTCAGAATACCCTTCAATAATACTGGCTAATTTCTCTTTCCAGTTGCTGATTGTTTCACTTGAAACATCAGATGATTCTCCACATATCTTTTTAAAGTGGATGTTGTTCCGTTTACGAAATTTTTCAAGCCAACCGTTAGACGCTTTGAAGTCTTTAATTTCTAATTTTTCAGCAATCTGAAGAGCACTCTCTTGTATCATCGGCCCTGATAATGGCATATTCTTTGAACGACAGTTCACGAACCATTCCATTAAATACTCTTCTAAAACTTCCATGCCTGTATTCCTTTTTTTCATTTTAATTTCTTCATTTCCACATTTCAGCCACTGCTCTTCAATTTCTATTTTTCTTTTCAATATTTCATTAATCTGTGTGCGGCCACATCCGTAAATAAGAGCTATTTTACGTGCGCTTAAACTTTTACTCTTCTCTATCACTTCTACTTTTTCTTTTAAAGTAAGAAACTTTTTCTTTAATTTCTCACTCATTCTTGCTGTATCAATATTTAAAAAACTGATTCTGAAGTTCCTTAAAATAAAGTAGGAAAACAAAGTACTGCGCTGAACGAAACAAGTCAGAAAAAGTGAGAGTCCAAGAAAAAATCCATTCACCCTCAAACTGTTACTGGAATTTTCTATTCTGCTTGAAAGGACGATCCTATTTTTACAGGGAGATAAGAAGCGAATACACAGCTGATTTTTCGTATTCTATTGAAGACATTCAACTAAAAAACACCAATGAAAATTTACACTACTTCCGCTCAGTTTTTCAAAAGCAATGGTCATTAGAGGGAGAGCATTACTGTAGTGTTATCTCTCAAATCTGCCCTGTAAAATTTCCCCTCCTATCCTTTGAAAATGACTAGAAGGAACTGGGTTGGGCAAAAGAAAATGGGTCCCGATCCTGTGCTACGTGGGTGGGAATTGTCGCCAATCCACCCCCAGGACATTTGGAATACTCGTTCACTACCATTATGTTTACACGGAGTCCGTTGATTGATAAGTTGCTTTTCTCTAACAAAACGGCGACGATTATCTGTGGCCGTTTCTGCTAATTCGGATGACCGTGGCCGGTCTTTCGAGGGACCGCTCTTCAGAGGGTCACTATAATGCTAATTCAATGGTCTCAATTCTGTGTAATCGTAATATGGCCGGTCTTAAGAGGTGACCGGTCTTTGGAGGTGACCGTTAGTAGAGGTTTCACTGTATTTAAATTAAATACTTTCAGAAATAAAAATAGTTTTATGTAAATATATATACTTATAAATCATTCATTCTAAGAATTATTATTTAAAACCAAAGAGTTAACAAGATAAATTACCATGATTCAGAATAAATTCCTGCACTTATGAAAAGAAAACCAGTAATAACAAGCCATAACTGATTACAAATCAGAGTGAATATGATACCATATTACATAACCTCAAATCAGGATGTCAAGCATTTTAGTACAGTAGACTCCGGTTATAACGTACTCTCACGGGACCCCAAAAAGTAGAACTTTGTAGCCGAAGTACGTTATAAGCAATACAGGCAGTAAGATTCAATATTACACAAAAAAAGAAAGTGGGCTCATAATTTCACTGTAATGTGCGTTTTAAACAGGTGTGATTTTTTAAAATTTAAATTAAATAAAAACAGAAAATTTTTTATTTAGATAAATAATCTCTAATTTTCTTTTGTTTTAAATCAGCAGATGCTACTTTAAAGATACCGTTTTTGATATCCATAATAGACTTTTGTAGAGTCTCCGCATCATCACTTCGGCATTCAAAAAAGCATAATAATGTTTTAGCAGCATGTAATGCGTGGGGTATGCTTGGTACTTCACTATCATCAGGATCATTATAGTAGGGCTTTTCAGAAGGCATTTATATTGATGAATAACAAAGAGAAAACATGGTCTTGTTCTTAGCCTTAACTAGCAGGGGAAAAAGATAAAAGATCGCTCCCTTCATTCATACACAATTCATCTCGCTAGAGATTCTAAAACTGACAACGAGTGTTTCTGAACGTACTGAAATTTCCGAGAAAAAGGAAATAAAATGCTTAAGAAAAGCAAGATTTTATTTTTGGCTTTGGTATAAAATGTACGTTATAGCCGAAGTACGTACTTTTGTTAAGTATGTTTTAACCGAAGTTAAAGAATATAAATATAGGACTTCAATCGGGGCCTAGCTTCTAGGTACGTTCTAACCGATAGTACGTTAGATCCCTGGTCCGTTATAACCGGTGCGCACTGTATGTACATGATACTTAAATAACCCAAGAATTTCACAGTAACAGTGGCTTGGGTCGGAGGGGGCATATAACGCTCCCTTCTACGCCCCTCATGGCCAAGCATGCCTTTCTTTTTAAGATAATACGTGTTAATTAAAATGTTTAATTTCTATTAGCAACCCTTTCTTTAAAAAATTAGGAAATCCTGAAAGATGGCAGTGCTTTAAAGTGGTACTTGTAAGAAACCATACAACTTTTCATTCGTTTTTAAATAGGGTGTCAATGATTTACATCAGCAGATTTAAATCGGTGATTTTAATCTTGATTTAAATAATTTGATTTAAATCAGGGATGCACAACCTACGCCCTACGGGCTATTACTAGCTCAGGACACCCTTTTCCATTCATCTGCCAATCCAGTTGCATGCTGAAAAACACAACAGAATCCATCAATTCAATTTTTAGGAAAAGGAATTAATTGTGAAAATGTAATTCTTTCAGATTTGTTTTTAATGGCCATAAATATGGCAGCAGAAAATTTCAGTTATAATTAATAGACTTTTATGAATATGTGCCATCCAGGGGCGTAGCCAAGGGGAGGGGGTTAGGGGGGTCATAACACCCCATGTGAAATTTTACCCATACAAAATGCATATTCTTCACTACATTATTACACACATTTATACATATAGAGTTGTAGTAGTCGTAACCCCCCCCCATGAAAAATTTCTGGCTATGCCCCATGGTCCCATCATATTATCAAGAATTTTTATTTGCTATTTGTGAGATTCCACAGTATTGTCATGCCCACAATAAACTCGATTGGTCATAACTACAAAAAAATTGAGTTGGGTGAACAATTTTTCTTTTTTTTGTAAACAATGTAGCATACCTACTGTTAAAAAAATCATTCATCTAATCTAAATGTTTAATTTAGCTATCATCAACCGAGCTTGTTGCAAACATGACACAAACAATCACAGTACACTGTTAGAAAAATAGTTCAACGTTTCACCGAAATTCCGGTGCGAATTTAGCTGCAACCGATATTTTGGAAAATGTGGTGCTAGGATTCACCATTTTAGTGGTGCTTCCTCAAGCACCATTTTTGCGGTGAAACCTTGAACCAGGATCTAGGATTTTTCTCTAACCGACTATATGGTTAAAGCTTGAACCAATATACAGGATTTTTCTCTAACCAATTATATGGTTAAAGCTTGAACCAATATATAGGATTTTTCTCTAACCAATTATATGGTTGAAGCTTGAACCAATATATAGAATTTTTCTCTAACCTACTATATGGTTAAAGCTTGAACCAAGATTAGGGTTTTATATCTAACCAAAAGTACGGTAAGTGATTGAACAACATCGAGGTTTTTTCTCTAACCAAATGTATGGTATAAGATTAAACCAAGATAAGAAAACTCTCTTTAGTGTTTTATTTATACACCGAGGGCGGATTAAAGGGGGGCGGAGAGGGCGACCCCCCCCCGTCGTGAAAAAAGAAATTAATGTAAATGATCCTATTTTACTTCCGTAAAATGGATATATATGTCAATTTTCTAACTGCCCCCCCCCTGACAAACTTTCATTAATCCGACCTTGGGCGGATTAAAGGGGTGGGGGCAGAGGGGGTGAACGCCCCCCCCCGAGAAAAAAGAAAATGTAAAAGATCCTATTTTACTTCCATAAAATGGATATATATGTCAATTTTCTAACTGCCCCCCTGACAAACTTGCATTAATCCGCCCAAGGGCGGATTAAAAGGGGGGGCAGAGGGGGCGGCCACCTCCCTCCCCGAGAAAAAAGAAATTAATGTAAAAGATCCTATTTTACTTCCATAAAATGGATGTATATGTCAATCTTCTAACTAACAACCCCCCCCCCCCAACAAACTTGCAATAATCCACCACTGTTATACACTGGAAAAGATTTCAGACCCAAATAACGGTACATGTACTGGCAGCTTTGGGATGAGTACATATACCGTAAATTTCACAAATGGCATTAAGTACCATAAAATATTTTACAGTATATATATATATATATGCCGTTAAAAAAGTGCATACACCATAAATTTCCTATACGGTATATGTACCGTAAAAAATTACAAAACCTATACATACTATACCATATATGAAATTTACGGTAAAAGCACCATAATTAATTTTTAAAATGGTATGTAAGCTGTAAACGAAATTTATAGTACATATACCGTAAATAATTTTTAATCAGTACATAGGCTGTAAAAATAATTTATGGTATTTGTGCTGTAATTAACTTTTAATCAGTACATATGCTGTAAATGAAATTCATAGTATACATATCGTTAATAACTTAATTAGTATATATGCTGTAAAATGTAAAGAAAATTGTATCATTGATACATATTGCCCTCCCCCCTCCTACATATTGCTACATGCAGTAGCAGATTCAGGAGAGGAGCTAGGGGGGGCTCAGCCCCCCAAAAATGAGATTGCTAAAGGGTAACATTCTGCTTCAGTATACACTTTGAATATGTAAAGTGATCTTTTTTAATCACTTAGCCCCCCCTGCCCCCCTAAAAAAAGTTTTTACATTGGTTTAGACTACAATTTTGCTTTATTGTACATTTTGTTTGGGTGAAATAAGCTTCTTTGAACATTTAGCCCCTCCCAAAACAGAATTTCTGGATCCGCCACTGGTTACATGGTAGCAAAAAGAAAAATAAATAAATAGCTCTTACATTAAATTCTGCTTACACACACCTAATTTTATGCTGATCTATTCCAAAAAATAAAAAAATTGTATATTATGATTCTGTTTTCTGTATGTAACTTAAGTTAGACAAGGTGGAGTTAGTACCACATGAAAAAAAGATGTGAATAAACAATTATTCTCAAAGTTTCTTTTTCACATACATTAAGCACTATCTCTATACTCTAAACCAAAATAATTGCGTACAGCCTTTCAGGGTAACTTATACAAAATTTGCTAAACACTCCTGCTCAATTTGATATTTTATGCTGAAACTTACAATTTAACCTTGTGAATATATTTTACCTTACCTTTTCATTGTTGTTGAAGGATTGCTTTTAAACTTAGGAAAAATCCATCACCACCATTACCCCCTAGCTCCAAACTTTTCAAACAGGTCATGCCCGCCGACCTAACCGTTCGGAGTTTTCCCGTGGTTTTCTGCGCAGCTTTGTGTAAATAAGGGTTAGGACCCCTTAGAAAGTTCACCACGGAAGGCAATCCCACCCCGGCATAGATCCCCTAGTGTAGATAATTGGCCGTAACACATCCATTTCAACTTTTCACGCTTAATGGTGCTCCATATGAATGGCAATAGTTCGGCCTAGTATGAAGGACTGATCAGTAGTACCTCCAATTACACTATCATAGTTTTTCAATAAAAAGAATAATGAGAGATTTTAATGATATTCAGAGTAAAACATAATTAAAATTAAAAACCTTTATTAGCATTCTTTATTACATACAAAATAAATCTGCATTTCATGAAATAAATAAATAAATATATTTTTCCTCCCTTTTGCTATCATCTTCCATCTAATACCTATTGGTGATTCACAGGAAGAAAGTTGATAACCTGAAACTGGGGGAGAAAAAGAAAAAAAAACATTTAATTTACAATATTCAGAATTCATAAAACATTAGCATCTCAGAAATAAGATAAACAAAAATAAAAAGTTGAGTAAATTCAGACTGCAGTACAATCTTAAAATGTTTGAGTCAAATGCATCTAATTTAAGTCAAATTGCAAAAACTCCAATTAGCAAGCAGACATAACTTAGTGCCCCACCCCCTTTTACAAACAATCTAGAAATTTTAGAACATTAAACTACATGAGATAATCTATTAATACCAAGCGCACATAAGTAGTTCATAAAACTACGGAAATAAAATCTGTAATTTCTAATAAATTAAGTCTATTTAAAGAAATTATTTTTTTTACATCCAAAAAATTATTTTAAAATTAAATGTTCTGTTAATTTGATCTATTTGATAGTAATGACAATGATTTGATAGTAATGACGTGCATTGATCCATGCTGTGTTTGTTGAAGAAAGTTTGGAAAACAAATTTCTGATTAACTCATGAGGAGCCTGCGAATATGTAATACAATTCACAGGTCAAAAATATGGTAAAGAAATCACATTTGAATTTTCACGGGCAGAAAAATTTATCATTCTCCTGCTTATGTAAAAAAGATTGTTTTCTTCACTGTTCAGTTCACAATTTTCATTATTTGTAGTGCTTCCAAATATAATACAATAAGATTAAAATGCTGCAATGCTTTAAAATAATCTACTTACATAATACGCTAACGTATGTGGTACCAAAATCGACGATATTTGTATGCTGGGAACGGTACAACTAGATTGAAATATTAGCATAATAACAGTAACACACACACGCAAAAATCCAAATTAACAGTTCAATGATGTCAAGTGAAGCAAGCATATTTGTTACTGGTTATGTATGTCACATAGTAGCTAGATTACAAAATAACAATGCATGCACAAAAAAGGAAAATCTTTTAGCTCATAATAAAAACAGATAAAACATTATTTAATACGGCGGATTAATTAGTTAAAATTTTTTTATTTGGGAATACCTTATTCCCCCGTACACGATATATATTTCGGTTACACACATAACCATCATCAGTCGTTTCTGGATCTCACACTAATGGCGGCTTCCTTTTTTATCTCTTCGTTCTTCTTCTGGAAATTTCGATGAATGACGTCATCCCATGATTGGTCGATTGTATGAAGCGCATCGTTGATGCTGCTGAGGCAGCATCAACGCATGCTGCTGAGGCAGCATCAACGATGCGCTTCATACAATCGACCAATCATGGGATGACGTCATTCATCGAAATTTCCAGAAGAAGAACGAAGAGATAAAAAAGGAAGCCGCCATTAGTGTGAGATCCAGAAACGACTGATGATGGTTATACGTGTAACCGAAATATATATCGTGTACGGGGGAATAAGGTATTCCCAAATAAAAAAAAAATTTAATCTTTTAGCTCTTTTCACAGTGTGTTTATCACACATCTATTTATATAATATGCTAATGTAGGTGATACCAAAATCGACGATATTTCCATGCCTTGAACTCAGGATCTCGAATCAGTCTTCAGTACACATATGAACAAAGCAAATCTCCCTTCTGAAAGAATAGATGAAGTTTAATTAAGTTAATAATAGCATAACAAATAAAATCTTTTTGCATTTAATGATAATTTCATAGGAGAGAAGAAAATGCATGCAGTCAAATGTGAAAAACTATTCTGCAAAGTACCCTAGCAAAGAAGTTCAAACGAGACAAAATACTAAACTTTGTATTATTATTTTATTTACTTGCAAGCATTCATCAGAGATAATTTTTACTAATATAAAATATTATTTTTTATTTTACTAAATAATGAAATGCCCATAAAGGGAATCTACTTTAATTAAATGTCACACTACTTTAAGACAGAGCACATTTAAATTACATTTCTTTGGGAACTTTTTACAGATACATTTAAAATTATATTAAAAAAAAACATAAACAACGAAGTAATAAATATCTCCTTTCCCTGTATTAAAACAAACCAAACAGATATACAAACTGTCATACAAAGTCCTCTCTTCTAAACATACATATATTAAACGGATTTCTGTAATTTTAATTGTAAAAACCAAAAAAATAAATTAAAATAAAATAAAATATCCTTTTAAATTCATTCTCATGGTATTTGTACAGCAGGAACAAAATTAATTTTTCAATAATTAATAATTATCATCCTTGTTAACATTTTAAAATGATTTAACAAAGAAATTCAAGTGCAACGATATATCAAAATTTAAGAGTCTACATTATTTTAGATATTCATAAACATGTTAATACTGAACAATTTCATTTTATATTAAACTAAGAATACTCCTATCATCTTTCAATAATATTAAAAATGAAAACAAAATGACATGTTGAAATGTGCTATTATTCCAATTATCTGTGCAAGGGATCTAGGCTCTAGGCTGAGGAGGGAGGGGATTGCCCTCCGTGGGGGACTTGGCATAGACTCTACATATAAAAACTCTTGCACTTTAAATCACACTTCTTTTTGGAAAATCGTTCCAGATTACCTTAACAATTACCAAAAAAAGTTAAACTAACACACAAGCAATTGGAAAGTTAGAGACGCTCCTGGCTAAATGGACACATAGTATTCATTTTAAAAACTAAAACCATAATGAATTATGTTATTTGAAATTTATTTTGATGATATTTGTGCAACAATATATGAAAATTAATTTTTATTCAGTACAGAAAAAAGTTGTATAAAATATAATCCTGTTTTACATTTAAAAGTGGAATAACACAGGAACAGATATGCAATGCCAAAGTTATCACTCTAAATTATTATAGATATTTACAGACAATTTTTAAAAATACTCAACATTTTCACTGTACATTGAAATAAGAATACTCAAAAAATGGAAACAAAATGAATGAAATCCAAATCGAAATCAAAGTCTATGTCATATTACTTTTAAACGATTTTTATTTTCATGCACCTTGCAATTATAAATAGAAATTGGTTCAAAACAATGCGTCTTCTTAAACATGTAAAAATTTTATGGTTTTCAAATGTTCATTTCTAAATTTTCGTATTTATGAGTAAACTTACTAAAATCTTTGAAAATTGGGGGGGGGGGGCTGGAAGACAGCTCGGTAGCGCTCACCCCACACAGTCCACCACCTCTGGTTACGCCCCTGGTGGGGGGGTAGAGTTTTAGATGTAAAAACAGAAAATAAGAGAAAACATTTAATTAAAAGTAGTAAGAAGGACTTGCATTAAAATATTAAAAGGTTAAAACTACACAAATAAAATCCCTTGGTAGCAGCTTTCGTTGACGGCTACCACCTTCCTCAGCCATCGCCATATCTTGTTTGCACTGATCTCTTCCTCAATGCCTCGCCCCATCCCGGATCGATCTGCGCATGTGTCATGTCATTAATGGCGCCATCTGTAGTTAAGATTTGAAGTACTTCCATGTTAAGTGCATAGTTGTTTTTGGGCTATTTTAGAGAGAGATGTGCTGGGTTTATTGAATTTAATATCGTTAAAGCATTCTTTTTTTTCTTTCTTTAATTTTCCTTTTAGTCATTCCTATATAGCACCCAGATTTATTTAATTTATTAAAGGTAAAATTTATTTTATAGATTCTGGCTGATTCATTTTTATCTATTGGGTCTTGACCACTACGAATTCGTTTGACGATAGTTTGATTAGGCTTTATAGGAATTTTGATATTTTTCTTGGTGGCTTCATTGGTTATTTTTATTGCTGCTCCCCTGCAGTAGGGTACAGCTTTAGCAAACAGCGGTTTCTCTTTTTGATGGCTGCTAATGTGTTCAAGTTTTTTAATTCTATTTTTAAAGAGGTTCTTGAAAAGGGATTTTGGCAGCAGGGGTGCAGAAAAATGTTTAGGGCTCAAAATTTCCCCAGAACATAATTTGTTCTATCTAAAATTCCCCCCAAACTGAAGCATATTTTCATTTTAGTTTATGAGAAACTATGCTGTTTGAAGGAATTATGTGATTGGTTGAACGAATTTCAAGGAGTTTAACTGGCAAAATAACTGAACTTGAATTCACCGGAGGGGGATGGGGGGGGGAGTAGTCGGTTTATTTGATGTTTTTCTATTAATTTAAAACTGTTATTTTAACGTTTTAATGGATATTTTGCTGCATAATTATGTGCAGAAACATATTTTGGCATTTTGCATATGATTAAGGTTATGGTTTATTTTTTGACGTACCCATAGTCCAGAGCTAGTGCTTTGTTTATGTGATTTTTGTTCATAATTGCATTTGAAATATGTCTAAAAATGTTTTTATGTGTTTAGATAGTGCATTATAGTTTGGGGTTCATTTTGTTAGTTATGTGTCAACGTATGTTTATGTTTTGTTTGGCGTGAAAAAAAAAGTCACCAAGGTCAGCCGCTGGCGACAAAAAAAAAAAAAAAAAAAAAAAAAAAAAGTCGCCAACTCAACCGACACACACTTACCGTATTATTCCCCTGTGTTATTTTAATTTTATGTGAATTGCTGAATAATTATTCGTGATGAAAAATGGAGATTTTTAGTGTTTTAAGAAAGGTGGATAATTTTATTAGATATATGGGTTTACTTACACGGATTTGCAGAAAACAGGTACGATACTTAGGTTTAATACGAATTAATGTATAAGGATTTAGGGGTTGTTTGTGGTGAGTTTTGATTTCATTCTGTTTTTAGTAATGTAACAGGGTTTCTACCGATTTCCCAGCTTTTGCTTCCCTGACTTTTCCCTGACATCTATCACGCTCTTCCCTGACTTTATGTAGCGTGCTTTCCCTAATTTTTTGTTTCTATTTGTAACATTACATACTTTAAATAATTTTTTATATATTTTGCACGTTTTTTTAACAAATAATAATAATAATAAAATTAATATATACAAGAATCTTATTTGACATCACTGGATTCTAACAAAAACCATGTTTGATAATAATTTAGGATAAAATTAAGCATATTTCAACTGCACAAGATATGCTGATAAAGAAAACATTTTAAAATTATTTATAAGGTTGAATGAGAAAATGAAAATAAAACAATTTCTATTTTTAGGTTCAAACAGCAAATATTTCCTTGATTTTACCGCAAAATTCAATTTTTCTTGCATTTCCCTGACCTTTCTTCAATTTCTGCTAATTTCCCTGACTTTTTTTTCCCAAATCCCTGACCAAAACTCATTTCCCTGACTTTCCAGGTCTGTAGAAACCCTGTGTAAATTTTGTGTGTTTTGAAGATATTAAAATTGAATGAATCTTGGGAGGGGGAGGGGGGGAGGTAGTCGGTTTATTACAGTGTTTTTCTATTAATTTTAAACTATGATTTTAACATTTTAAGGGAAATTTTGTTGTATATTTTTCTGCAGAAACATATTTTAGTATTTTGCCTCTTTTGAGCGTTTTATATTATTTATTTTTTAACGTACCCATAGCCCAGAGGTAGTGCTTTGTTTATGTTCATTTTTTTTGTAATTGGATTTAAGTATGTCTACAAGTGTTTTAATAAGGTGTTTAGATAAGTGTATTGTAGTTTTGGGGTTTATTTTTTTCTTATATAACTACATATGTTTATGTTATGTCTGGCGAGAAAGCAAAGTCGCCAAGGTTAGACGCGACAAAAAAAAAAAAAAAAAAAAAAATTGCCCCTGCTTACGGTATTATTCCCCCCCAAAAAAAAAGTAAATAGTAAAAGAAACAAATTTATACAATGCATGAATAACTTATCAGGCCTAAAAATATGAACACTATGTATACATATCATAAACAAATGGCTGAGTAAGAATGCCTGTTACATAATTTTTATGTAGATAAATAAGAATGAAAATTTGGGCAATGTTTTCATAATTAGAACTAATAATAACAATAAATAGATGGTACTGCATTGCATATAGATGTGTTTTCTTCTTTTTTTGTTTTATTTTCACTAGTTTTCTTAGATCATTGAGCTATTACTTTTTCCGGTAAAATCATACAAGCCGGTGCGCACCCCATGTAAACACGGCGACAGTCACTGGAGCTTTTGGTGGCTGTCGCCAACCATTTTGCACAATCAGCAAAGTATTTTAACACATTTTCTAAAAATTTACATATATTCCACTAACAAAAACATTAAAACAAAATACACCATACATATTTAACCTAAAAAACATCAGCAAATTCAGTAACAGGCAATTTAAAATGAGCAAACAGTGGACTGTTTTTAACTAAAAAAACTACAGTGGATTAAGCAACCTAGTTGTACAGCTAATGTAAACTGGGCAAACGCTGGCCCGTTTTCAACTCAAAAAACATCGGTGGATTAAGCAACCTAGCTGTACACCTCATATAAAGTCAGTATGATTAGAATAGCACATAAATAACACTTATGACAACATAAAAACATCAAATATCAATTTAAAATTCACATTAAAAACCTTAAACATTGCAAAGATTCGCTAAAAAAAAGCACTTACCTTTATTTTTTTTAATTAACCGCTCAGAAATGTCCCTAACACACAACATTTTGAATGCTAGGTGTGCCCCCGAATATATTGAAGATTTGAAATTGCAGTTTCAATTTTTCTAGAAGAATGTTAATGTTAAAGTTTATACTGAAATCTGAAGAGACGAAGCCAAAAGGGTTGTGTTTGGTCCTCCCAACAAAATATTAAATGTAAAACCTGTCTTTAAATGGGTGCTAAGCTGAAAGCTTCTTTAGGTCAAACCAGTTTTTATTAAGTCATGTTTATGAGTTACTGCCAAGGGTTTAGTGGGATATAGGTAAAAATTAGCAGTCGCCACTCGCCACGTGGCGATTAAACGCCCACATGTGGCGATAAAAAGGATTGCCATTGGTCGCCATTCTCCCACTGCCATATCTTTTTCAGCAATATAAAATAAAGTAAAAATGTAATCTAAATCTATTTATAGCATTTTATTAAACAAACATAAAGTTAATTTAGATATGTATTATTCTGCACAATTTCAAAGAGACATTAATTTCTTTTAATGATTCTTTCAGACTGAAGACTCAAATTCATAAAAGTTGTTTATTTTTATAAATTAATACTTTTTAATACAATTTAATTTTTATTTATAATAAATGTAATATGATAAATTGAATTTATTGATAATAAAATAAATGATTTAAATTTTAAACAAATAAAAATATTTGGCTGGTGTGTGGCAATTAACTCAAAAAAGTGGCCATTAAAAAAATGGACATTACTCGCCACTGGCTATTAATCAAATACCCTAATTTTTACCTATATAGTGGGACCAGAATGGCGTTCCGGTACTTTTTTGTGAGCCAGAACGATGTTCTGGAACCCAGATAAAATTCTGTTATATGATCCATGATTTCGGCGAGATTTCCCCTTGAAAATGATTTTTATTTACAGTCAACTCTCTGAAATCTAAAATAACTTTTAATGTAAACAGTGAAATTTACAGTTAACACTAACAGTGTACATACATTGTGTAACAGTTACTATGTATGATTTATGTATTAAATGCAATTTTCGTTGCTTTAATTATTCCTGTGGATAGGAAAATACTCCTTTTAAAAAGGTTAAGGAGCATTTCTACTCTTCTGAAAAAATCTTAGAGGAAAAACACGATCACTTGTTAACATGAGCTGTAATATTGTGATCATAACTCAACTTGGCTTTTTTTGCCCCCTGAGCAGTAAAAATGCAATTCGTTTTGCCTATTACAGGTATTTCAAGCAATAATGATCAATAAAAATTTGAAAATACAGTACAACTTTAGTATCCTTTTGTTCTGGCAACTTTTTCTTGCCGCGAAAAAGGAAGCCTTTATGGTAATCCTGCCGTTAGAGGATTGGAAGTTAAGATATGGTAATCCTAAAGCCGGCTTTTTATTTCCGAAAACGGCTACCTGCTAATGATGACGTTGTGTTTTATGATTTGATTTTATTGTCTTTATTTTAAATTAAATTGTATTGTTTAATTATTTTTTAAATTTAAAATGGATGTTTAGATACTGACCTTGTTTATTTACAGTTTAGTATGAATTAACATTCTTTTGATAGTAAGTTTTAGGTTAATATTTTTGTTTTCCTTTGTTTATTTGTTAAGGGTAGAAGCAACAAATAATTATGTTAAATTAATATTTTATGCCGTGAAATAATATTAGATATTTTGATTTTATTATTTCAATAGTGCAATAATTTAGCAATTTTAATCAAGGTATGAGATAATCATTGTTTATATTTGTTATGATTTCATTATCTCAATACTGCCATAATTTAGCAATTTTAATCAAGGTATGAGATAAATATTATTTGTTTATATTAATTTAATTGGTTAGATTTCAAACAAAATATTAAATTTCATATGGTGTAAAACATGACAAATTAAAATATTGAAAAATTTAATATACAAATGGTTTGTTTAATATATTATTAAAATCTTTTTAAATATTTGTGAAAAGATAATTTTTGTTTACCATCATATTTTATTTTAAAAAAATAGAAGTTAATTCATTTTCCATATTTATGAAAACTTAAAATGAGTTTGTTTTTTCTCCTTGTTGCTGTTTCATATTTAACCCAGCAAGATGTGCACCAGGCCTCTCAGGTCCGGGAGATTAAAAAATTATTGTAAAAAATAAACCATCTGGTGAATTTTTTTTTACATTTCGTGTAGCTGTATGAGCCTTTATTTTTCAAAGAAGATTACCTTGCAGACTATTTTTGTATTTTTAAATCTGCATTGCAGAGTGATGTAGAAAATTCTGCTACTGAGATTATATTTTAAAAAATCAATAAACATACTACTGAATTAAAAGCATATCTAATGCCGGATATCCATATATGCCAGTCAAAAGACCTTTGGATATATCTGATATCCGGCAAAATCATTATCTGGATAATCCCAAGCATAAAACATAAAAACAATATTTAATCAAGACATAAAATTACTCTTTTGTCTGACAATGCTTCATCTGATTGACAATTTATGACATGACCTTGAATATCTCAAAACTTGCCCTTTCTGTTTTCCTTGATTTTTTTAATATTTTAATCACCTATTATAGCTTTATAAGATAGCAAATTTTTAAGATGGCAAGGCTTTTAAGTTTTGAATTTTTAAAGAAATAACATTCGGATCTATGTGCAATGCAGTACTATCAGGCCCGGACTGGGAGGGTGGGGGCCCGCCCGTCTCAAGAAAAGGGGGCCCGGGTTATTGTGTAACCGATAAATATTAGCATGTGTTAACTTTCTGAGTATGGGGAAGGAATGGTGTTATTATTAATTATGATTGATAATTAATACATTAATAAAATATTGATCTACTAATTAATATGCGTCAGTCATATTAATTAATCCCTTGCTCATTCGGGAACCCTCTATCAAAAATTTTTGAGAACTACATTTAAAATGAAGTGTTTTGACGACTTCTGGGGCGCAATTGCAGCTGCAAAAAATTTTGCAAGTGTCAAACTTCTTTCAAGTGCTATCAGTATAGCACTCTTTTTTTTTTCTTTCTTTTTTCTGTTTGGGGGCCCGCCGTCACAGACAGTCGGACACCCTGGCCAGTCCGGGCCTGAGTACTATTTATTATTGTTATTATTAGTTCTAATTATGAAAACATTGCCCAAATTTTCATCCTTATTTATCTACATAAAAATTATGTAAAACAGACCCTCTCACTGAGCCATTTGTTTATGATATGTATACATAGTGTTCACATTTTTAGGCCTGATATGTTATTCATGCACTGTATAAATTAGTTTTGTTTCCTGTTTACTTTTTTTTTCGCATAGCAAATGTCATTGATTTAGTGTCTTTATAGCTGAAAAATATGAGTTCTTTCTGTAACAGTGTTTACGTCAAATTTTTTTAATATGTTGCTTCCAGGTACAGTCAGGGCGCAGGGCAGACTGCCCTCTTTATTGGAATAAATGCGCATGCAACAGTGGAGAGAAGGGAGGGGTTTTTCCTATTATAGAAAATACTGTTTTCAAATAAGTGATATCTAAATTTTCTTGAATTTTAGGGGGGCAGTTGTCCCTCTTGCCCTTATTAAGTCTATGTCCCTCCCTCCTTATTACAGGCATGAAAGCACAAAACAGCTAAAAAGACTGAACTTTGCTGAGGATCACACAGAACAAATAAATTATTATGCATTTAACACTTTACCTGCTATTCTTTTATATGTATTGATTATTAAATTAACTAATATACATTATAACACTGTATTCAGTATAATTAAATTCATTAAACTAATTTAAATACTAAATCTCAAATGCATTAATGATGTTGAAAAAGACTGAAAACTTTCATGCCTGTTATTAGTCTAATATTAGTCTGCCACTAATATTTGTGATAATAATACAAACTTAAGTATACAATCTTATATATAAAGTAAACAAAATAATCAAATATAATACAAACATGTTCCAAGGGGTACGGTATTTGTAAACAACACCGACGATCACCTATTCGGGTTAACCTACGTGCAATTACGAGTTAAGCATGACAAACAGAAGTATTCAGTAATGTAATATAATTTATTAGCCGACCCATTTTAGATGTATATCGTTTCAATTTCAAATACTATCAAGCTGTTATTCGTGATCATTTGCCAAAATAATATAATTGATTCATTTTGTGTCACAGTCTATCGCGTATGATTAGGGTTATGCCATGCCCATCACCATGGCATAAGTGTGAATATTTTAATATTTTCCCTTATTCAAAAACTATTAAACATTGTTTAAAGACTTAATTAATACAAAATGAGAAAAAATTAACACTTTTTCTTACCTTCCGCAAAGGTACGGAATCACTATCCTAACGCGAGCGAACAGCGTGGGCAGCCATATTGTTTTGGAATCGGTTTCACCGGAAATTCGACTTTTCGGATGTTGAACTGAAAATTTCGAAATGTTGGTGCGACTTGCACATGACATTTTTCAGGCATTTTCAAATGAACCACCAAAGTGGTTCAAGGGGTATGGCATTGCTTGTAGCTCTCTGTTTTCACCGGTTATTTGGTGAAAGGTTGAACTTATATTTATAACAGTGTACTGTGCTCCCGTAAAATCGTACACCCGTAAAATCGTAATAATTTATTCCAATCTTAAAAAAAGATGACTTAATTCCTTCCTCCTCATTTTCCATAAAAGATAAAAATGCATTCTAAAAAGTATTAAAAACAAAATATTTTCACAATTTTTTTTTTCTCATTTTTTTATTATTGCAGTTTTTACAATTGATTTATTATTATGTTTATGTTTATTATTAATGTTATTTCCCGGTATATAATTTTAAGCCGGATATTTGTAATATCTAGCTACTGCCAATCATCCGGCACGTTGGCCGGATGCTGTATGTTTGTCGTATATCCGTTGCATCCCTAAGCTACACAATTAGAAATATAATTTTGAAAAATGTTGAGGAGAAAGGAACTTGTATAATCGGGTTCACAATACTTATTTATTAAAAATCAATGAACACAAATTGTATCAGTATACAGGAAAATAAAAACACAACATGGGCAAGAGCGCCGGGATTGGGGTGCACTTGCACCCTCCTGGAGTTCGAAAAAATATAATTAACATGAAAACATTAATAATATTTGTAAAATAATAAGGACAAGGACAGTAAAAACATTGGATTCACCATCTGATAACACTCTGCGTGCCGTGCACCCCCCTAGAAAAATTCCTGCCGGCGTCCTTGCACATGGGATATTTAATAGGTAAGGTAAATACTTTAATTAAGTTCTACCCCACCTACAAAAACAAAATAGCGTAGGGATCTGATAATGCATAAAAAATATTTAATCACGTTCACTGTACATACATTTCAAATAAACAGAATACTTACTTTTTTTAAGGAACGTCCAAAGGCCTACTCCAACCACAACAGTCTTCGGTCGTTCAACAATGGCGGCAAAACAAAACACTTTGGTTGAGATGAGGTGTTGCTGGGACTTCTTCTGGCCCTCTAGCGGGGCGTATTTTTGTCGTCACTGTGAATCGTACTACATGGAACGTCTGTAGTATGTGGTGGCGTACGTGGATTATAGAACGGATTATAGAATCTGTTGTTTGTACGTTAAGCAGTCCCAATAAGAAAATTCTTTCATAGTAGATACTTCAGAGTACTAGAGTAAAACGTGAAGCTGAATTAGCCGAAGCACACATTTTGAACCAGAACGCGTTTTGCACAGTGTAAGACGTGGTGATCACGTTCTGACAACCTGTGTGTGCTACCTGGGTTCATGCTTGTAGTCAGAAGAGCAGGCAGCAGCCTCTAACTCCTGCCAACATTTCAGCTGTCTAAGAGAAACATCAAGGGAAACACTGAATAACAATTTCAAAATTACAAAGATTTTCAAAATCCTTAGCAGTCATTTTGCATTTTTCCCTTAAATCATGTGTACGAACCAAGGAAGTTATGAACTCACGGGTAATTTGGACCACAGACTAAATATTATATTCTACCCTTGATATTCTCAGTACAAAAAACTTTAAGAGAGATGGGAACAATATTTTCCTTGAAAATAATATTAATTTCTTTTAATTCTCGCGAGCGAAATAAATGAAAGGCGAAAAGTTCGGAACCTACAAATAGCGTTTTTCAATTTGCAGAAAGTCCCTTAAAAACACGCAAAAATGAATTCGCAATATCTCCGGAAATTATCGTAGAAAATTGGGTGAAAATTTATATTTAGGGTAATTTGAAGGTTTTCTTTCGTTTAATAAAGTCAAAATATGGGGTTGCCATTGAGAAAAACGAAGTTGATGCAGAATTAAATATGAAGACGGCCCCTTATGCAAATTAAATTAATATTAAATTAAAGTACGCGTTATTTGCAAACGAATGGTATATATAACTTTGCTATACGACGAACGATGGCGAAATAAAGAGCAAGTGGGCCTTTTTCTTCCGCAGCTGTACAAAACTTCTGAACTTGTACTAAACAATGCAGTGGAAAGCTTTGCTACTTAACACTTTCAGATACATTTTACTCGCGTGAAAATACTATATCCTGTGGATCTTTCAAAAATCTCAGGAATAGTTTTCATTGCTGAGGAATTTGAAAATCAAAATTCCGCAAAAAAAGAAAATAATATTTGTTTGTTTGTGTTATGAAAAGTATACATGATGGGCATCTGCCTAGGAGGGGGAGGTGTCTTTGGTGGAGGACTTTTTAAGTGAATCTAACGTTCATTCACGTTGTACTCGGAGAAAACCGACCAAAACTTGAGACCGTTAGATTGACAGCAGGCCCGGACTGGTCAGGACGGCTGGTCGGCTATTGCCGAGGGCCCCTGAACTAAGGGGGACACAGCGAGACCCCCAATAATAGATATACTACTTTACAATTAGAATAATTTGATATACATCAGAGTAATAGCGTAAATAATTTGATTACTTATTTCTTAGTAATCTCACGTTTTCCCACAGTGGATTAGCGAAGGACCCACACATAACCCGAGGCACGAGGGTCTCGCCGAAAAATAAGTGGCCTCAACAGCTTTAATATAGTTATGCGACTTTTAGATACATAAGCCTTTTTCAAATACAGTCGAATCTCAAACGACCAGAATCTTCACGCTTCTGCCCCCCCCCACCGAAATTCAGTCTTCAGTGTCTTATCCACTCCGCCAGTGTGGGGAATAAAATAATAAATCATGCGAAGTGCGTAAATTATAAACACTTTCCAACATATTCATATAGACGTTGGAAATGGATTCGCCTTTAAAAGTTTCATAAAATCTACCTAAATCTGAGTCATTGGTGAAACAAATCGTCTCTTTTCATCCAATATTCGAAAATTTTCATTTAATAAATTTACATTTAAAATAAAAGTAAAGATACAAAAGAAACTGTACAACGATCTTAACAAAGGTACTGTTTCATTAGAAAATATATAATATCTCTAATTCGAATCAATGTAACCACAAGGAGGCTGAGAAAGTACTTAATAGTCTGCATACTTAAATATAAAAATCTCCCGAGTTATGAGAGAGTTTAACCATTTATAAAACCCGTTTTTAATCTGCTCACCAACTCTGAAAAGGTGTAACGTAGAAGACACCCTATTGTGACCAATGCTGCTTCCGAGCCCAGGTATTTCAATTCTCAGCTGGACAAGGTTTGCGCTCACACAGTTGTCGGGTAAAGAGAACCTATGCTTAACCTGCTCACTTTCATCACTCAAAAAACTTACTTTTTAGTCGGACAGACCGTCAAATTTCAGACAGCTGTCGGGTGGGGATGTCGCCATAAATCTCTGACCTGCGGTTAGTAAAGGTCGGATTTCTGCATTTTGCGGTTTATCATTTGGTACTATAATTTTCGATTTATTTGTTCGTCATCCGAAATACGCCCCTTTCTAACCTCAAATCAATCATTTATTGTGTCACCCCTTTTCCCACGGGTACTAAAATATCCCTATATCTCGGGGTCTGAAAATGTTTAGTGGTCTTTAGAACTCAAAGTAAAGTTGAAGAGTCAATCAGTTTTCAAATGGAATTTTCATTTCAATACTGGATTCTTTAACGAAAACTACTACACTCAAACACGTATCAAATAACAATTTTCAGCATATGTATACCTTTATTAAAATTTCCAGCTGCAAAAACAATTTAAAAGAGGACAAAAAAATGTATGCGTGGTCTAATAATTTTAATATCATTTCACAAGGTACGTATTCTTATGTATACGAGTATTTAGTTGTAGATACTTAGTTTACAATGTCTAGGTTTACTGATGTGAACACAGAAATAATTCAATAAAATTACTCAAATAATCATTTTAGTACAAAGTAACTATTTGACATAAATATCATTAATAATGCTTACAGTCTAAAAAAGTGCTTATTTAAAAATGAATTTAGTTCCTCAGTTTCAGAGGTTTCTTTCTTTCTTTTTTCTTTTTCTTTTTTTTTTCCAAGAAAAGCCTGTCATTCATCTTTTTATTACAATTTTGAGTAAAGATTACAAATGAAAAATTGTATGAAAAAATTTCGTATATTTTAATTACCATTCCATTTAAATGTGCTCTAATACTGTAACTTAAAAACTGAAAATATGAGCAATTTTTCTTTACTCAAAAATGAAAAATTGTATGAAAAAATTTCGTATATTTTAATTATCATTCCATTTAAATGTGCTCTAATACTGTAACTTAAAAACTGAAAATATGAGCAATTTTTCATTTGTAATTATTACTCAGAATTGTAATAAAAAGATATATGACAGACTTTTCTTATTCTAATGATTCACTTTACCAAATCACACCCGATTTTTTTTTAATATAAGTAATGTAAAATTTAATACGTCTGTCACTAAAAGGAAATATTAAAACTGAGGAATTGAGTTACATTTTCAATGATGCGGTTTTTTGTTTTTTTTTTTAATTGCGAGCATTATTAATGATATTTATTTCAAATTCGTTTTTTTGTACGAAAAGGATTTTCTAGCAATTTTTAAATTTTTGAGTCAAATTTGAAAAATATATTCAAGAACTTTGAAAACTTTAAGCTGCAATAATAATAATAATAATAAATAATATTCAAAAGTAGTTTTCTAACTAATGTACATTAAAATTCAAATAAATTCATTAATTGTCGCACTCATTAAATCCTAATAAAATCTCAATTCCTAGTAGTAGACATTAATATTAACAACTAACAGATCTGACTAATATGCTTTCCTGTATAATTAAACTCTTATTCCCTAATTTTGAATTAATGGATGTACGAACATTTCCCAGCGATGCGTACGTGAAATTTGAAGACAACCTTGACAGTAAATAGGTTGGAGGGGATCAGAATCCATTCGTCTTACTTTGATAACACTACCACGTCTCCCTCGTGTCATAGCCATTGAAAAAAACTCCACCGCTGATACTACAGTGGACCCCCAGGCCTGCAGGACACCCCCAAATGTGGCAGCTAATTGCCTCTCCGTTCTCACGAATTCTCAGAGGGGGAAGGGACAAATTCCGGACACGGCCTTGCCGTTTTGAGAAGCAAAAACAGAAAGTTAGAAAAGTCGGCCTTGCCAGTTTGAGAGGCATTCTTGACGAACGGCTTAAAGGCCCCTTCAGTGATCCAGAGACATGTCGCGGCTACAATGTATTTGAACGGGGAAATTTGACATGGTTAGGAAGCTGCGACTGGCGGCGACACTTGGGGTGTCCTCTACCGAACAATAGATGGGGGATGTGCGAAATTCCAATATTATTCACGGTCCCCAATTATCTTTTGTTGGTTTAATACCGGAGTATCACCACTTTTTTAAAGGAAATGGTTCCGCTATTGGCACCCTACTGCTAGCGACCCGTGACATGTCTCTGGATCACTGAAGGGGCCTTAACTCGGGCTTGACAGTGGGAGGGTTAATCCCAAGGTTAACTGAATACCTCCGTGCATTGAGTCTAAGTGGCATTTTCTAACTAATAAGGTACTCAACGGACTGGTTGTGGAAAGAATTATGGGATGTTTCTCAGATACGGGAACTAAAGCGTTATCGAGCCTACCTCCGACTCTTAGTATATTTAAAACGTCCACATAGGGAAATAATGGAAGTAATTTGCTTTTTGATGGCAAACTTTTATGAACCGTTAATGCGCTTATTTCTTTACCAAAATCTTATAGTTGTGAACATCTTATTAAGCGATTTAAAGATTCTTTAAGTTCCTCAGTGCCAAGAAAGTTAATGTTTCTGTCGTTTCTTGGTATGCGACGGTTTTTTGAAAATCTCAGACAGAGAGCTGTAATGCGGATCAATTTAGTCAATGGCGAGTATCGCTCAAGTAGGTCAAGTCTTTCGTTACTCTTACTAAATGAGTTGCTTTTATTTCAATTTCGGTAGGTTCCGATACTGGATTCTCTGGCCAATGAGACTGAGTGAAAAAGGGTAACTGGGACCATTCCACCACAGGTCGTTAGTTTTCTAACTTTCAGGGGAGGAACCGCGTGTAGGTATGTCGGCGGGATTAGAAAAGGGTACGTACCTCCATTGTGCAGTAGGAATCTTTTGGTGGATTACCCCAGCTCTGTTGCATACGAACGTCTTCCAATGGCTCGGCTCCCTTCGCAGCCATGCTGGAACTTCGGTGGAATCTGTCCAGGCAAAGACCTTCGCAGATGGTAGGTTTAGATCTGAAATCATTTGAGAGGTTAGTTTTGCAGCAAGTACTGCACCGCATAGTTCAAGCCTTGGCAGGGTCACAGGTTTCAGGGGTGCTACTCGTGTTTTTGAAACGAGTAACTTTGATGTAAAGGAGTTATGCCGTTTAAATCTTAAGTACGTTACTGCAGCATACGCTCGACTTGAAGCGTCGCTAAACACATGAATCTCGATGTTCTTGTTTTCATCAGGATCAAATCCCATGTATCTGGGTATTCGTATTAGTTCCAGATTTTCAACATGACGTAAGAAATTTGTCCATTGCTCATATATCGATTGCGGTATCTTTTCGTCCCAGTTTAAACCCGATAACCATAAACTTTGAATAAGAATTTTGCCAATTATCGTTATAGGGGAAATCCAACCTAAAGGATCATAAATTTTAGTTATGTCTGAAAGAATTGTCCTCTTAGTGGGAAAATCTATGACAAAGTCAAATTTTGCTGTGTAATGAAATGTATCCGTTTCCGTATTCCAGTACAAACCAAGTGTTTTAACGGATTCTTCTAATTTTAGTCTTTTGGACTGTCTTTGTTCTCTAAATTCGACGGGGATTTTTTCTAGATCTCTATCGTCATTACTACTCCATTTCCGGAGAGTAAAACTTCCTTCTTTCAGTATACTTATAACTCGTCTTTGTTTTTCTAAAGCCTCAGCTAAATTTTTGCCACCGGATAACAAGTTATCCACGTAAAAGTCGTTCAGGATCATGTCGGCACCTAAGGGATAGTTTGACCCTTCATCGTTAGCTAGCTGCTTAAGTGTGCGTATCGCGAGGTAAGCCGAACAATCCATTCCAAACGTTACGGTAAGGAGGCGATATATTCCGAGGGGTTCATTTATAGATGGTCGCCAGATTATTCTTTGATAATCTGTTTGATTATCAGTAATGCGTATTTGTCTATACATTTTTTCCAAATCGGCAGCATATGCAACTTTAAAGAAACGCCAACGATTTAAAAATGCGGACATGTTCTCTTGAATATTGGGACCCCTTAACAGTGTACCATTTAAGGATACGCCATTAGTAGTTTTTTGGGAAGCGTTAAATACAACTCTGATGTTTGTAGTCGTGCTATCCTGTTTGAAAACTGCATGGTGGGGCAAATAGTAACCCTTGTACCCTGACTCATCCTGTTTTATTGGAATAGAGTTTGATTCAACTTTAGACATGTGATTTAATTCTAAATATTCATTTAACCCGGGAGCACGCGCGCTACTTTGCGGTGCGCGAGCAGGCGCGCTGGGTCCAAAAGACCCGGCTGCAGTATTTTCAAGAAAAAATCCTAAATTTTGGGGGAACATAGTTAGATTTCTGTCAATAAAGTTTCCTAACATTATTATAAAAAATTCGCCCAGGAAAATTTTTAATCTCCACTTCTATTTTGACAAAAATAAAATTTATCAACGGAAAATAAAAGCCTATAATATACTACTAATAAAAGAAAAATAAAAAGCATACCCGTACTCTGCAATTATTCTTTATTATTTCTTTTGAAATTTCTTGGTTATAAATAAGTATCACTGAGGAAATATTGAACAAAAATTAGCAGCACATAGAACAGAGCGTGATCGTGTGCTCTACACATAAGTACTCTCCGCATTTTTGGCAGCACGTTTTCGTTTTTCTGTCTTTTTTAGGCGGGCAAATACTGCACCTTCTTCTTGTTTCCAATTTTTTCTTTTTTTGAAGGGGTTGACCATCAGTATTTTTGAGATCATCATTAAGTTTGGCTTTTAGTTCTTTTGGAATACAAGGTAGAGAAGCCCGAAATTTTAGTTGTTCTTCTATGAGGCTTAACCCAAGATGTTTTAGATAGAGACGCCTGTTTTTGTATTGAACTGGAGGAATTTTAGAAGACAAAAGGAGAATCCTTGCATTTATTCCGGTGGTATTCAGAACAGAAAAAAAAACTGCCATAGGCCACCTTTTAGAAATTCTGGATGTTGAATATGACGCTGACATTTCATCTACCACGTCTACGGCGCCTTTCGTGAGATTATAAAAAGTCACAATTTCGGGTTTTTTGTGATCCTCTGTTTCAGCATCTATTGCGTCGTCATGATGCATAGTGGACAATAAGTTGACACATTTATTCTTCTTTGGAACGTACGATACTAAAGTTGTATCTTTTTGGAAACCAAAAATTGACGAATGCACCTCTCGGTTCTTGCCAGAAACAAACTCTGCAGGTAACTCTTTTTTGTTCTTTCTAATTGTCCCGACAATAGTTAGCTTTTTTCTTAGAAGATCTTTTGCCAGATTGTAACTAGTATACCAATTATCTATGGTAATGTTTCTACCGGATCCATATAGTTTTTCGCATAGTCTTTTTACAATTTCGTCAGGTGTGTTTTTGACATTATTTGGGCCTTCTGGTTGCAAACCTGCGTAGATCTCTAAATTCCAAGTGTAAAAAGTTCTTGAATCAACTAATGCAAAAACTTTTATCCCATACTTTGCAGGTTTGTTGGGTATATATTGCCTGAAAGAGCATCTTCCTCGGAATGCTTCAAGTTTTTCATCGATTGTTATATATTCTCCCAACGTGTAATATTTCTGGCAGTTATTTACAAAATCTTCAAAAAATTCTCTTATCGGCGCAAGTTTATCTGTTGCTTTTCTAATATCACGGGTTCCAACATCATCAAAACGCAAAAATCTTGATAAAAAAAGAAAACGTTTATAGGACATGGTTTTGTGAAAAATATCCATTCCGGTTCCATCTGTAGCCCACAAGTCCCGCACATTTACATGAGATGACTTATGAACACCACATATATACAAAAGCCCTATAAAGGCTCTAATTTCCATCATAGTTGTCAAACGGCTATCCCTCTCTCTTTGAAATTTATCAGAAATTGAGGTAATGTAAATATTTGTATAATTGACAACATTTTGCAGCATTCCTTCACTTATCAAAAGTTCCCACGAATCATTTGGAGTTTGCATTTTTTGCCTCACCAATGTTCCCAGGCAATTTAGTAATAATGTTATGAGCAGGTGTTCTAACTCTAGCCTTAGGCTTTTCTTTTGACCATTTAGTCTGTTTGTCTTTACCAATGAAGTAATTTCCTCCACTGTCCTTTTCATAGTCTGAATCCATATCAGTTTCTGAATTGGTATCATGCGAACTAAAACATTCATTATCACTTTCTTCAAGGGATTCTTCACCCGTTGATACCTCTTCTAATAATTTTTGAAAACGCAACATTTCATCCTTGTATGATAAATAACGCGACATCTTTGATGTTTTTTGTATTATCACAAATGAATTGGGAACAGTAACACGAGCAGGCGCGCTGGGTCAAAAAGACCCTATCCGAACAAAAGCAAGACTTCGAATGAAATTTCAGGGGGGAAATTGCAGGAACATAAAGAGAGTGATCTTGGACGAGGCTACCGTGGACTTAAACCATTTCCGTAAAATAGGGGTGTCTTGGGAAAAGTTTGTTTCAGCGGACGGGTCCATTGGACCCAGCGCGCGCGCTCGCGGGTTAAACATTTTCTATAGTCAACTTCTAAACTACGATTCTCTTTGAATTTTCTTTCTAACTGGAGGAATCGTTTGGTTGCGATTTGTTTAGACTCTCCTAAGGGTGTTGCATTTTCCTTAAATGGCAAATTTACTATGTATCGCTTATCCCTTTTTCTCACGGTGGTTTGAAATATTCTTTCGGCCGTCTGGTCTTCTTCCGACCACGGTTTTATTTCTGGAATTTCTTCGATTTCCCAAAACGCTTTTAGTTGCTGCTGCAAGGTTAGCATGCACAGTAATTTATCGGTTGAGTGTGTGGAGTTTCCTTCTTTAACGTGGGACTCTGTAGGTCCTGTTAGTACCGAACCAAATTTCGTATTTTGCGCAATAGGGGTGTTTCTTGGACCTCTAATACAACCATCGAGCATGACATAGGGCTATTGGTCAGCACCTATAATGAGATCAATCTTGCTTGGTTCGCCGAAGTTGGGATCGGCTAAATTCAAGCCCCTTATATGTTCCCATGGTAGATCTTTTCTGTTAAGTTTTTGCGTGTAGTTAGTGAGGTTCTTTAATACTAATGCATTTACGTTACTTTCTATTAGCTCGTGCTTCCTGGAGCTTATGTTGACCGACACGGCTTTATTGCAAGGATTTAAATTGAAGTTTCCTATTCCAACTACTTGGGTTGCAACGGGAATTTTCTTTAACTTTAAAGGTGGATTCATATCTGCCGCGCCGCATCGCAACCATGCCGTACTGTTTCGCCGTTTTGGACCGTTGGCTGTCCTCGCGGCGAGCTTGCCTTGCCGCAAGTAAATACACCAATGCTCTTAAGTAATTGGCTGTAGCTGTAAAAGCTCTTCTGTAATTGGCTGTAGCTTTGCGGTCGCTGCGGAATATCTGTTCTCGCCAGATAATGCGCAAACCCTCGGCGCTCGCCGTGCGGGCGCCGTGTTGCTCCGCCACGTGATGTCATTGCGGCGTCTTAGCGGTGAGGTACGGCCAGTATGAATCCGGCTTAAACGTTGAGCTAAACGTTCGGAAACTAATGTAGCTTGTGAGTCTTGATCCAAGAGAGCTTTTACCAGTATCGTATTTCCGTACGAGTTTGAAACGTTTGCAAGTACCGTACATAGCAATACGGAATTTCGGCCAGTGGTTTCACTCATCAAGTGAGAGGAAAGTTCGGTGACCTTTTCGGATTCGACCTTGTCGTTAATTTGACTTTGACACGCGCTTTCAGTAGAAGCTTTGACTACCGCGTCGTGTAGCTGGGAATGATGTCGCCATTTGCAGAGACGACAGGAGTTCTTACTTGAACATTGACGAACCGAGTGTGGGGAAAGGCAGTTAAAACATAGAACTTTGGTTTTGACTAGCTCCATCATTTCAGCGAAGGTTTTTTATGGAATTTCGAGCAACGTGAGATATGATGCTCATCCTCGCATAGTGTACAGGAAATTTTAGCAACATGAAGAGTAGCTTTCGTGGGATTTTGTTTAAGAGGAAAGCGCGAAGCGGTTGAAATTGTTTCGAGCGTTCGAAATCTTTTATCTAAAAATCTTTTCAATTCCTCAAACGAGGGAATTTCCTTTTGCGTTGTGAGACTTTGCTCCCATAACTGCAGAGTTTCGTAAGAAAAGTTCTGGGTTAAGAAATAGACCAATATAGTGTCCCAGGTTTCAGTTTTAATTTCAAGGTTTTCTAAAGCTGCTAAAGATTCAGAGGTAGTGTCCACGAGGGCCTTTACACTTTGAGCTGTATCGACATTAATCTTAGTTTGAGAAAACAATCCCTTGAGATGTATATTTACTAAAACTCTTTTGTTTTCGTACCTATCCTTTAAGATTTTCCATGCACTAGCATAATTGTCATCGGTCGTGGTTAGGTGCTTTATAAGAGATTCGGCTTCTCCCGTGACGTGCGACTTAAGATAGTAATGCTTTTGCACCGGTGATAAGGAAGCGTTAGTATTTATCACGGATTCAAACATATCGCGAAAAGAAGCCCAGTTTTCATAACGGCCAGTAAATATTGGTATTTGAACTCGAGGTAATTTAACTTCGCCTTTGATGGCTGTCGATTCAATTACGTGCTTAATAGTTGGTTCGGAGCGGGGAGGGGGGGAAACTTTGTTCCATGAGTGTTTCAATTTCCGAATAATTTGTTATGTAGAATTCTTACACGACAGAGTACAAGTCATCTTTAACATACGAATGTTCTATAGGTATTTTGAACAAAAGTAACTGAGCATGGTTAGCTTTAAACTCTGACCATTTTTGGTTAAATACACTTAATCGAGTTTTAAAATATGATAAAATTTTACGATCCTTTGAATCCTTCTTAAAGTTACGCACGAACTTTGTCATGCTCTCGTAAATTGAATTCTGAGAGAAGACTAGACTCTCGATATTAGGTTCCATAATAAATACACTAGTAAGTATTCAAAAGACGTACTTACAGATTCCGGCGTCACGGCGGACCAGTTGTTCGTAGCTCAGTTGTGGTTGGAGGTGGAGTGGATGGGAGGAAGTACGCCTTGTCTAAAACCTAATATATTTATTTTGACTATTTACAAGTGGTGCTACTTGCACCCTAACACATAAACCAGTCATTAAGCAGGCTGCTACTGGTCGCTTCGGCCTGGCAGGGATACTTTTAGCTGGACTGCAAATCTCTCTCTGGACTGGACTTGGACTTGGAAAGTTGTTACCGTAGTACCTGGGCCCGAAGGGCCCTCACCTACGACTCTTAAGTGCTATACTAAAGGGAATGAGTACGCAATAAATGTCCTGAGACTTAAATAGGTTGGAGAAAAATAAGGATGGACTTCTGGGTACACAAGGGCTTCCCATTGGTCCAAAGAGCGGAAGGGGTGGTGCTTAGTTGCCGTCCGCTATGGGATCAGACTTTGAAATTTCTTGGCCATTAGAAAGAAAATTAATGAAGAAAATATTTTTTTCTTATCTAGTATTAAGTTCTTTAATTTTACTGAGACAAGTTTTAAGGGATTTTAAGAGGTCACTAAGTGAGCAAACACCCAGTTCTTTTTCTATTCCTTTAACGGTTTGGCTGATTTCGGAAAGAGGCGAAGTGGAATTAGTCGAAATTTTGTTACTATTAGGAATATTTTGGATCTGAGCTCTAAAAGATTTGGGTTTTGGTAAATTAGCTTTAACCGCGTTCGCATAAGATGTTGGTTTGGACTTGGGATATTTGGGGCAGCCTTTATAGCTCGCAGCATGAGCTCCTCCGCAATTACAGCAAGAGGCAGTTTGGTTAAGACCTTTTTGCGCGTAAGCTTTTAGTACATGATTTTGACCACAGAGGGCGCAACGTGCTTGAGCGTGACAGGAGTTTGCATGGTGAAAGAAGTTGTTGCATTTAAAACATTGAATAATTTTGTTAAAGGGCCTATATTTTTCTATTTTAATCTTAAAACTGACTAGAGTATTTAGTTCAAAGATTTCTTGGTTCTTTGCGCTGTCTGGAAAGTGAATTTGGAATAGAGGGAGCGTACGGCTGTCTCTTCGAGAAGTAAGCTGAGTTACTTTAACCCATTTGTGCCTAGATATTTTTGCGACTTTCTTCGATTTTCGCTAATATCAGCAGTAATAGATAAATTTCTGATGTCAACTTCTTGAACAAGGGATGATTTCTTTTAAAATCTTTATGTATAAAAATTGAAGTGTCAACATCCTACTAGGTCATATTAAAATATTTTGTGGAGTTGAGGTTCAATACTCGTGAATAAAGGCTAGGAAAAATAAATAACGTTTTCGACTGATAGCGATAATGCCGTCCCAAAAAAGGGACGCTAGGCATAAATGGGTTAATTGTGTCGAAACCAATGCAATTTAGTGCTTCTTTGATCGAGTCTGGTTCGGTGTAGATAGGAAGAACTCTATCACTTTTAGTAATTTCGGATAATTCTTTGTAATGAAAAAGTTGATGTCATTTTCAGTGAGGGTGTTAATAATTTTATCGCTAGCTTCATCCGTGTGTGGGATTAAATTGGGGGAAGGTCCCTTAGCATTGGCATGGAAAACTTCTGTGACTTTTTCTCTGATCAATTGAATAATTTTAAAAATTCCATCATCAGTGATGGGCGTAATAGAACGAATTTTAGTTTTAGGTTTAGTTTCGGTTTTGGGTTGAGGTGGTTGCTCACTTAGTTCCATATTTTCAGAGTCATTTAAATTTAATGCATTGTAAGAGTTACTAGTCGTAATAGGTGAGGGTTCGCTCGGAGTGGGAGAGTTGGCTCTCTTGAATTTTTTCGGAAATTGAAATCCCTCCTCGGAAAGAGATGAGGGGGTTTCTAGAGAAAAATTTATATTACTGGGTCCAGGTACTACTGAGCTGCTGGTTTGGTATCGGCTTGCGTAATCTTCGGCAACTTCCTTGATCACATCAGCTTGTGTATGGGGTTTTTTGCCGGATAAAACTTCCAATATTTCATCATCGGAGATTTCTATATTCCCGTGGATATTTAGTACAATACGGGCGTTGGAGATGGCTTGCTGGGAGTACGTTGTCGGTGGGCCTATACCGGTTACCAGTCCTGATAAGGACTTTTTTCGGCTTCCCGACCGCGCATCCTGGACGTCCTCGCTCCTAGAGCTCAGACTCATGACTCGATTGTGATGATGATTGTGATTGAATGATGCTCTCTGGACTGGCGGGGAGATGCACCTTTTAACTTGAAAGCGGATGCGCCGTAGGGATGCGCATGGTTCTTGCTCCCGGTTCTTGAACTTCGGGCCGGATTCACATGCTCCTCTTTGCTGGTTGCGACCGCTTTGCGTGCCGGGATAGATTTGACTTGCGAAACGGGGTGGGGATTCCAACATGCACCGTTTAAACAATTTTTAAACTAATCAAATTACGCTGTTGACTCAAAAGTTTCAAATTGTACCTTTGCAAGTTTTATTAGCCTGATAAACGGCAAAACCACTGGCATATTTAAGTATTCAGGAAAAACTAAACATATAGTACAGGGTGTCCAGCAAATACACGCTGGTTTTGAAATTAAAATTCTCATAAGCAATTATCAAGAGAAGAATACAGCAAGCGGTATTTTCATTATGTAGTGTGTGAAAATTTAACACAAAAGTTTAGAAATTGTGGTTACAAAAGCTGCTAAGAGACAGTAGCATATACACGCTTAAAAAAGAATTAAATTCGCTACGAAGGATATAAAATCAGGACAAGTTTTTCCCTATTTTAAATCTTTCATGGCTACTTTAGTTCTTTTTTTTTTAAGCATGTGAAGATATTTTTTAAGGGTAGGGGAGTCATAAATGCTTTCTTAATATTAAAAGACGAAATTTATATGCTGAAAATTAAAAGTTTCTGGAGTTTATGTTAAAAAAATCTTCGATAAGGTGGTATTAAGAAACCGAAACAATTTTTTGCGTACGCCACTGCTACCAGATGGTGGTGCACGTCAAAACTGATCGACGATTGTTAAGTATAAATAAACAGGGGATTCCAGGACGAGTATCTTAACATAATTGTAAAGTTAAACAACACTTGTTAGAAAACAATTCGTTAAACAATTTTTCGTCGAAAAAACTATTTGATCATTTTGTATTGTGCTATCATACCGAAACCAAATCTACAGAACGTAATGAAATATGTTTTTGCAATATTTTATTCAGAATAACATTACTCAGTTTTATGTTAATTATAACGTTATTCCTTTTTTGTGTTATGCTCGAAAACTGAACGAAAAGTAACAGAATACATCCAGTTACACATGCCAGCCCTGTAGTTTAGAACGTTAAATTAACATAACTATTTGATAGTGACACCCCAGCAAACACACGAATCACAGTTGGATAACTGAACTATTAGAGCAAGAGCTCGCGGACGCCAGACCTTCGTCATAGTATAAAAGCTGAAACTTTCTCTGCACATATTCCCCAATAGAGGTAGTAACAATCGGCCACTATAAAGTTTGGATGATCGTGGCTTTGGCAGGTAGCAGGTGGCAAAGATGTATAAAATTGCAGAAAATTTTCGTCACTTCATAAAGCTTAATTTTTTTATATGTTCTTCTTCGCAGTACTAGAAATCACTTTATCCCTTGCCAGACCCTTTCCCATCGTGGTAAACCCCCACCAGACAATCTCAAATTCATGGAAAACGTAATTCTATTACGAGCGCGCTGCAGCATCGTAAGAAAGTTCAGAAGTAGCAGTATAAAATGTGCTTGGCACTTTGTGACAGCTTGACGTACTTCGTCGCGGGATTTTGCGAACACAACAGTTTTCCATGACTTTGAGGTTGTCTGGCGGGGGTTTGCCACGATGGAAAAGTGTCTGGCAAGGGATAAAGTGATTTCTAGTATTGCGAAGAAGAACATATAAAAAAATTAAGCTTTATGAAATGAGGAAAATATTCTGCAATTTTATACACCTTTGCCACCTGTTACCTGCCAAAGCCACGGTCATCCAAACTTTGGGGGTCTGTTGGGGGTTATGCGCAGAGAAAGTTTCAGCTATTATACTATGACGAAGGTCTGGCGGTCGCTGGCCTTTTGACTATATATTTTACGCAAAATGGTCGAGAAATCAACATCAGCAAGAGTAACCGATCTGTTTCGAAAGTGTCCGCCAAAGGGAACTCTCAGTGGACACGGTAAAAGATGCCGATTGTTCATAGTAGCAGGTTACGATTTCGAATTGCCATAAAGCAAAATCAAGAGATCGGGCATAGAATCGGAACTTTTTTCTTCTGCTTCCAGAACTGAGGTACGGTACGGTCGAGTAAAATGACACAGAAAGAGAGTTACTTTCACATATACGACACACTTTCGAGCTGTATAAATGACATGTATTCGACATTGAAGGTTAAATATATTGCTTTTGTATACATTTTCGATATTTAATCGGAAGATAAAATCGATAATTGTCGTCTGGTACTGGGACCGTACGGATAACGAACCGATTGTAAAATCCTATATCAATCAGAATCAATACATGGATTCTACTATATTTTTGCATTCTATCAATATGCGTAAAAGAGCTAAATTTTTGTTTTTACTAAAATATAATAAAATGCTATCCTCAATCAGAAAATTTAATGTTTGAGAGCAAAGCATAAAGTATGCTAGGATTACTTAAAAAATTAACTGAAATTAATAAAAGTACCGTACGGATAACGAACCGATTGTAAAATCCTATATCAATCAGAATCAATACATGGATTCTACTATATTTTTGCATTCTATCAATATGCGTAAAAGAGCTAAATTTTTGTTTTTACTAAAATATAATAAAATGCTATCCTCAATCAGAAAATTTAATGTTTGAGAGCAAAGCATAAAGTATGCTAGGATTACTTAAAAAATTAACTGAAATTAATAAAAGCAAGCTTCATCTAAGTAAAACGGTTTGCTTTTTTATGAATACTACCGTGTTTACTCTCGTAATAGTCGCACTTTTTTTGTCAAATTTTGGTGGTGAAAGTTTAGGTGCGTCAATTATTCGGGAAAAATTTACTAAATAATATTGTAACTCTAAAGATATTTTTTCTGCTTAAAAACGGGGGGTGCGACTACTATGCGAGGGCGACTGTTACGCGAGTAAACACGGTACATACATATACTCATTTAAATTATCTCTGCTACGAAAAAATACCATTTAAAATTCTCAGAATATTACTGTTTGCAAATTATGATCACTACTTAAAAAAAAAAAAAAAAAAAAAAAATTCAGGCCTTCTTCCAAAAATTTCTTTTGAGTGGAAAGTTTAAAAAACTATATATATGCATATCACTTTGTAATATTTTGCTGTAAAATGAAAATTTTTGTAAATTTTGAATTTTCGAACTTTTTGTGTGTTTTGTTATTTAGAATTTCTGTAAGTTAAATTTTGTTTAGCTGGAAAATACAGAATACTTTCCATAAGCTTAGAATAATTAAAAGTAAATAAAAGCTTCAAAATTATAAACCAGACTAGATAGAAGAAATATGCTTTTTTGCAAAAAAATTATACATAAAATAAACAGATGAAACTTTGAAAACAAAATTCTTTTGAATAATTTCAGATTAAAATATATCATTTTTAGTTCCCAGAAAATCACTAATTTTTCATTTTTATTGATTCATTTACGTAAACTGTACAGGCGTAACCAGGCTCTTGGTCATTATTATGGTGTCTGTCAGCCTCTTCCACTGAGAATTGTTCAATAAATATCTTTCAGATTTTATGGTCATCCAGTAGTTTTGAAAGGGAAAATTTCCCTTTCTGTATATATAAATAAAGCACTATAACCCATTTTAATTTTTGCTGCATCTGTTAAAACTATTCAATGGTTTAAAAATCAAAAACAATAAGTAGTGACTGTTCTTATCAATGCATCGCAGAACTTAACTTTCAATTTCTGCAATGTATAAAAGAAACCAAAAATGTCGTATGTTGGTCTGTCTCAGCACTGCCATTAATGTGCACTGGTTCACTATGCCCTAATTATCACATGGGCACAACATGCAGATTGATGCCAAAAATTTGAGTCTATATTAATACAAGTATCAATATTGTGCACCAGCTATGCACCCTCCAAAAAGAGTATTCGAGTAAGAGATAAATTTCCTACGTTGGTTTCGTATATTAAAAATTATTTATCATAGAATTAGAATTAGGCTATGTATAAATATGACTTTCCGTATTTCTGTCAAGTTCTGCGTTTTTCAAAAACTCAATTATTATTCGCAAATCTAAAATAGGAAATTTCTTTCTTACTCGAATACTTTTTTGGATGGTGTACATTATTGCAAAAATCTTACAGTCAAGCCCTGTAAATCGCCAAAAAGGGTTATATGCTATCATTATGTTCTATAATACCATCTACACTCTAAAATTGCGTCTTATTACACACTTGCAAAATAATTCAATTGTACCAAAGACAATGAAGGTAATTTATTTAATTTAAAAAAATTATTGGATGAGATTTAAAGTTAGTTGAGATTTAGAATATCAGTTTAGTTGTGATTATATTAAAAAAAAAGTTACCGAAATTAAGATATTTAACATTTAGAGAACTTTTGTGACATCCCTTAACTGCGACATAATTATCTGGCAGTTTAAAACAAGAACAAATCATACATACTTAAAAAGTTCTAATTTCAGCATGGAATGAGGAGTTGTTTTAAAAAATATCACTTTGAATAATTTCATGGAGTATGAAACTTATTTCTTTTTCTTTAATTAGTCTCGGTGAAATTAAGAGATCCGGACATGTTAGAACTCTACCTACAGGAGTTTACTTAATTATCATAAATAATACTCTAAGAAGATGTAGTGAAAGAAAAAAATATGTTGGAAAGTATTTGGTATGATTCACAGCAAGTACCGCAACTAGTTTACATCACCCATAGCCAAACCCTAATTTTGGCACACCCTTCTTTGGAACAACCCTTTCAACACAGCACTCTAGTTGAGACCCTGTGTTTGTGTGTGTGTGATCACAGCCTTTGTTTCATTTATTAATACAACTCTCAGACATCAGGGACAAACTAAACTATGAAAATGGATCAAACCCTTTTAAATTATCTACTGGTGTTTTTTGGTGCATTGTAATACTCACAAAACAGATTCTTTAGTATTCACCCAGATAAAATATTGTGTTCTCCATAAAAAGACAATGCAATGTTTATAATACAGGTAAATGAAATTTAGAATTTACTGGCTAAGACTAAAAAAAAAAAGTATTAGTGACACTCAACTGAAACCACACAGGTTTTTTAAATAATTCAGCATGGCACGTGCCCGCCATTGAAAAATAATAATAATAGTTCATCAATTTGTTTGCTTATTTATGTTTTGCATTATTCAATATAAAAAAAGCTACTTGTAGGGATAAAATCAAAACTAAAAACACAATAACAGTAATTTTTTTTTACATTTAACAATAAAAAATTACATTTCTGGAGCCACTGATGCATCTCATTTCTTTTAAACACCAATACAGCCTGCTGCATACCTAAGTAAACAAGAAATCCATGAGTATTTCTGTAACAGTGGCAGATACAAATGGCTTACTATGAAGTACAGCAACTAGGAAAGAAAACAATAAAACAACAAATAAAAGAATTTAGTTCAAGTAGCACTCAAAACAAAGCGTATGAAGAGGATTCGACTGTAATACATCTGCCTACAATTAAAATTGGCATTATTCAGTTTGTTAACTTAAGTGAAGGAAAGCATATAAATAGTTTAAAATGAATTTACACATAAATCAGACATTATACTTAACGAATAGAGCTTTTCTCAGACAAGGCAATTAAATCTGCAATGTGTGTGCCTAATAGGGAGTAATAAAAGTTGAACATTTCTAAGTCTCCAACCCCAGATGGGAGGAGGGGAGTGATTTACAGCCCCCTCCCACAAACTTTGTATCAGAATCACAAAAAAATTGATTTTTGTAAACAAAAGGACAGTTATTAGGTCTTTTTATAAAAAAAATCTGCACTTCTCATAATTTTGAGCCCCCTCTGAAAGCTTTTCCTGGGTGTGGTTCTGCTCTGAACCATATATTCTAGAAATTACCCGAATCTATAAAAAGCTGAGCATTCATCAGCAGCAGCCAAAAACAGATGTAATGCTTTGTCTGTATCAGAATCTTTAATTGTAATTATTATTATTATTGATTTAAATATTTTTTCACCTATAACTAATTACTGTCAGTTAGTTGCTTTAAGAGGCATTGCCAGAGAAAATCGAGCAAAATCGGAAAAAAGTTTCCATCACCATCTCAGAATTTCATGAATTTTTCTTCTTCTTTTGCCTTACCCAAGGAAAGAACAAATCTGAAATATTTTTGATATACCTCTTTCAGTTTCGGAGATATGGGGGATCAAAGTACCCCAGACGAGTGACGTAGAAATAATTTAGGACCATTTTTGCCACATTATTGTCTCGACTGTGACTGGCTCTGAGGTGCTTCAGAGAATTTTTTCTTTTTATCTGATAATATACTTTTGATATTATTATCTCAAATTGAAAATTCATTCGAAAATAGTCATAGCCCCCAAATAACGACCCCCCCAAATACCCCAAATTTCATAAAAATACAGTTTCAAGAATGCTTTAAATCTTGGCTATGACGTGATACAGAAACATTTTTCGCCCAGTGCAGTTATGACATCTTCATACAAAGTGAATCCGATGTTAAAAATTTTTGAAGGCCCCCCAGGGCCCAACTTTGAGGGGCCCGAAACATGTTCCTTAGCGCTAATTTATGCAATTTCGAAGCATTAGTACAGCTGAAGCCGACTTCCCACAGGAGAACTATTGGCATGGAGATCTAGTATCAACATAGTAGTTTCGTATTACGGAAAAAACATTTTCTGAAGACACAACTGTTTCCAAGAAAAATCCACAAAAGTACCTCCCTATTGGGACATTCCACTGGCACGCATGGGGGCATTTCGGCGTTAGAAGTTTAATCGACTGCAGCAATATCGAAAATTAACTTATTCTGCATATATCACAAACATATCCTCCATATATCACAAATAGTTCTTTTACAGGGGCACTCATAAGAATTATATTACGCTGTATGAGGATCTCTGTAACTACTGAACCAATTCGAATTTTTTTTTTTTCACTGATAGAAAGCTACATTATTCCTTAGTATTATAGGCTTCTTTTGAGCATGCAGCATAACTAGTTTTTTTACAGGGACACTCAAAAGAATTCTAATACCTTACGCTATATGGACATCTCTATAACAACTGAACCAATTCTAAAGATCATTTCAGTGAAACCTAGACTTTTCCTGAGTGACACAGGCTTAAATTCATGCATGTAGCATAATTTAGAGGAACATTCAAAATAATTCAAATAATAAAACATTTGTACAAGTTCTATAAATAAAATATTTTTATTCTAAAGCATTTTGCATTATTTCTGTTTTTAAATGTAATATTCTTTGTAGACTAGTGAAAAAGTAAGAAGTTGCTAATACTGAGCAGGACTTTAACTAGGCAGTGGAATAAGAAAAGTTATTTTACAGTGTAAGGGTCATCGCTCTGAAATTTTCCTTATTTGTTGTATCCATTTGCGAGGACATCAACTGTGATTATACTATCTCGGCTCAAAAATTTTCGGAGACCTTATTGATTTTTGATTATAACAAGGGGGTTTGTCCCCTCCCCTATCCCGCCGAATTTTTTTTTTCTGGCTACGGCCCTTTTTTCTGTATAAAGAAACTCATTAGTTGAAAGATCAAACCAGAAAACTAAATGAAAAATGGAATATTTTCAATGCCATTGAAAATATGGAAGGTTAATGGAAGGAAACTCACTCATATCTCAAATGTTCATGAAGCGAACTGAAGAGTTGCCTTTTCTTATAAATAAAGGATAACACAATATAAATAAAATTGATTTATTGTAACATTGAAATTTTTTCCCAAAATGCTAAAATTTAGTTATATTTGTATAAAGTAAGTGCACATTTCACAGTTAAAATGCAAACTGAAAAACTATCAAGTTTGTTACGATGCTAGATTCTTAATCCATTTTCCCCTTTTGCTGTTAATCCAGGGAAATGGTTTTTCTATAGTCCAACACCACTTTCTATATTAAATTAATTTTCTGTGTATATTTTGGGATACTTGGTTGGGTGAAATGTTCTTCATATTGAAGTAAGGTGACCATATGTCCCGAATTTTAGAGGATAGGCCCCCCCCCCAATTTCTGTGTTTTTTCGCACTTTGTCCTCAAAATTATAAAGAAGCAATTGTGGACCATTTTTAATTATTACATTGTTTTTAATTACATTAGTGTTAATTATTTCAATAATTATAAAATTCCTCAATTTTGTTTCAGAATTGGGGACATGTCCTCAATTCTACGTTCGAAGATATGGTCACCTTATATTAACCCATTTGCGCCTGGATATTTTTGCGACTTTCTTCGATTTTTACTGATAACAGAAATAATAGATAAATTTCTGATGTCAACTTCTTGAACAAGGGATAATTTCTTTTAAAATCTTTATGCATAAAAATCAAAATATCAACATCCTACTTGGTCATGTTAAAATATTTTGTAGAGTTGAGTCTCAATACTCATGAATAAAGGCTAGGAAAAATAAATAGCGTTTTTGACTAATAGCGAAAATGCCGTCCCAAAAAAGGGACACTAGGCATAAATGGATTAAAGCGACAACGGATTGCGGCGGCTATGCCACTCCTTTACATGTCCCCAAATTGGCGTGTGTGTGCACCAACTGAAGGATGACCGGTAGCCGCGAGTCGGAGATATTGCAATCGCAATTTTAAGTGCTGAATTCCCCGCTGCACTTTAAGGGCGAGATTCAAGTGAAACGCGCGCGATCGAGTTCGAATCTAACGTTTTTCAGTTCCCAGTTCAGTCCCCAGAATGCTTCTAATGAACAAACCTATCGCGCTGTCACGTGACCATAACACGATTGTTTTGTTTCAGTTGAATAAGATCATTGATATATTTTGAAGTTTCCCCTGTTCGACGCGAGAAACGTTCGAATTGTGTTTCACTTGAATCTCGCCCTAAGTTGACAAATGATGACAATAACGCATGTAAGGGTCAACATAAAACAATTTTTATATGTATGTGACGTCTCAAAAGTTCTTATTATAATTACTGTTATAAAAAAGGAAGGTGTGGTGGCTTATGAAACCACCTTCAAGCAAAAGATGAGTTAAACAAAGTTTATAGCACAATAAAGCATTCCCAGGAAACACAGCATTTTTGTATATAGAGTCTGATGGGGTAATTATGACCACTTATTGCAAATTTCAACTTGCGAGTTTAACTCTTTTAATAACAGAAAATATGCGTTTTTAATTAGGGGGCGGACTTCGACATTTCAAGAACACTCAATAAAAAATTTATTTTCATAGGATTCTTTGCTTAAAATTTGAGGGGTTGATTATAATTACATTATCAAAAAAATGTCAAAAATTGGGTTAATTATGATGATCATTGAAGGGAGTTCTTGCGCGAATTGTAGGCCTTGACATCGATGTGCGATCAGAAATAGTTTATTTTGAGAACACTGAGAAATGAACAAAAACAATTAGAGTGCGCATGCTGCAACAAATTCCAACATGCTGTGCATTCAACCGCCAAGTTTTAACTGAATCCCATCAACGATGGAGAAATTATAAAGTCTTTTTTCCTATACCTCAATTATTGTCCCACGGTAAACCGAAAAATGATTTAGAAGGAGTTCTTGAGATGATGCAAAGTATATTGAAATTTGTACCTAAAGTATCTTGCGTAAAACTAAATGTCCGAATAAGTCTTTTAGGCAAAATGTAACTAATACCAAAATATGTAAAACGTACACTAGAATTAATCACTGTCTTGTGTAATTTGCAACAGCATTTAAATTTTTGACGCAAATTATTCTTTACGAAAACAGTTGAACTATGGAAACATCCTTCACACCCTTGGTCAGAATCTATTAATGAACTTGCTGTAACTTCAAGCTCTTGTCAACAGAGAAATGTTTTTAAAAATAAAAGAGCTTTTTAAAAATAAAATAAGTGGTATTTAGGATATGAAATTAAAATAAATGCTTTGAAGGCATTGCTTTCTCTGAAAATAAACACTCAAAAAGCTGATGTTAAAAGATTAAATAAATAAAAACTTTGTGAAAAAAACACACATAAAAGGTTACTTCAAGGCGTAACGATCGTTTCGACCGAAAAATTGTTCGGTCTTCCTCAGACAAACCCTTCCGTCATACAGAGCAGAGGGAACTGAAAAAGATAAACAATCAAGCATGTTGCCACAAGGAAACAAGAAAAGGCGGAAAAAAACAAGGAGAGGGGAAAAAAAGAGAGGGGGAAGGGATACAACGAAAAGAAAATAAGGACAAACAAAAATATATAAATAAATAATAACAATGATAAAAAGCAATTAAGAACACACGAAAAAAGGAAAAATAAAAGAAAACAGAACAAACAAAAGAACATAAAACAAAGAAAACATAAAACGCAAAAATTAATTAAATAATATTAATTTTTTTAATTATATATACTTTTTTTTAAAACAACAAACAGGACAGCACAAAAAAGGACAAACAAAATAATACAAAATGAAGGTAAAAAAAAAGAAAGAGGGGGGAAGGAAAATGGTAGCAGAAGAGAAAGGGGAAAGTGAATAGAACTTTTACAACAACAGCTTCCAAGCGGAATGAACGAAAGGAACGGAAGAACCATCGTTCACAAGACGTTCCAAGTGCTTTGTAATGGAAAAACCTTCCAAAAAATCAAGATGGGACAAAGATTGAGGAGTGTACAATATCTTAGCCTTAGAAAACTGAAACCGATGATTAGAATTCCAACAATGGGAGTCAATAGAAGATTAGGAAAGCTCATGCTTAGAAACATATCTCTCATGCTCTTTGAGCCTAAATTTGAGAGCTCTTCTGGTCTGACCAATGTAGCCCAAATCACAAGATCCACAAGGAATATAATAAACACCCCAACGGTTCTCAGTAGGAATAGGATCTTTAAGGGAAGAAAAATTAAGTTTATTAACAGGTTTAAAAATGACTTTGAAACCGAAATTTTTGAGAAGTTTGTATTAAACAAACTGCTTTCATTTTTAATGGTTCATTCTATAAACAAACCGAGGGCCTTGCTATGGGTAATTCTCTCTCACCTGTCTCACCTTGAAGAGAAGCTCTTCAAGGTCTTTAATTTTCCGTGCTGGGTCAGATATGTTGACGATACTTTCGATCTAGTGGATTCCTATTGTGATATTTCTAATTTACTTTTGATTGTTAATTCTATTGATCCGTGTATCCAGTTTACTCTAGAAGAGGAGTGCAACAATTCTTTACCTTTTTTGGATGTTCTTGTTTCTAGGAATTCTGACGGTTTCTCTACTTCTGTTTTCCGCAAACCCTTTTCTATCTCTTTACCTCCTTATGCCCTATCTAATCATCCTTAACAACAAAAACTTTCTGCTTTTTACACATATGTGTTTCGTGCTATCAAAATTTGCTCTGATTCGTCATCTCTTAATAATGAGATTAATTACTTAAAATCCTTAGCTGTCTCTCGTGGCTTTGGCCCCTCTATTTTTGATAAAGCTCTTTCTAAATTTAATAAGCCCAATACTTCTTCTACTTCTGTTAATTTTCATAGTGAATTAATCATACTACCTTTCTTTTCACCATTATGCTACAAAATTTCTAACCTTCTAAAAAATTTCGGTTTCAAAGTCATTTTTAAACCTGTTAATAAATTTAATTTTTCTTCCCTTAAAGATCCTATTCCTACTGAGAACCGTTGGGGTGTTTATTATATTCCTTGTGGATCTTGTGATTTGGGCTACATTGGTCAGACCAGAAGAGCTCTCAAATTTAGGCTGAAAGAGCATGAGAGATATGTTTCTAAGCATGAGCTTTCCTAATCTTCTATTGACTCCCATTGTTGGAATTCTAATCATCGGTTTCAGTTTTCAAAGGCTAAGATATTGTGCACTCCTCAATCTTTGTCCCATCTTGATTTTTTGGAAGGTTTTTCCATAACCTGCACTTGGAACGTCTTTTGAACGATGATTCTTCCGTTCCTTTCGTTCATTCCGCTTGGAAGCTGTTGTTGTAAAGTTCTCTTCACTTTCCCCTTTCTCTTCTGCTACCATTTTCCTTCCCCCCCTCTTTCTTTTTTCCCCTTCCTTTTCTATTATTTTGTTTGTCCTTTTTTGTGCTGTCCTGTTTGTTGTTTAAAAAAAAAGTATATATAATTAAAAAAAAAATTATATTATTTAATTAATTTTTGCGTTTTTATGTTTTCTTTGTTTTATGTTCTTTTGTTTGTTCTGTTTTCTTTTATTTTTCCTTTTTTTTGTGTGTTCTTAAATGCTTTTTATTATTGTTATTATTTATTTATATATTTTTGTTTGTCCTTATTTTCTTTTCTTTGTATCCCTTCCCCCCTCTCTTTTTTCCGTCTCCTTTTTTTTCCGCCTTTTCTTGTTTCCTTGTGGCAACATGCTTGATTGTTTATCTTTTTCAGCTCCCTCCGCTCTGTATGACGGAAGGGTTTGTCTGACGAAGACCGAACGATTTTTCGGTCGAAACGATCGTTACGCCTTGAAGTAACCTTTTATGTGTGTTTTTTCAGAAAGTTTTTATTTTTATTGCTTTCTCTATCTGTTAAAATATATCTTAAATGGTAATATTAATGTGTAATGCAATTATTCTTGCTGATTTTCTGATTCAAGTTAGTAATAATGTTATTTCACTTTATTATTTACAGAACAAAGATCATGTCGTGTTTCAGAATGGTCAGAATGGGAAAAGTGCAGCAACTCTTGTGGATTTGGTGAACAGATCAGAAAAAGAAAAGTTACTCATTTTTCGATAAGAGGAGGAAAACCGTGTCCCTTTCTAAAAGAATCTAAATGGTGTCGAAGTACAGAAAAGTGTAAAAACGAAACAGTTACTCTTTTCAGATGGCAATAAATAAAAACATATATGTTTAAATGATATTTGTATTCTTTTTTCATCAATTTGCATTAATTCAGATATTAACCAACTCGGTTTGTACTAAGAATATTTCATAATGCTATGAAAAGAAAAAATACTGAACTTCTTAGAATGCTGTTCCTTAAAAATATAACTTATTAGTTCTCAGAATTCACGTGAAAGCTCAATCGGTTAACACAGTTTGTACTCCCGATTACGTGTGTGCCGGCTATAAAAGCAATGTAATATTTCCATTCAGGAGCTATTATTTAAGTTTATTGAAGGTAGAAGGTTCAGATGGTAACATGACAGAATGTTAAATAGATATCATGAAAAAGTTTTCACTAAATTTTTTTTCCTATATAAAGAAATGCGGCTTGCAGTATGATGTTAAAAATGTACTAATGTAGATTAAAAGCTATCAAACCTTGATGTAAACAACCAAAATTGAATAACAAAAGCATTTGAAGCCTTCTGAAGTAAATTTTTGTTTGAGAAATTAATATTTATCAGACGTACCGGATAATTTCCTGCTTTTTTAAGGAAACTTTCTTTTAAAATATTTTCTGTTGCTTTTAGCATTGATTGATCTAAAATGGCTTGCAGTAAAATTGTACTTCAATCTGTACTTGAATGAAACTGAAAAATAAAAAAAGTGTTTAAAAAATTATGATGAAATTATTATATTTATATATGTGTAGTATACACAAAACCATGTCCAATAATCAACCATAAAAATCAACCATAAATCAACCATAAAAATAAAAATATGGGCATCCAAAATTGACTTTGATCTTAAAAGTGTATCCTCTGTTATTGGACAAAATCTACTCACAAGTAGGAAGCACGGCTTCAGGGAAAATGATTTCAATTACCTTTGGCATAGGTGTAGTAAAATATGTGAATATCCTCCGTGTAAAACACTACGGCGCGGTGCTCAAATACAGTCGAGAAAAATGAATATTTATTTTCGAACCACTTCACCAAAACTTTAAATGTTAAATACAAGCATAAAAGCTGTGCACCGTGGTGTAATCAGTAAAGCTCTGGACTTTCACACTGGCGTTGCGGGTTCAAATCTTATACTGCGCAAATTTCTTTTCCGCTAATTAATACACCAAAACTGATAATTAATTCGTTTTTTAATCAAATAAATATTTATTTGATTTTTCATTTATTCATCATTTTTATTCGATACTTATTGATTTTTTATTATTATTTAAATTTTTTTTCTATTTGTAAAATCTTTACTTTGGAATCAGAATTTTACACATTCAAAATAATTCACTTTAAACACCAGCAAAATTCAGTAATTTTACGAATTTTTGGGGCAACCCACTATTCTGGGTCTTAAAATAGTTCAAAATTCGTATTCTACGCTTCAAATAGTTAAATTATGCTTTTTGTTGCATCAAAATCGGTCAAATAGGTCTCGGTCGGAGGTTTCGGTTTCGCATTCAAATGTATGCAGTTTCTAGAAATCTCAAGAAATATTGTTCCCAGGCCTTTGGTAACTGTAGAACGACGAACCCCGGAAACAAGCAGAGTATTCTGCAACATTTGGTGTCAGAAGTGGGATTCGAACCCACGCCCACATTCGTAGACCAAAACTATGGAGTCGTCCTGAGAATATCCATGAGCTGCGAAGTTTTCTCGGACTGTGTACTTACTATCGAAAATTCGTGAAGGGTTTCTCTCAAATCGCAAGACCACTTCAAAAATTGACAGAAACTGGACAAAAATTCCAATGGACTGAAGAATGTGAGGATGCATTCAACGAACTGAAGACGGCTTTAACACCTGCGCCGATATTGTCGCATCCTCACACTGACAGGCCATTTATCCTGGACGCAAGTAAGGAGAATATCGGAGCAGTTTTGTCCCAGGAGATAGATGGCCAAGAACACGTCATTGTTTACTGGAGCAAATGCCTTTCGAAGGCAGAACGTAACTATTGTGTTACGAGAAAGGAACTTATTGCTATCGTTAAGGCCGTGGAACATTTCCATCATTATCTGTACTGCCGAAAGTTCCTGCTCCATACGGACCATGCTTCTTTAACCTGGCTTCTATATTTTAAGGATCCAGAGGGCCAGACAGCCAGGTGGATACACAGATTACAAGAATATGACATCGAGATACGTCATCGGAAAAGAGCATCTAATGGAAATGCAGATGCTTTGTCGAGAAGGCTCTGCATAGACAGTTGTGGCTATTGCTCCAGAGCGGGGAAAAATTACCATCTGAAACATCCCGTTGTCCGCCAAGTTACATCATCGGCACCATGTCAAGATCCCTGGAGTGACGAAAATGTTCGGGCGGACCAGTTAGCAGATAGGGACATAAAACCTATCGAGGAGTTAATCTAGCGCTAAGCCCAGCTGGCAAGAAATAGCATCTTGCAGTGTGGCAACGAAACAGTTCTGGGCTCTATGGGATTCGCTTCGCCTGAGGAATGGAGTCCTGTATCGTAAATGGGAGTCGGGTGACGGCAAGACGCTTCGATGGCAGTTAGTACTCCTCGTTCGAGGATTCCGAAGGTTCTAGAAGAGCTGCATAATGGCTTAACTGGGGGGCCATTTTGGCATAAAGCTATTAGTAACAGAAGTTAAACTGAGTAACAGAGGTTACGAACAGTAAAAGAAATTTTAATGTATTTAAAATAATTAACTATAACACATCAAATAGAGTAACTTAATTATTAATCAAACACGGCAGTTATTCAATTGCAAAAATTGTAAGAGAATCTGTCTTCCTTTTGAACTGTTGTTGGCATTAGTAGGACATTTTTAGGTTTTTTTTTTTTTTTTTTTTGATCGATTTTTTTTTTTGACTTCATTCTTTACTTTTACAGATAAAACAAAAATCAAAGTATTATTTATGTATCATAAAAAAAGAAAAAAATGACCGTAGGCAATGTCTGTATCATCTTCTTTAAATAAGGTTCCCGTTTTACCACAGACATTCAAGGACCCTTACTTCACCATTATCTTCCAGATCATCCGGTGCTGCGGCAACATAACGAAATTTCATAGATTTATTTTTTCAGGTGTAATTTAAATTAGCAAAAATATTTTCTTCTGTATTTTCTTTACTGTGACTTCTCTGTTACCATTTTCTATAAGGGCAGGCTAATTCAGGGCAGGCTATTCAAAGGCAGGCTATTCAAAATATTGAATCCGTTGACTGGCCTTAATTTTACTTTCATTTTTTTTTATATGCATGCAAAATCTGCAGGTCAAATTTTCTTAGCATTTCTCATTCTCTCACCTTTCTTCTTAGGAGCCATTTTGTGTCTGAAAGTATTATTTATGTATCATAAAAAAAGAAAAAAATGGCTATTGCAAACTATCATTAGACCCCGATATATCACATCAGTTCTGTACATTTATTATTTACATTATGACATACCGAACGCAGTTATTTTTTACATTATATTACGTACCTGTCATTAACTTTTTAAAGATGGAATAATTTTTTTGGAAATTACAGAACAAAAATGCAACATACAATAACAACAATACAATAAAGTATAAGAGGAAATGTGGTTCAAAGTTGTGCTTATGCTCATTAGGATAGCTTGTTCTGCCAGTTATAATTAAATAAGACAAACCGAAGAGATATAATAAATATAGATATTATTATTTAAATAATAAAAGAGATATGATAATTTATAATGAAAACTTCTAAAAATCTAAATTACGATTCTTTACTTTTACAGATAAAACAAAAATCACTACTTTTTCGCCCCTGCAACCCAGACAGCACATAAGCTTAAATCAAGCTAGACATTTCCTTGAATTTGACGTATTAATGCAAGCTTGACAGTTCAACTTATTTTAAGCTGGCAGCAAGCTTGCAGGAGTCAAGTTGAATTGTCACGCTTAAATACAGCTTGATTTAAGCTTGATAATTGATACTCGTTTGATGGCGCCATCTGTGAAAGAGAATGGACATGTCTAGCGTCCTCAAATTTTCTGAAAGTTCGTATAAAAGATGTGTTTTATTTTATTACCAGTGCCATATTACCGGCAGGGCAAACGGGGCAACTGCCCAGGGCCTACAGATTTTAGGGCCCAAAAATCTTACATCTTACACTTTTGTAGTTTTAAAATAAAATTACAAAGGATAAAAAAAATTCAGAAGTAAAATAATTTTTTTAATTATAAAGTATGAACAATGAAAATAATCCAAATTTACATTTGTATAAATTAATTTAAACTTATTTTTAATTCTTCGAAATGCTCTATATCGATATAGCATACCAATATGTAGGAAAATAACTAACCACATTTTTAAAGAGAATTTTTAGCGTTAAAAAACAGCAAAATTTTTCAATTATTTGTTATTTTAAGAAATATTTACAAAAATGACTAAAGTGTTTGTATTCCATACATGTTAACAACTGTGATATAGCATTTCGAAGTAACGTTTAACTATCTGTTTCTTTGATTTCAGATTACTTAACACAGAATTTTTTTTAAGTAAGTAAACCCATTCTATATTTCCAAATATGGAAATTCTTTAAAATAAAATACAATTATACTACGAAATTGATTTCAAAATCAGTCGTTTGTCTCGATTTTGGCTAGCAGTATTGCTCATGAGTGTTGCGTTGCGGTACTGAAAGTTTTAAAACGTGTGCTGCTCTTAAGTTTATATTATGTTTATTTCCCTATTAGTAGAGTCTCTAAATCACACATAACATTATTTTAAATTTGATGCATCCCATGGAAAAATAAAAGAAACAAATAACACATCGCCCAACTATCAATCTGGGAGAAAACGGCGTGATAAGTCACTTCAAACTTTAGTCATAGCTGCGCAAGTCTTAGTGGCTGAACGGATAGCGTGCTCGACTGCTAACCCAGAGGTCCCGGGTTCTATTCCAGCTGCGAACACTTTATGTAAACAGATTAAATTAAATTGAAATTTCAGCGTAGAGGGGAAAATGTGTGGCAAAGTAAAAGATGTGGGTCGAGTCCGGCGCCCCGTGTATTTAGGAAAATTTTTTAAGCTTGAAATTAAGCTTGCTATGTCAAGCTTGATTCGCTTGATTCAAGCTTGAAATGTCCAGCTTAATGCAAGCTGGGCAAGTGTAAACTAGAACACTTGATTCAAGCTTGCATTAAGCTTACACGCTTGAAATTTTCAAACTTAATTCATGTTTACTGACTTGATAAATCAAGCTTACTGCAAGTTTGATGCAAGTTTGGTGTGCTGTCTGGGAATGGGTAGAACAAATTTGAAGTTGTGAACGTAAAAAGCACCTGTGTTTTCAGATTCACCTTTTTGCGAAGTTTCTGACTTTTCGTAAAATTCAAATACTTTCTGTCTCAATCATTATTTTCCTTTCTTGTAAGAAACTTTCTCAGAGAAAAGATCAAATGATATACGGTGGTTTTTTTTTTTTTTTTTTTTGTGTGAAATGAACATCTCACGTCTCCTAATACGTCGTTTATAGCTATCCGCTCTCTTTCTGGAGTTTTAGGCCAAAATTTGGATCTTTATCAAAAAGGAGTCTTCTGAATATTGGTACACCTCTGAAACTGCTAGCGAACGCCCAGAGGACTTCACCACGGACACAGCGTGCACGTACTCTGCATATTAGGGTGCAGTGAAAAAAAGTTTTTTTTTTTAAATTTCAAAGTCCAATAGTGACCAAAAGTTGTGTTTGGTATTGAATAAAAAAAGTACCCAATTTCAAATTTTTTGAACTATATCTTGTGGGTCCACTATTGCAACAAAATGTCACAAAAATTCGAAAAATTCATTAATTTAATATTATTTATAAAATGCATTAAAATGATTTTTAATATCCATTCGCAAAAAAGAGTTAGGTTAAATGCTATTCAATGACTGTACAAAATTTAAAAAAAATTGTCAGAAAATATCTTGAGGGTCCACTACAGCGAACAAACAAACAAACAAACAAACAAACAGAAAGAGTGAATTTGTTTAGAATGTAACAGAGCGATTTTATTCCTGCTTTGATTTTGCATTTTAGCATGGATTTTAAAATAAGAACTAGAAGTGATGGTGAAGACCCTATTTTTGGAAAACCAACACATCTGCGTGAAAATATGCTATCCATATACGAAGAAATTATGCAGTTTTATTTGTTTGCACAGAATAACTTAAAACTTGATAAGAAACCTACGAAGTCTACTATCAGAGAAATTTATGCAATTATGGCAGATAGATTAATTTGGAATCATGACTTTGTTCCACATGTTTCTAGAGAAATAATTCTTCCAATGATTAGGTCATTTTGCAATAAATATCAAAACCTTAAGAAATCGTTTAGCGTTAACAGAAAACAGAGCGAGACTCTCCAGCAAAAAGTTAATAGTTTTTTGGGTGAATGAAAAAAGTTTTTGATATTGCTGACGCCAATGCGAACGTTTTCATAAAGTTCCCAGAAAAGAACAGGCTTTTCTGTATTATGAGCGTGGCAAGAGAAAAATGACTATAGGCGGTATTGATAAGACCGAAATTATTATAATGATGCGGGAAAATGAAAGGATATATTTGGTATCCAGTCAGAAATATGAGAGGTTTCTTCTAAAAATTTAAGCCCAGTCATAAGTATCTCCTGGAAATAAGTCAAGCTGTTACTACAGGAGAATGTTCTGAAAATTTAGCTGGCAGAAATTCCAGGAAGTTGTCCCATTTGAGATGCTTAACAGAAAGTAACCAAATCTTGCGCTTATATGTTGCTGAGCCAAATCTTCATATATTAACAATCTTATACCTTCTCTATTATTATCTATGACAGATAGATATTATTATCTATCGATAATCTTCTCTCATATATTAACTTATCTTCATATAATCTCATATTAAGCATACTATACTGTCAAGATCTATTTTCCAGTTTGGTTTATGATAAAGGCATCTCATCGTGCAAGGATCGAGCTATCCACTTGCGGCATATGATCAACCTGTCCCGATACCTTAGCGAAGAACTTCTTTTCGTGGTAGATCCTGTTATTTGGCGAAATGCGACATTAGCCCACTCTGAAAATATTCTTTTGCCCATGCTGTAAGATAAAAGAAAACACATCCAACAGTTGGCAGTTCATAAAATTTTGAAAGCCCGAGAGCAACACGAAATCTAAGGGATCTAAGGGATTTCAATGTTCTAGAGCTGAATTTCAAGGTGCAGGATTACATTGATCTGATTGAGTGGAAATGCCTTCAAGTTACTGCACCATCGCTTATTTCAGCAATTATGAAAGGGGATTGAAGGGATGGAATTACAGTCACGATTTTTCGACATTTTAATAATACCATGCCACTCTCAAGCTACAGTGAAATTTGTTAAATTAGTTACGGAAGCAATAGCCGCAGTCTGCGGAGAACATTGAAGGCATGGCTTTATTCTTGCTCAATTGAGTTTTGCTGGATGGTTCCGTGCTTTAACTCAATACAATTTAATTTCAAATAATAATCAAAAAATTACGCTGTTATAAAAAAATCAAATTAAATGTTCACATTTTTTTCTCTTTTTACATCTACTTTGTCACGTGTTTTAACATTTTATTTAAGTGCACTTTGGTTGTTATTTGGACAACTAAAACCATTTTCAGGTAAGCAATTATTTATAATGAGAAGTGATTTTTTTCTCCCTTTTTGTACTTCTGTGCTCGCTGTAGTGGACCCTCAAGATATTTTCTGTCATTTCTAAAATTTTGCACAGCCTTGAAAAAGCATTTAACCCAACTGTAAAGATGTTAATATTTATTTAAAGAAGTTATTTGAAATTATTAAGTTGCGTTGTGACAGTTTAAAATCCAGGTTCGAATGCACTTAGTTGCAGGAAAGAATTTAAATACTAGTTGCAGAAAAGACATTAAAGACTTGGAACTATTTTATTAAACATATACTATTGAAACATTATTATAACGGGAGGTGGTGGCTCAGCGAAAATAAAAAAGACGTCCTATATGGACAGTGCAATTAAGGTGGAATTACTTAAAAATTACGCCAGCACAGAATTACATATTGGTGAGAACAATAACTTGGTCGAGATAAATAACGCCAATTCCAGAGCAACCCTAACAGTTAATCCAATAAAATTAAAAATGACGTAATCGCGAGCAAATAATTTTAAAGACGAGGCAGAGCAACAAACAAAAAAAAAACGCCAACACCAAGCCAAAGGAGGGGAATCGAAAAATACGTTGATTTTGCAAAGACTCAAACATAATCTATTTTTAGCACACCGGCCTGAAGAGACTAATAAACAAGAAGAATAGTGCATACAGAGAAAAGCAAATATAGAGATTTAAAAGCCGAAATGACAGAAAAATGAAAACCGAAGTGATTTAGAATTCTTGATTTTGGATAGATTACATTAAAGAAAGCCAAATTAAATGATTATTAAAATAGATATATGATCTCCGTCACATATATACTCCCCTCAATCAGGAAAAATTTTTGAAGAATTTTTTTTAAATTACTTACAATTAATGTCCTTAAGAAAATTAAATTAAATGCTCTGTTTGGCTGGCTTAAACAATTAAGAAAAGCATAAACATATTCAGACAAAATTATACAATTACAAAATTACTGATAACCACCACCTAAAAATGTTCACAAAGAAAAATTGTCATGACAAAAATAAAAATAATAAGTGCTAGCAATAAAAAGAAATTTCGACAAAATCAAAGTGGAGCATTTGGCTCACAATAAATTTTCAAAGGGGCATTTTAGCACATCCTTTCTTTCAAACAAGGGGCATTTTAGCACACCCTTTTTTTAAAATAAGGGGCATTTCAGCACACCCTTTTCTCTTTAATTGAGCATTTCAAGCTCATGTGCACATCAAAGATATACTGCTAAGCATTGCAGTGACTGAGTACTCTAAATATGCTTAAAAAAAAAAAAAAAAATTAACATGATCATGATGAAGCAGCGCTGCTCAGTAGTGACAACAATAAGGCCTTTTAAACATAAGAATGCATGCATGAAAAAAATTAATCAATAAAATTTGTGGCTATGTAAATTTACCATAATATGCCATTCAAAAATTGCTTTGATGGCTATTTCTCACAACTTTTGTACCATGGTAACAACAAGTGGTAGCAACAATTTAAATTATCTGGCAACATATGAACATGTATACTACATAAGAGGAGAAAAATAAACACATATTCAATACAAAATATACCCACATAAAATAACAATGAGAAATTTTTTGTTTTGGAGAAAAAAATGAATCTATGTACAATACAGTCTATGAACATCAATTTAATTATAATAAAATAATGATGTGTAAAAATGAAACGGTGCAAGTGTTGTTGAATAGTTTGCTTATATATATATATCAATAAGGCCTTTAAATATCAGAATTACGCATCAAAAATACTTCACTCAATTGACAAAATAAAACAATATATTCAAATTGTAATATGATATTCAAAATTTTTTTTGTTTGATGATAATTCTTCACACAGTTCTGTACCATCAGAATTGTAATAATGTTTTAAATAGTACATGACATAATAGTATCTTGACATACATATCTGTATATCATAAGAAAAATAACCACATTCAATTAAAAAAATTATACTTGCACAAAATGCCAATGAAAAAACTTTAAGGTAATTGTATATCAATCTGTACAATACAATCAATGAACATCAATCTAAGTACAATTAAAAAGATCTCAGTAAAAGGTTTAAGTGTTATTGGACACCCATTTATTTATTTATTTATTTTAAACTTTCAAGTTAGAGATAATACTAAATGAATCATTTTATTTTATTATTAATTATTATTTTATGTCTCTGTAATTATTTACTTTAGAAGTCATCATTTATTAGGTGTTAAGTTTTAAGAACGTTATTGAAGAAATGATATATTGAGAGACACATCATGAATTCCAAATACACAAGTGAAAACTGCTGGGCCAGCCAGGCAGTACCCACTAAAACCAATCATACATCCAAGTCAGTGGGCCCTTACCAACAAGGAAACATACATACAACGCATGCATACGCAATATATCAACGTCAACTTAGTTACCAATTATTTGAAGACAAGAAAAATTTTAGTGAGAAAAACATGAGAATAGTTGATTTTTAAAGTCCAAAAAAAAAAAAAAGTAGGATTAAACTATGAAATTATGTAAGTATAATCTTAATTATAGCTTAAAAAGAAATTGTGGCAATTGTGGTCATCCTGTATAAAAAATAAACTAAATTAATAATTTTTGAAGTTCAATATAAGAAAAATATTGTGTCACCTACTAACATATTAAAATTTTCAAAAGTGACAAAATTGGGAAAGAATAACACACAAAAGTACAAATAAAAAAAACCACCAAAATGCAATTACAAAACAATGCAATATACCCTAAAATTTCACTTATTAAATGTCTTAAGTGTTAATCTGATCAATACATAAACATTTTATTAATAAAATATATGAAGAAACAACAGTTTACAAAAATCAGTACAAATAAGCATATAACTAAGTAATCAGATAAATGTAAATACTCTGAAAATATATTTCAATTAATGTGGTAATTTTATAACACTGTGAATATTTGACAAAATAATATTGTATTAATTTACAAAAAGGCACATAAGAGTTTTAAATATATCATATTGTCGAAAAAGAAAATAATGAGATATTTCAAAGTATGATGTTATGTTTGTGCGTGTGAACAAAAGAGAGACAAGACAAATACAGTGTGTAAAAAAAATAACCGTACTACAGTACATCATAGTGAAAATGTAACAAATATTGTTATGTTTGTGCGTGTGGACAAAAGAGAGACAAGACAAATACAGTGTGTAAAAAAAATAACCGTACTACAGTACATCATAGTGAAAATGTAACAAATATTCAAAAATTTTGTGTGTAGCAAAATGTGGAAGGACAAGCACAATGAACTCAATGAGAAGAACATCAGTGTGAACATGTTTGTGTATGTGAACATATAAGACATATACACAACTGTGATGGAAAAAAAAGTATGCGATAAATTTGAGAGCCAGTAAGTGTAAGCAATGTAAATAAAAACAACAACATGAAAAAAGCAAGTAAATGTGAAAAAAGTGTGTAATTGTGGACAAACACAAACTTCAAAGATCAGTGACTATTCAAGTATGAATCTTATTTGAAGTACAAAAAACAATGTGTCATATTGTGTATTTTTGAAAAGAAAAAAAAGCTAATCAAATGAATACCACTATACTCTTCCAAAGAATGCATGTATTAAACAGAGGCATATCAATGGCAGGAAAAAAAAATAAAACAGTGCATCTAAAAAATGTAAAAAAGTGTGAACAGTACAACCTATGGTAAACATGTAAAACTTGTATTAAAAAGGCCAAAAATGGAGTGAAACACAAAAATATAACTGTACTCTTTAAAAAATAAGTGTTCAAAACAAATAATGTGTAAAAAAATCAGTCAACATGGTGACAGTAAATAATAGCATGTTCAAAGAAAAACAAAATGTGTAAAAATATATGATAAAAATAGAAACAGTATATTGTGAGGTAAGAAAAAAAGCTGAAAGCATATGTATGTTGTGCCATGGAGTTTAATATGCAAAAATGCAGTGTGTCAGTGTATGTAAAAAGTGTGTGCCTTGGAAAGGCCTTGCCATGGACTTAAGTATTGCAAGAGCGTGGAAAGACATGTAATTGAAGACTGTCATGATTATCAAAATAAAGCGTAAAGAAAAAAATAACGATGTATGTGCACCTCATAGAGGCTGAAAAATGAACATAAAAATGTAAAATACAATGTGAGCAAAAACGAAAACATAATTTAAAATCACAAGAATGAATATGTAAGCAAATAGAAAATTAAACAGATAAAAAGGTCTGTACACAAAAGTAAACATATAAAGCAATGAGTAATAATGATATTTATCGTGAGTGAACGAAATACAGTGCATAAAGAAGAAAAAATTTAAGATGTGTATTAAAATAATTAAATATGTGTGAATTGTAATCCAACAATTTCTATTAAACAGTAAAATATTAATGTCATATATACTATATAAAAGGAGCAATTTAGATTTAAACTAATTTATAAACATGGTTGAAAAACAATAATAATTATTTTTTACAACTCCTTAAAAGCAGTAAAATAATAAAGAAGAAATTCAGCATATTAAATATTTTCTTTGACACGTTATGTCTAAAAAACTATTCTTAGCATGTGCTATTTGCACACTAAAAAAATGGATGCTAAGACAATATGAGCATGATTATTATTATTATTATATACTAGTTTTAGAAAAACTGCATTTATAAATGACTTACCAAATTTCCCAGGAATAAAACTTCAGTTATTCAGTAAATAACAAATTAGCAAAAACTTTTCATTAGTCATACTTAAAACATAATGTCCATTAAATTACCAGTTCAAACGGCATTACAAAGCACAGTATGAGGTGTCGGTGTATCACGAACGTGCACATTTAAAAAACAAAACAAATCGCCGAGCACAGGAGGAGAAAAAAAAAACAGTCTTCGCCAAGTTCAGTGAATGGCATACCTAGCGACGCACGAAAAAAACTACTGGCGACTGCAGGACGTCCGGAAAAAAGCAGGGATCCGTAACTTAACGTAATGCGCGTTATAACCAATTCGTTATTCGTTACAAATCATAACGTTATTCACAAGCCGAATAACGTTATTCATACCGTAACTTTCAAATCGTTCTTCACGAAATAACGTTATAATCAATAACGTTAAAGATTTGAGAAATCAGTATTCGGTTACTTGACACAAAACTGCTCGGGGAATAAAGTTATATTTAATAACGATATTCAACGTACACTTGTTATAACGTTATTCCTTTCTGTGCTATACATAATAACTCTAAGAACAGTAACAGAATGCATTCGGATAATCATGTTAACCGTTTAGTTTATAACGTTAAACTCACATAACTATCTGATAACGATACAGTATCAATTAGTTAGAATATAACCTTTCGTTCAATAACAATTTAAATGCGGTATGAGACCATAACGTTTTTGGAACAGAACGACATCTTCATACCGTTATAACGCAATAACGAAATGCCATTCATATCGAGACAATCCGTTACAAAATATAACAAATTGTTCCAATATATTTAAATACGGTATAAGATCTAACCGTTCGAGTAACCTAAAAATTTTGATCCGAATCAGCGGCTTTTCGGACTCAGAGGAGGGTGAATGAAAGTTAAAGTATTGAGTGGGTTCACCACCGGCATTTGTATTCCGTACGTAAAACACAGGACACATGCAAGGACTGATTTCCAGCAGGGCATTCGGGGCAATCGCCCGGGCCCCTCCCTAATAGCAACCTAACAATAAGAGCCCCTCCATAATAACCCTTTAAATCTAAAAATTTGCACATTTTGAATATAATTTAAAATGAAAGGCAGCTAATTTAATTTTATGTGAAAAATAACAGTAATCATAAGTCGTTACTATTTCATAGCACTATCATTATATGCACACCTTTTTTTTAGTTAACGGTATAGTCTCAGGCAATTATTCAGCGCAAACATCATTTAGTCGTGGTCTATGTAGTGGTTAATATTGTATAAAAAATCTTTTGTTTAAAGTGCGAATGTCCAGCATTTTGTCCTATTATGCGGCTGTCAATCTATCAGTGTTCAGTTTTGGTCGCTTTTCTACAGATGCAGCGTGAATACGCGTTAGAACCCTTTAAAATGTCCTTCGACGAAGGCACCCCCTATCTTTTGCAGATAGCCTTTGTGTAGCTTTGCCATAATACAATACAACACACACACACAAAATCTTTTTAAGACAGAACGCTTTCAAATTCTAGTCCTGCCAACTTAGTAATAGGTTGGTGCATAATTATCAAAACAATCCCAGCTTTCGATGCAGGGTGGTTTGTCCGTTTCAAACCTGATGAAATTAGCTTGGAAGATAAGCCAGGAAGAGGTCGACCATCGAATTTTGACGACTCGGCACCTTTGGCAGACTGGAAGGGAACGAAAGCTGGGATTGTTCCGCCCGATGGGGAAAGGGAAAAAAGGCCTGATAATTATGCACCAACCTAATAATTTTAAATGTTAAAGTAATCAGTAGTTGTTCTCTCTACACTTTAAAGGAATGTAAAAACATGACATACTGATGTTGACACCGCCCGTGAAAAGGTGAAATTGTAGGTCTGTTTAAAAAAATATTTTTTAAAGGAACTGGGAGTTAAGGGCTTAGCTAGGGCCACGTATCCTCCTAACACCGACATTTTTAGATCAGATAGTATTAGCATTAATGAGTATGTGTGTATTTTGCAAATCTGAAAGACGGGTATCTGCTTAGTGGGGGACGCTGCCTTGGGCGGAGGTCTTTTTAAGAAATTCAACGCATATTCACGCAACATCTGTCAAAAATCGCCCAAAACTTCAGACTGTTAGATAGACAGCCACGCAGTTGGCTCGAAGCCTGGACTTTGATACTGGACTTTAGCAATCCACCATGCTCAACGTTTTATTCACTTGGTCACGGTACGGCATTATAAGCATTTAGAATTTTATGTCCTGCGAAAATTCCGTTTATCCATACACAACTCTAATGTATGGCTTCTTCCAAAGAAACGACTGTCTGCACTCCTGCTCAAGAAAGTGGAACGAAATTGGGAATCACTGATCTAGTGCTATGAGCAATGTTAATATAATTAGAAAGACATACTGTTTTACGTGTTTAATGTCATATGTAATATTATTGATCTCATGAACTCCGATTATGTATCAATCATCCATCACTTTTATGATCTTGTTTTTTGTATGCCATTTCTTTTTTGAAGCCAAGTGTTGAGTCGGGAAATAGTATTTTCTTTATGTGCATCCAAATTATGTCCTCCCTCCCCCTTTGCAAATGTGAAAGGGGGGGGGGGAGGGAGGACATAAAAGACCCCCTCAAGAGGGTAACAATTAAAGATCCAATAAAGAATAAAATGGTGGAAAACTATGCAACTATTCCTATAAAAAAAATGTATATTGGTATAACGCAAATGTGATGACTTGTTTTCGGAATATTTTGTCATTTCTCTCATGTGTCCATGATCCTCATCTCTAAATCTATCGCATTTTTACTTTCCGAACCTGTTCTATGTATGGAAGTATTGTAATCCTGAAAATATATTCGACTTTTAAGATTTTCAAGTATTTATACGTTTTCGGGAATTAATTCATTTATGTTGTTTTTGCGGTAATGTATTTATGTATGTGTGTAATGGTGTACGTGAGCAAACACGATAGCTCCTAAACAGTGCATTTGATTGAGCTGAAATTTTGTATATATGTTATAGACCACCCTCGCATGACCCATATTGATTTTCACGTGTACAGACAGGATGTATAGTTTTTTACAAGGCTGTAAAAAGAATTTAATACATTGGACGGGAGCTCTTGAAAGTTCACTATCGTCTATTGAGAATTTCAGTATTTTGTGTTATGGCAAGCCTACATGAAGGGCAATCTACCCATGGGACAGGGAGCTTTGGGCAGAGGACTTTTTTAAGGGGTTCTAACGCATATTTTTGAAGTATCTGTATGCACATAAAACCACTTGAAACTCCGGATCCTTTGATCGACACATTATGGTCTATAGACATAAATAATTTAAGGCGTAATAGTGCCTAAATGGTGCATTTGTATAAGTTCAAATTCAGTATGTATATTGTAGATCTCCGCTTTAAAGCCTGTTTAGAACACTAGATTCTCGTAAATGTAGGATTTACAGTTTTTTTTCTTTTTTCCATATCTGCAAAAAAGTATTCTTACACATTGCGGTCTACACACTCTTGTTTCAAGTACACTAGCATTTGAACACTGTATTCAATAGAATTGAATCTAATTTATGTGAACGCTTGGTAAAGATCGAGTGTTCTGAAACTAGACTGGAGTCATTCCATTCGATTTTTATTTGCGACTACTTATTTTTTAGGTGGAGGGAGAGGCACAAGTAGCACAGTCTGTTCAATTGCATGATGGGCGGGAAAGAATTTTGTAAGCAACACTTCTAAGTTTAGTGATGAGTTAAATTCTCAGTGAAAACGTGAAAAGTGCTAAGAAAACTATAGGATGAAGTTCAAGTAATTTATCTCATGCACCCACTATTAGAAAAAAAGGTTTTACTTCAAGATCATGTACACAGGGCCCTTGCTAAAGGGGCAGGTGGGGTAGGGGAAGTCTACCCTCTAATACTCGCAAAATTATGTTAAACTTGGCAAAATTAAAAGTTAGTAATATAGTTGATAAAAAAATAAATAAGTTGGTAAAAACCTATATTTTACTTGGCAGTTTATCTCCTCTCCTTAAATAGTCTTAGCAATGGCTTTGTATGTACCCCTTTATATACCCTTATATTATTCAATATACCCCTATCATACAGTCTGACTCGCGACTCCTGGACATGGGCGTCGGCACAAAATTTTCCGATGCAGGGGTGGGGGGGAGGACAAAGATTGTTTCAACATATGGTTATCGTATTCGAAAAAAACTAAAAAGCAGAGAAAAAACGGTATATAATAATCTAGGGGGGAGGACAAAGATTGTTTCAACATATGGTTATCGTATTGGAAAAAAACTAAAAAGCAGAGAAAAAACGGCATATAATAATCTAGGGGGGAGGCAAATGATCCCCTTGGCCTATGCATCCGAAGCCCTTGCTCCTGGACAGCCTCTATGTCCGTGTGTGTGCTACATACAAAACATAAGTAAGGGTGGCTCTCACGCAACACTTATCTTACACCCTCCTCTCAGTCCGAAAAGCCGTTGATTCGGATCAGAAATCTTTTAAGTTATTTGAACCGTTAGATCTTATACCGTATTTAAATATATTGACACCAATATGTTATAATTTGTAACGAAATGTTCCAATATTATTGCATATAGTTATGTAGCTATAACGGTATGAAAATATCGTTCTGTTCCTTTAACGTTATGGTCTCATACCGTATTTAAAACGTTATTCAGCGAAATGCTATATTCTATAACTAATTGATACTGTATCGTTATTAAATAGTTAGGTGAGTTTAACGTTATAAACTAAGGGTTAGCATGAGTAACCGAATGCATTCTGTTACTTTTTGTTCAGTTTCTGAGTATAACACAAAACGGAATAACGTTATAATAAGTATACCATTGAATAACGTTATTCTGAATTACGTTATTGCAATAACGTATTCATTTGCGTTCTGTAGATTTGTTACGGTACGATAACAAAATACAAAATGTAACGTAACTAATACATAACGAAAATCAAGCAGTTATTTGTACATATAAAAATTGTATATCGAATTATTTTGTGACAAGGCCGAATAACGTTACAATTTTGTTACGTTAAGTTACGGATCCCTGGTTTATTCATTTGTGTATGTTATTCTGTTCCAGTAGTCACCATTTTCACATTATTCAGACTCCGTTTTTTCAAATATCAAATATTTTGGGGGGGTTTTCATATGGATTGGTGAAAATTTTGGGAGTAAAAACCATTTTCTGCACCCCACCCCTTATTTTTCTTTTACATTTTGATAGATTAAGTATAAATTTCAAATTGTACAGAATGCAGATCAAGTATTTACTTCATGGCATTTTTAGTTTTCACTTAAAAAGAATAATAACAAATATGTACATATGTAGAAAATATTTCAGAATGGTTAATTTCCAAAAGAAAAGTTCGTATAACACCTCATGTGTAAGTAGTAGATTTCAGGAGCCTGTTTATATCTATCAGAGCCATATAGATTAAATAAGAAGTTAGATTTGAAAGTAATTAATATTTGTGAATTTGATACATATACTAGAGGCCTAAGTAAACATTTGTAAAGTATTAAACAAGATCTTTTCAAATTTAACAATTAAGTAGCAAAATGCCTTTTTATAACATAACATAATAATAATAAATAAAAAGTCAGTCCATAAACTAGCCCTTTGAAATATAGTAATACTTGTATCAGTCGTTCTAATGATTTGATTGTTTTTGCTTCAAAAGACGAAATTTTTTTCTATTGTGTACAATTTATATACAATAGTTAAGGTCTAAAATGTAGGATTTAAGTTTTTTTTCTATTGTAAAGTACTGTTTTTTTTTCTTTCATTTATTTAAAATGTTACTGTGATTCATAAAGAATGTCTTTAAAAAAATTTATTTTTGACTAATGCTATTTTATGACAGTTTTTTTTTTTATTTATTTCAATAAATGCTAACAATACATTTTTTCAAATATTACTTTTATCCTGTATGTTATTTTTTATCGGTGTCCGCTAAACTAAAAATGCTTGTTCCAGTCGCAGGTTTTTCCGTTTCGAAATCTTGCTTGAACAACTTAAATTATGAGTGAAATGACTGGATATCATAAACGCGCCAACGCAGCGAGAAGCGCGCCAAATACGTCGGCCAGCCGAATCCGTGGATCCAAGCCGCTAGTGAGCTGGCCCACGTTATTCCAGGGGCTCTTAGCTACGACACAAAGGCTACGGGACGCGTTTTCCCAAACCATCAAGACTTCATGCACTTGGCGAAAACAGGAGCGCGCCAACGATTTGGCGAAAGAGAGGAGTTACGCGAGCTTGTAGTCGCTATAAGGTTGCAATGCTAGTAAGACCGCCTCAAGAATTTATGTTTAAAAACAGGCGCGCTTTTCTGATGTGTTTAAAGAATGTAATTAGTTTAATATATTGGTAGAATATGAAAAGTATATAATATGATTGTATGTATAAAACATTTATTTATAGATAAAATTTAACTTATCGGCTCCGCAATTTTATCCTAGGCACTTTAAAATTGTTTATCACATGTTCTTTTTGGCGCCATCTACTTTTTTTGAGCGTAATTATCAGAATAGGTTTATTGATCTATTGCATTTAATAAACATGTCTCCGATACATTCTAAGAGTGTAATTTGTTAAATAATAAATGGTAGAGTAAGAAATGTATATATTAGGTTGTAACGAAAGTTTTCCGGCACTAAAAATATCGTCTGCAAACAGTTCACGTTGGTGTGTTTGCTCATATTTTGTCAAACAATATTTGTCATTTGAAAGAAAGATACTTGCTTTAGTACACTGTGTTGTTAAAAAATATCGTTATCATTAAGTAAAAGGTGTCTGAAATGGAACTATCCCGTTACTGGATTAGAACCATCATTTACTTCCAGTTCTGTTGCAAAATGTTCTACAGAATGTCAAAGAATTATGTGTGTAATTAAGATTCTACTGTTGTATCATGTGGCACTGTGAAGGTTTGGTACTGAAAGTTACAAAACGGGGTCTATGATATTCAAGGAGCAGAGCTCTCTGGCTGGCCTACTAATGTTGATGAGGGCCACCTGCGAGAACTTGTAGAAGAAGATCAGTATTTAACCACTTGAGAGCTACCTAAAGAGTTAGATATTAATGCCATGCCCATTAGCCATGCTATGCATCACATAAACTTCATGTACAAGTTCAATCGCTGGATGCCGCAGGAGCTGACTCAAGCAGATTTGGCGGAGAACTTTCGTTACAACCTGATAATTATACATTCTGCATTATGTACATTTGTGTTTTTATCTGTAAAGCCATTCATTTACAGATAAAAACACAACTTAAATGCTTAAAACTTTTATATAAGCACTTCAAAAAATGCCTAACATTTTAAATTTGGTGCTACCGACGTTTTTTTATTTTTTTTTAACAAAAATGCTCGAATGTGCATCGAACACTTCGAAGAAAGTCATTATATTGATGACTTACAAAACAGACTTTTAGGTCTGCCTATAAGAAAAACATTAAAAGATTCCTACAGTCAATTTACCTTCTTTTAAATTGGAAGAAAAAACAACTCCTAGATAAGAAAGGCAAAAAAAAAGAGGAAAGTTTCGGAAGATGCTTTCAGTAGACTAAGTATAATTTAAGTCCTAAGAAAATACGATCAGAAGATACAATAAATGATGATGATGAAGTAAACTTGAATGAAAGTTCAGCGAAAGACAGTTGTAAAAACTGTGATGCACTGGAAGAAGAAATCAGCAGTTTAAAAATTGAGTTAGAGTGTGCAAGAAGGAAATTAACAATATTAAAAAATAAAAATCGTCGTTCATTTAAAATCATGACACAGAAATTAAAAAGAACCCTTCTGTATAAAAAAAAATAAAACATCTGAAATTGAAAAATTAAAAAGGAAAGTATGCATCCTGTATAAAGAGAACAGAAAATTAAAGAATCTAAACGCAAAATCTTTTTACTTTATTAAAATATTATAGAAAGTACTTATATAATTGTTTTGCACCTTAAAAAATTAGTTAATAAAGTAAAACAATAAAATTAACTATTTTCCATTAAATCTTTTTAAAAATATCAGCTTTAAGCATTATTAGAATCGACTTTACAGACGAAAAAAAAATTTAAAAAAAATTAGTTTTTGTGTTTTTATCGGCGATCTTCAATTGGTCTTTCATTTCAAAAAAAAAATTATCATCTTCAACACTTTTAATAAGACGGTGAAAAGTTTCTAGTCCTATTACAGCATCCGGAAAACTAAGAATTTCTGCAATCTCTTATTCAGTTTAGCTCATTTCTTAATTTTCTGTAACCTCATGAATTTCATGCACGCAGGAAAGTGTTTGGAACGAAACTTTTTAAACAGGTTGTTTTCACATTGTAAGAATAGGAAAAAATAGGGAACCGCAAATAAGAACTTTTTAGGCGGGAATTTTTTGAATCTGTTTTACTGTATATTTTTTAACATTTAAACACACACACACACATATATATATAAAGAAAGTTGGTGCATAATGTTTTATTTTGAATGATTCTTTTCTTTCTTTTTTTAGAAAACAATCCTATATTCATTACTTTATCTCAAAACAGAAAATCTGGTTTCTACTTGAATATATTTTTGAGAGCATATGTATATTATATATTACTAATAGAAAGGGATTCACAGAAGCAATTGTTTTAAATTTTCCTAAAAATATATCACACTAAATCTTAAATGTCATAGATAACATTTTAAGTGAGAAAAATCTAATAAAAGTCATTGAGAAAACATTATCTCCACGACTTCTCCCTCGCACGCGGGAACCATACTACGTCATCAGTTATCCCCCCTGTCTTCACTTCTCGCAGGCGATTGACCCAGCCCTTGTGATTCTATAGCCCTGATGAGAGGGTGACTTTCGCAATGCACGTCTCTCTTCCGCCAAATCGTTGGCTCCCTCCTGTTTTCGCCAAGTGCGTGAAGTCTTGAGGGTTTGGGAAAACGCCTACGGGACACGAGTTCAACGTCGGTGAAGGTCTGGCTATGTAATCCTTCTCGACGGAAAGGCCTGTCTTCCACGCGGAAGTCCCCGTAGGACGGTCATTACACAGTCCTAAAGAGACTGAACGATGTCCTCGTACGGATTCGTAAGTCACCTTACTCGAAACCAAGGGTTGCCCATTATGATCTGCCAGCCGTTTACCGCTGTTGTAATTAACTATTTGAATATTAGACCATGATCACTATGGGGTAATTCCTCCGTTCCCTTATATCTTGTTTGTTTCCTGTCTCTCTCTTCCTCCGTTCCCTTATATCTTGTTTGTTTCCTGTCTCTCTCTTCTCTTCCTCTTTCTTCTACTCTCATTTACTCAGTACTTACATGTTTAGTGTACATATTTGTAATATATTGGTTTTTATTAATGTGTATTTGATTATTATATTTTTTATTAGTTTGTATTTTTTATTATATATTTATTAATGTCTATTTGCTTATTGTGTTTATTCATTACTTGCTTAAGGGGGTCCGGGGCACAAAAATCTCGAAAAAAACACATTTTTATTTTTTTGCTTTAAAAAATACTACAGAATGTTTAGAATCAAATACTGCAAACCGCATGTTTCTACGATGATTACATCTGTAGATATAACAAATTTTACGTTGAAACAGCTGTGCTTATCACGCCACCTGTCTGGAATTAAAGGGCCCTATCCGGGTGGCAGAATGTAAACAAACCGTTATGATCGCTCTATTTTTACTATATCTTTTTTTCTTCTACTTTCTTCGAAGTGAAGTGAGTGGATATTTGTTTATTAGATATTTCTAGTGATCCATGCTTGATTAGCGGTTCCACAGTGCTGTATTATCTTTCTAAAAGCCTTATTTATTTTACTAGGTTCTTGTGTTGAGTTAGTTGTTGGTGAATGTTGTTAAGTTTTCTGTTTATTTTACAAAAGTTTGTTAGTGTAAATAGTTTACAAATTGTTAATAATTTAATGTTTCGGTTTGAACTTGTGTTTTGAATAAACATTCATATCTACGATAACAATGGGACGAAAAAGAAAATCGACTGCTAAAAAGTCGAACTTGATGAAAGCTAAGCGTCAAAAAGTGTTATCAACTACTTCTGATCCTGGTAAAAGTGATTTTTGCCGAACACAAGAACTTAAAAATAATATAATTGTGCCTGCAGTTAAAGTGATGAGCCATCTCAATTTGATACTTCCTTGTTTTCATGCAACATTATTTTAAGTCTGGGAGTGTTGCAGAATACCCTTCAAAATTGCTGTTGTGAAAAATGTAAAAGTTCAAGTCTGAATTTATGCTTGGGAAAAAAATATGGATTGGCATATGAATTGGTTTTATCCTGCAATAACTGTGACTTTCAATTTATTACGTTCTCGTCACAACGTCTGTCAACGAAGACAACTAAATCTCCATTTAGTATCAACAGAAGAGCTGTTCAAGCAGCTACAGCATTAGGAAAGGGACATGCTGGGCTCGAATTATTTTCCACATACGTGAATTTAAGTGTAATGGAATCAAAAACATTTAGCAGACACTTAAAACATGTGGTGTGTTCTACAAAGGTTACTGCGAAAAATCACCTCAAAGAAATTCACAATAAAGTTCGACTTGCACATACTGCTGATACGTATACCTAAATCTTTAAGTCCATTTATCTCGGAATCAGTTTTTTTGCGACTCATCAACTTTAAAAGGATATATCTCAAGTTCCTTATATAGTACAGGTATGAAATTTTGTACAGACTTTCTCTATTATATTTTTAATAATTTGTCTTCAGGAATTTCGATTTGGGACAAAAGGTTTGAAAATTCATGCCCTAGAGCTAAAAAACTCTTTAAATAGAGTGATTTTTTAACTTTTATATTTATTAAAAAATATATAAACAATATTTTAAAAAATCCCGAAGACAAATTAAAATGCCATCTTTTCTGTGTCCAAAAGTGAAAGAAATATGCAAATCGAGCTATTTTTTCTGCAGTTATATCAAAAATAAAATTTTAAACTTTTAAAATTAAAATTAAAAAACGTTTAAATTTTAAACTTTTTAATTTAAAAAAAATTAAATTTCCATCTTTTCAAGAGTTTATGTTTAAATTTTAAACTTTTTATTTCTTAAAAAATTAAATTTCAATCTTTTCAAGAGTTTTTTATATGGAAAGGTATCTTGACATAGATATATATTTCAGAAAAAAAAATCATTATAAAGTAGCTATAAATAAAAAAAATAAAATTTTGTGCCCCGGACCCCCCTTAAATTGTGTTAAGATCTATTGTTGAAGGTTGTATTAAAAATATTTGTGCGTCCTCCTAACTGGGGATTGTACTACCCGGGACGGGCCCTTGGGAAGAGGGGAAATGTTAAAAACTTTCGGTTTGTGCTGCTTCCCGGCTATTAAAAATACTTTAAAATTCGTATTCTAAGCGTCAAATAGTTAAATTTTGCATTTTGTTGCATCAAAATCGGTTAACTAGAACTTAAGATATGGACCCCCAGACAAACTAAATTTAGATTAAAACATTGACCTATTTTGTAATTTCATCTGCATTCATGAAAAAAAAGAGGGAACGAATTTCAACACTTTTTCCAAAGGAGGCACGTGCCCCCCTCCAAATGGTTAATAAATATAAAAGTTAAGGTTCAATATAAAAGAATGATTTATTTTCTAATTTTATCTGTTTTTATATAGTAAAAAAGTCGACCATATTGGAAGATCAGAGGGGGGCACGTGCACCTCCAGAATAATAGAACTAAGTTTAGACTAAAATATTGACTTATATTGTTATTTCATCTGCCTTTATAAGAAAAATACAACAAAAAATTTTACCAAATTGACGGATCCCAATGAGGTACACGTGCCCCTCCAGACGAAGTAAGTTTACACTACAAAAGATCGAATAATTTGTAATTTTCAATGCATTTATGAGAAAAAGAAAACAAAAAAAATGTTTATCAGTTTGGCAGGTTCAGAGGGAGCCACATGTCCCCCCCTCCAAAGTAAGTTAAATATATAAAAGACTGACATATTTTGTAACATACATTTATGAAAAAAATATATTCTGCCCACCTTCCCCCAGATTCTTATTTGTAGCCACCACTGTATCGCAAAAAAAAAGAGAAAAGGGGGGGAGGGCTTTTATACATAAAAATGATCAAAATTGAATGAAGTTACATGAGTAGTTAAAAGTCAAAAAAATTATCTAATACGCTTATTTTATTTCTTAAACTAGAATCAAAACTGAATAAAATTAATAGTAAAAAAAGAAAATTCCTCATACACTCCTTTTACAGCTTAAATAATAAATAAAATTGACAAAAATAGTAATCAAAATTGATTAAAATAATAATAAAAAAGACGACAAATTCTTTAAGACGCTCCTTTTACAGCTTAAATAATAAATAAAATTGACAAAAATAGTAATCAAAATTGATTAAAATAATAATAAAAAAGACGACAAATTCTTTAAGACGCTCCTTTTAAAGACGGATTAATCAAAAACGGACAGAAAACAAGCTGTTTCTTAAACGACTATTTGGGCAGAAAAGGAGCGTTTTTTCGTTCGTTGGTTCTACGTTTACTAATGTCTATGTCAAAAGGACATAATTAAGCTCCTCCGGAGTGTTCGAGTTTGAGGAACATGAGCGATTATAAATTAAGTGCTTCGGAGCAGTTTTTAGATCTTTTGTTTTAAGCGTGGACCTTACTCTTTATGACGAGATCTAGATTGCTATCCTGAACTGTTCACTACAGTACTTTTTTTCAATTATAAAAATTATCTACTGACTTTTTAAAGAGCTGTTTTTCTCTTTTTTATTTCTTAAAAAGGATGTTAAGATCAGAACATCTTCATAGATTTTCATGCTATTTCTATGAGTTTCAAAATTGTAAAAAATGTGCGCTGAAAAAAAAAAAAAATCTGCAAATCAAATAATGCAAGCTGAGATTTGCTGAAATATATAAAAACTTATTAAGGATATCGTCGAATCTGACAGTAAGCAATTACAAAGGAAAGATAATCGAAAGTGTGTAAATCATGTGAAGACATATTCGGTTTCGTTTGAATAAGAAATGACTGTACTTATTTGATACGAAGCTTCGTTAGTAAAATGCCATTGAATATTGAGTTTTCTCTAATAGTATTAAAATTTCAAATATTGTTGCCTTAATTTTAAAAACAAATATATTGATTTGACAGTTATTTATTTGAATATAGTAGCATACAATATAAAAATATATTTGCATGAAAATATTTTATAGCTAATAAATCAGTTATTTACAACACAAGTTCAGATTAAAATTATTGAATGCCATCAATGAGCAACAGTTGTTAAAAATTTGGCCATTGATCCAACGCAGAGTTAAGTAAAATTTATTCCTCTCCATCCTACATTCGGGAACATTAGTTGTGGGGCTGTGCTTTAGTAAGACAAATAGTGGTTTAAAATCTTCCCATTTCTATTTAATTAACTGTTCATTCTCCTTTGTTTGTTGTCGAAATATGTTTTAAGGAGACCAGCTCTCCTTGTCAGTTCCATTTTTTGTTATAATCTTTCGGCGTTGACTTTTCATTTAATGATGAATTAAGGGAAACAGATGTTTCGAGTAAACTGGATGCATCTCTGCTTGGGCAATTTATATCAGAAGAACGAGATATAATCAGAGTTTATTAAAAGGGAGAGGAGCGGAGCACAAAGAAGGAAAAATACATCTTTAATTATTTCGCTTTTCTAAGTCCCTCGGACTCCAGTAATAGTGACAAATGTAGCAGAATGCGTTTAAATATTGTGGCAAATAAAATATCATTTCCGGTGTCTCATGTGGGAGCAAATGAAAGTAGGAAACAAAGCCCTACATCAGTGACATCAGATACGCCTCACAATACAAACGGGGAGGTGTTAACTCCCCATTCCCCGTTATTTATGAGTAAATGGGGTGGTTTCAAAGAAAGTATGAGGTCACCATCACAACCTTTAAGCCAATCATATTCATTTATCTTCACTTGACCTGACGCTGAGACATTATCTAACGTCTTGTAAAGTTGCCCATTTGCGGCTGTGTACTTTTGAAACAAACACAAACCTCTTCCAGGTGATGCACGTCAAGATCCTCAGCGGTTTCTGAAAGAAAAGGAAATAAATGTTGATTCATGATACAGAAAAGCTCCGCCAAATTCCTCCAGGCATACTGAAATCATATATTATGAATAGAAGTGATAGGAATGCGACAGCCCAACGATTTGTTGTCGACTGACAGTCTTTAAGATGGGTCCAACATTAGGTACTTCACGTCGTAAATCACTAATTCCATTTGCCTCAAGAGGACGCTAGCTTCGATTACAAGGACTTTCTTTTATTACATCTATGTAGACGAAGAACTTACTTTATCATGTAGAACGAAAATGTTTTGATCGAATTCTGGAGCAAATAAATTGGCTTATTCGAAAGCTAAGCATTGCGAACTTTATTTTGATTACGGAGAACCACGTTTACATGGAAATGTATTAGAGTCTAATACATTTCCGTGTAGGCTTGGTTGTTCTCCATATAATCCACAAATATAAGAGGAATTAAACAAATATTATCTATTAAACATTACAGGGATTGTTCACAAATATTTGGTTAGTCATTAGGTAAATTAGAGGGTTGTTAAAATTAAACATATGGTACTAGGAAGGGGGTTAAATTTAAATCATGCTGTATTATGTTAAGCCGCCCCATCTTTTTAATCTAAACCCTTTAAATGGGTTTAATATGCCTTAATTAGCTATAAGATAAATTTACTATGCGTTGTGAATTTTTCGTAATAATTAGGGCAATAAGATGAACATGAAATAAACATTTATTAAGCATAAAGATTTTTCATTCACTACATTTTTGCTTATATGCCTATCGAAACAATCTCAAGATAGAACAATTTAGAACAAATTAAATTTTTAGTCCTAATATTACATAATCATAACTCTTTACTTTTAGCAAATTTTTGGCGAAGAATATTATAAACAAATTTAATCTCACTCATAAGACAAGTGATGGCAAATTTTATTTACCCGTAGTCCGGTGCAGAGTTGAGTTGCCTACCATTTTTAATTCCACAAATCGTATCCTTAAAACATATAATTTAGTACAAAAAATACTACGTTTAAATCCTAGAGAATTCTGAAGCACAATCTAAAATTTTCTCGAAGACGAAATCTGCTCTCTCCGTCCGTGCACCCTGGTTTTGCTCCCACTTCTTTCCCCTCAACATTCTTCTGATTTCGTAAATAATTAGTTTAGCCACTGTGGGCCTTCTAATTCTCCTTAACCTCCTAATTACAACTTTTTGGCCTACAAATTTTACTTAACCTAACTCCCACTGGCTCATTTCACTCTTATACCTTCTCATTGGATTTTACATATTCTTATGACCAACGCCTCCAAAATTTTCTTATATTTTATTTTAAAATTTCCCCCTGATGCTTATTATATTTTCTTTTCTGTTAACTTTGCTTACAAAAGTAGATTGCGCACCAGCATCAAAGCCGCCGCTAAAATTGACCCCCCTTAAGGCCGGCACTCATTCAGAGTGTGTTTCAGTACGCTATAATGGGAAGTCTATGTATTTTTCCGTATCTCCAAGACGCATTGCGGAGAAAAGTTGCCCCATTGTGTGAGTGGGGTGGTTTTGTGGTTTCACGCGTTATCCTTTGGCGGCGAATCCCGACGGGCCATTAAAATTCAATAAATTCTTCGCCCCTGCACTGTATCCCCCCCTTGTACAATGCCTTGACCATTAAAAAAAAACCCGCTGCGTCCGGAAAAACGCTGCATGTGTGCCGGCATTTACTCTGACCACAAAAATAGGGGCGAAAATCTCTTTGTAATCTTCCGTAGTACACGAATGATTCTTTCTCCTCTTGGGGGGCTGATTCAGCTTTCACCTGGGTTAAGGCACTTCTTCATCATGCATCTTTTTCAAAGAAATCCAAAAAGATGAATTTATGCAACCGACTTTCAGGAAAAATTCTTTAAACTTTTCCGACTGCATTTATCTAACAACCTCGTAACTCTTAAATTATTAATAAATTTCCCTTTTATACCATTCATCTGATGTACTTGACCAGCTTCTTTCACAGCTTTCATGATGTTCACGTGTTTTTAAACTCCATTCCCTTACGAAAATTCTTTTCTATTGAATTCCTATCAAATATGCATTTATCTGACTGAACTGCTAACAATAAGTCCCTGATAATGAAAATTCCATTTATTTTGAGACTTGCATTTTTATTGAAACCTTTTTACACCTTCGTACTAAACTCTATTGAGGCTACAGCAGTTTTTAGCCGACTTTCATATGATCGCTGTAAGTGATTTTTATGTATTTTCACAACACCTGCAGATGTGTCTTATGAAACCACACTTTCTTAATAAAGGCTCTCGTTCTGCTTGGGACTTGGGACTGTATACAAATTACCACACATTAACTACAGGCTCAACCTAACAATCAGGCTTTTGAAAAAAAAAAAAAAAAAGACTTTTTTAAGGAAAGGCATTTTTTTTTCTTTGTCATGCAAATTAAATCTTCGGTTTTAAGCGAGAGCTAATCGTCGGTAGCAAAGGAAATTATACCTGTTATCATGTTTGTAATAAGAATTTAGAGAGGTATTATCTCCGTCTGAAAAGTAAACGTCATACGTCATTAAGATTGAGAAAATTGCGTTATGACCTTTTAAAAATCCAACTCTGTCACTTTGAAATAAAGATCTTACTCTAATATAAATTTAACAAAAGAGCTATCTTAAAACTCGCGTCAGGGAATCATTGCGATTTTTCGCATGCTTTCACAATTGTTGAGTGAATATATGCGTGCGCAGCTCCGAAAATGAACGGAAACTCTCATAGTGTTTGCTATAGCCATATTGCAGAGAAAAGTACTACTAAGCAGCTGGTAATGGGGAAATATTCCCAGATTCTACAAGTAAAACAATATAAATTTTCTCTTGTTAAATTCTAACTAAACTTTCCTTATTCACAACATTTAAATACATTTGTACCATGAGGGGAGCGTAGAAGGACTAGTTATCCCAAAAGACATTTTAGGGTAATATATTTCTGTACCGTTGCGTCAAGGTTTTTTTGAAATATATCATAATACACGGCTGTTATTTAGAGTAACCCATGTTTCGAAGAAATTAATTTCAATGCATGAAAAACATGTCTTAAACTCAACGTAGTTAGTTTAACCCTTGAACGCGCAGTGTTCCCGCTCTGGGAACACCCAACTCTGACGTTATGACTGTTGCCAGTCACGAAGAACAGATTTGATTTCTATAAAAATAGTTGCGGGTGACATAGCTCCACGAGAATCCTTTACTTTTTAGCACGTCATTTCCCGTAAAAAGATTATTTTTAACAGCAGTGACACATGGTAACATATGGTTATGACATATTTAACAGTAGTGACTGCTGAAAAATGGAAGAATGCGAGAACAGCTGCATAGATGGCCCAATGATGAAAAAAGGGCAGCCGTTGCCATCGCTCGACTTAACGAAGGAATTATTATCACAAAAGGAATTTAAATTATTAATTATTATAAGGTTGATGCTTTCAAAAGAAAAGTTAGGTTTTACAAATGTATGTACAAAGCACTAGTAATATTTCAAAAAGCCAATTAGGAATGTTTCTCTAGGGAGCTTGACGGTATTTTTGTGAATTTATTCACCAAAATGAATTTATTATATCAAACAAAAGTGTTAATAAAGCTTTCAACAGAATTTAAACTATCATATCCTTATGCGCTAAAAGAAATGGATCTCTAAGGGAAAGCAGTATAATTTTAAACCCTTTTGGAACGAAAGCTTGATGATCGGAAAACCAAATCTTGATAGGTTCTCTTACGGCTAACTAAAATTTCTGAGAATATCCAAAATTGGAAAAAGAACATTGCTGTTTTATGTAGGGAAGTTATAATGGCAAAGCGCAATTGTTTTAACGATTTCATCACAAAGATTGACTTGAGAAAAGACGGTCATAAGATTTACAAATTTGTGAATAAGCTGAAGGATATTACTAATGTGAGACAGAGTGAGCCTATAAAAGTGGGTGGAAAGCTCTTAATTGACAACGAAGAAATTTCTAATGCTCTTAGTGGTTTTTATTCAAGGAAATCAAGGTTGAGTAACGATCGTAAGAGAAAGAAAAGGCTTATAAGAAAACAAATAATAAACATTTTTCTCTCACGCCGAAAGAGAATGAACATGAGATTTTTCATACACTGTTATAAATATAAGTTCAACGTTTCACCAAATAACCGGTGAAAACAGAGAGCTACAAGCAATGTCATAAACCTTGAACCACTTTTGTGGTTCATTTGAAAATGCCTGAAAAATTCGAACCGAGGTCGAACTGAATTATCGGAATTTTCGGTTCGATATCCGAAAAGTCGAATTTTCGGTGAAACCAACCAAAACAATATGGCTGCCTACGCTGCTCGCTCGCGTTAGGATAGGTGATTCTGTAAAGGTAAGAAAAGTGTTAATTTTTTCTCATTTTGAATTAATTAAGTCTATGAACAATGTATAATAGTTTTTGAATAAGTGAAAATATTAAGATATTCACACTTATGCCATGGTGATGGGCATGGCATAACCCTAATCATACGCGATCGACTGATGACACAAAATGAATCAATTATAATATTATTTTGGCAAATGGTCAAGAATAACAGCTTGATAGTTTTTGAAATTGAAACGATATACATTTAAAATGGGTTGGCTAATAAATTATATTACATTACTGAATACTTCTGTTTGTCATGCTTCAACTCGTAATTGGGGGTACGTTAACCCTAATAATCGACGGTGTTGTTTACTTCTACCGTACTACCCCTTGGAAACTGTTTGTATTGTATTTGGTTATTTTTAACTGTTTGTATTGTAGTTGATTATTTTGTTTACTTTATATATAAGATTATATACATAAGTGTGTATTATTATCACAAATATTAGTGGCAGACTAATAACAATCATGAAAGTGTTCAGTCTTTTACAACATCTTTGATGCATTTGAGATGTAGTATTTAAATTAGTTTAATGAATTTAGTTATCCTGAATACAGTGTTATAATGAATATTAGTTAATTTAATAATGAATACATATAAAAGAATAACAGGTAATGTGTGAAATTCATAATAATTTATTTGTTCTGTATGATTCTCAGCAAAGTTCAGTCTTTTTAGCTGTTTTGTGCTTTCATGCCTGTAATAAGGAGGGAAGGACATAGACTTAATAAGGGCAAGAGGGACAACTGCCCCCCTAAAATTCAAGAAAATTTAGATATCACTTGTTTGAAAATAGTATTTTTTATAATAGGAAACACCCCTCCCTTTTTCCCAATGTTGCATGCCCATTTATTCCCATAAGGAGGGCAGTCTGCCCTATGCCCTGACTGTACCTAGAATCAACATATTAAAGAAATTTCACGTAAACCCTGTTACAGAAAGAACTTTTACAATTTCAGCTAAAGACACTAAATGAATGACATTTAGTATGCAAAAATAAAAGTAAATAGGAAACAAAACTAATTTATAGAGTGCATGAAAATTTGGGCAATGTTTTCATAATTAGAACTAATAATAACAATAAATAGATAGTACTGCATTGCACATAGATCCGAATGTTATTTCTTTAAAAATTCATAACTTAACCCATTCGTGCCTGGATATTTTTGCGACTTTCTTCGATTTTTGCTAACACCAGCAGTAATTGATAAATTTCTGATGTCAACTTTTTGAACAAGAGATGATTTCATTTAAAATCACTATGTATAAAAATTGAAATATCAACATCCTATTTGGCCATATTAAAATATTTTGTGGAATTGAGGTTCAATACTCGCGAATAAAGGCTAGGAAAAATAAATAACGTTTTCGACTGATAGCGAAAATGCCGTCCCAAAAAAGGGACGCTAGGCATAAATGGGTTAAAAAGCCTTGCCATTTTAAAAATTTGCAATCTTATAAAGCAGTAATAGGTGATTAAAATATAAAAAATCAGGAAAACAAAAAGGGCAAGTTTTGAGATATTCAAGGTCAAGTCATAAATAGTCAATCAGCTGAAGCGTTGTCAGACAAAAGAGTAATTTTATGGCGTGATTAAATATTGCTTTTATGTGTTACGCTAGGGATGATCCGGATAATGATTTGCCGGATATTGGATATATCCAAAGGTCTTTTGACTGGCTTATATGGATATCCGGCATTAGATATGCTTTTAATTATGGTGTATGTTTATTGATTTTTTTAAATATAATCTCAGTAGCAGAATTATCTTCATCAGTCTGCAATGCAGATTTAAGAATACAAAAATAGTCTGCAAGGTAATCTTCGTTGAAAAATAAAAGCTTATACAGCTACACGAAATCTAAAAAATATTCACCAGATGGTTTATTTTTTACAGTAATTTTTTAATCTCCCGGGCCTGAAAGGCCAGGTGCACATCTTGCCGGGTCAAATATGAAACAGTAACCAGGAAAAAAAACAAACTCATTTTAAGTTTTCATAAATATGCAAAATGAATTAACTGCTATTTTTAAAAAATAAAATATGCGAGTACACAAAAATTATCTTTTCACAAATATTTAAAAAGATTTTAATAATATATTAAACAAAACATTCCGATATTAAATTTTCCAATATTTTAATTTTTCATGTTTTATACCATATGAAATTTAATATTTTGTTTAAAATCTAACTAATTAAGTATTATTTGTTTATATTAATTTATCTCATACCTAGATTAAAATTGCTAAATTATTGCACTATTGAAATTATAAAATCAAAATATCTAATATTATTTCACGGTGTAAAATATTAATTTAACATAATTATTTGTTGCTTCTACCCTTAACAAATATACAAAGGAAAACAAAAATATTAACCTAAAAAAAATTACTATCAAAAGAATGTTAATTCATACTAAACTGTAAATAAACAGTCAGTGTGAACCTAAACATCCATTTTAAATTAAAAAAAATAATTAAACAATAAAATTCAATTTAAAATAAAGCCATTAAAATAAAATCATAAAACACATCGTCATCATTAGCAGGTAGCTATTTTCAGAAATAAAAAGCCGGCTTTAGGATTACCATGTCTTAACTTCAGATCCTCAAACGGCAGGATTACCATAAAATCTTCCTTTTTCGCAGCAAGAAAAAGTCGCCAAAACAAAAGTGCACCAAAAGGATACTAAAGCTGCAGTAGCAGATCCAGAAATTATTTTTGGGAGGGGCTAAAATTTGAAAAAAGCTTATTTCACCCAAACAAAACGTACGATGAAGCAAAATTTTAGTATAAAGTAATGTAAAACTTTTTGGGAGGGGCTAAGTTATAAAAAAAGATCATTTTATCTACTTAAAGTGTATAATAAAGCAGAATGTTACCCTTTAGCAATCTTTTTTTCTCGGGCTAGGGGGGTGAAGCCCCCTAGCCCCTCCCCTGGATCCGCTACTGTAAAGCTGTACTATATTTTCAAATTTTTATTGATCATTGTTGCTTGAAATACCTGTAATAGGCAAAACGAAGTACATTTTTACTGCTCAGGGGGCGAAAAAAGCAAAGTTGAGTTATAATCACAATATTACAGATCTGATGTTAACCAGTGATCAATCTAAGGTTTTTTCAGAAAAGTAGAAATACTCCTTAACCTTTTTAGAAGGAGTATTTTCCTGTCCACAGGAATAATTAAAGCAACAAAATTTGCATTTAACACATAAATCATACATAATAACTGTTATACAATCTATGTACACTGTTAGTGTTAACTGTAAATTTCACTGTTTACATTGAAAGTTATTGCAGATTTCAGAGAGTTGACTGTAAATAAAAATCATTTTCAAGGTGAAATCTCGCCGAAATCATGGATTATATAACAGAATTTTATCTGGATTCCAGAACATAGTTCCGGCTCACAAAAAAGTACCGGAACGCCATTCCGGTCCCGCTAAACCCCTGACAGTAAGTCATAAGCATGACTTAATGAAAACAGTTTTGACCTAAAGAAGCTTTCAGCATAGCACCCATTTAAAGGTACAGGTTTTACATTTAATATTTTGTTGGGAGTAGCAAACACACCCCCTTTGGCTTCATCTCTTGAGATTTCAGTATAATCTTGAACATTAACATTCTTCTAGAAAAATTGAAACTGCAATTTTAAATCTTCAATATATTCGGGGGCACGCCTAGTAGAGATGAGACGGGCTCAGCCCGAGCCCGGGCCCGAACCGGGCTCGGGCTCTGTAATTCACAATTGCGTTCGTGCTCGGGCTCGTGAAAAATTTCTATTTTATTGAACATACTCCTTGAAACAAATTTTTAAAATGTGATTCATATGGAAAATAAAAGTAGTTATAAAAAAAAGCGCCGTGGGTGCCTAGATGGCGCGTGAAGCTCTTTGGGTATTTCAGAACGGCGGCTTATATTGCTTAGTTAGTCATGAGATCCGACATTAATTCATAAACATACATAAAAAGAATTAGAAAGTGCATTAAAAATTTGCAACTATATTTGTCTTTAATTTGCACAAACGGAAAAATTTATTGTATTCTATCAAAGAATTACTTCTTTGAATTTTATTGAATTTTATTTATCTTTAGCTGAAATTTCGGGCTCGGGCTCCGACTTAATTAATATTGCTCGGGCTCGGGCTTCAAAAAATGAGCCCGAACTCATCTCTAACGCCTAGCAGTCAAAATGTCTTTCTTTACACGATATGCATAAGACGGTGAAGGTCCATGTGGATGCAATAATATAATTTTAACTTCTTCAGTTTCTTTAAAGGGACTATATTCCGTATCCGGTGCTTGTTTACAAATCAATGTATTTATGTTTCATCTGGTGATCGCGTTCTGGCGCCAGGGTGGGTGATATACAGCGGGAGTCAAATAACCCGCCGGGGTTACTTCCCACACATCGGCACGCCAAGAGATCGCCAACAATTTCACCCCCTTTTCAAGAACGATCAGTGCGTGACCCTGCAGATCTAGACTCACGGAAAATATCACCAGGATGGCCCCCGTTCTAAAGTGGGGATGGCAAAAGCGGGAAGATAGCAACCCATAAATTACTCCAGCCAGTGTCATTCGGAGATGTCTAGCAAGGGTATAATAAGAGTTCCTTTATCAGCAGCAATAATTAAAACTTGTCTTTAGAAAAATATTTTAAAACGCTAGAAGCATCGCACTTACTATCGCTTGTTTTGAAAAAAAAAATTTAATATTTTATTCTTTTTTTTTCACGATTTTAAAATTCGCTAATTTTAATTTAAAATGCGTGCGCTCACTCTCTCAGGAAGAAAAAAAGAAAAGAAGGGAAATTTGAAGGAAGAAAATTGCGTTAACTATTTACATATATTTACCTCAAAATTTACTTATTCGTTTTAGTTGTGGACGCAGGATCTTATTTTAGGCTGTGTATTCGGAGCACGTGACATGGCGCTTCCATTTTATAGTTGTCCTAGAAACTGCACAGATAGTATCAAAACACGTACTAAAATAATCTTTCACACATTATGAAGGTTTAATTTCTACCTGAAAATCAAAGTAAATTATCTGAATATTTTAATTGAATCCAACAAATTATTCGAAGAGTTTAGTTTCATAAATTGACATTTATTTTCCTATTTTATAAAGATAGTTGCAAGTTATGCATAAATGTATAAATTTAATAATATCTGATGCTAATAACTAATAAGTAGTTCGAAAAATCCTCTAAAGTTTTAGACATTCTAAAATTTAAACTTTTGGTCAGAGAAAAGAGAAAATTAGATTTTTTTTTTTCGGAAACATATATCGTAATTTAATGTGTTCTCTTGAGTATTTGTAGAGCCTGAAATATTTAACCCATGAACCGTATATAGAACACTGTAAAACTAAAATTAAAAAAAAAAACCTGTTAAATTCTTTTTAAAAGCATTTTCTTAAATTCATGTTAAATATTTTTTGCAATTCCTCTAAAGAACTCTTCAGCAATGTGACACAGGCATTTAAAAGTTTAATGTTAAGAAAATCTTCATGCACGGGTGATTTGTGAAACGTAAATTAATTTCATTTAAGTAATATTCCACAACAATTTTTTTTTCGGGGTTTCCCGCAAGTACCCTACAGAGGGTGTTCACACATTTTTGTAACGATTTTGCAAAGATATATATAGAAATAAATATAAGAATTTTATTTTCTAATGTGTTCAGTCTGATAGCCCTTTCTTTGAACCATCATATTACATCTTGATTTCAAAGATGAAAGTCCTTTTCTTAAAACATCAAGGCTGATATTGTTCCACTCCTCCATCACAATCTTGTAGTAATATAATCTTTTGTAGTAATATATGAATGTATCTTGTGTTTGCGTGATTATGGCAACGCTATACTAGGGCAATCTGCCAAGGATGGGAAGGTGCCTTGGTAGGAGAACTTTCTAAGGGGTTCTAAAGCGTATTCACGTTACATCTGGAAAAAACCTACCAAAAATCCAGACTGTTAGATCGACAGCTGCTCGATGGGACCCGATCCCGGGTCCTTCACTCTTCGGCAGTCTACCATTTTCAGTGACATAACTACTGTGCGATGGTAAGGCTATAAATGTATCTTAAAGTAGAAAGATAATTCAACTCATCTTCGTTTAGAAATATATTTAATTTTATATTTCAATTCCATTCATTATCACTGAAAAATAACGTTCAATAAATACTTGTCACACATTTTTGCTTTCATGCCTTTTAAGATGCAATTTATTCCAGGAAAAACTTATGTATATGTAAAAAAAAAAAAAAAAAAAGTTACTATTACATTTGTTTGTTCATCTTAAAATACACTGGAATAAAATAAACTAGAAGTTTCTGTAGAAAATTTTACTTAATTGAAGTTTTAGACGTATTTCGTATTTTGTATGTATTAAGAAAATAAATGTATTTTGTATTTTTTCAATTTAGAAAGTATTTTGTATTTTGTAATTTTTCGTGTTTGAATAAATGTAATTTGTATTTTGCATCGAAAATACATTTTTTTATGTATTTTGCCCAACTCTGCTTCTGTAGTTGCTTTCAAAGAGCATTGCAGAGCAAGCAGTAATTATTTTTATTTCCAACGGAGGGGAGAGTATGAGGGAGCGTCCTCTAAGTGAAACTGTACTCCCCCTCTCTAAACAACGGGGGATGAGGGGGAGAAAAGCAATAAACTTTAGGTTTACCTTTGCCGATCTCTGGGAAGATAGGACCCGCCGGTGGTATTTTTGACTGGCAACCATAAAAAGACGTGCATCATCAGTTTGGGAATTTGAAGTTGTTTCATGTTATAGATTAAATATGTTATGCTATTGTATAAAAGAAAGTGTGTGTGTGTTTGTTAGAAATATGGTGTGAATATAAAGCTAAATAAAAGAAAGCATGTTGGTTTTACATTATCGGCAGTGAGTGTGTTTGTTAGAAATGCAGTGTCAATATAAAAGTAAATAAAAGAAAGCATGCTGGTTTTATGTTATAAGCCGGTGGGTGTTAGGGATATTTCTAAGCGGTTAATTTAAAAAAATAAAGGTAAGTGCTTTTTTTAACGAATCTTTGCAATGTTTAAGGTTTTTAATGTGAATTTTAAATTGATATTTGATGTTTTTATGTTGTTGTAAGTGCTATTTATGTGCTATTCTAATCATACTGACTTTATATGAGGTGTACAACTAGGTTGTTGAATCCACCGATGTTTTGTTTTTTTATTTGAAAACGGGCCATTGTTTGCCCAGTTTACATTAGCTGTACAACTAGGTTGCTTAATCCACTGTAGTTTTTATAGTTAAAAACGGTCCACTGTTTGCTCATTTTAAATTGCCTGTTTTAACTGCCTGAATTTGCTGACATTTTTTAGGTTAAATATGGATGGTGTATTTTGCTTTAATGTTTTTGTTAGTGGAATATATGTATAATTTTAATGTGTTAAAATACTTGACTTTGCTGATCGTGTAAAATGGTTAGCGACAGCCACCAAGCTCCAGTGACTGCCGCCATATTTACATGGGGTGCGCACCGGCTTGTATGATTTTACCAAATAACTACATATGTTTATGTTATGTTTGGCGAGAAAGCAAAGTCGCCAAGGTTAGACGCGGCAAAAAAAAGTCGCCAACTCAACCTGCCCCCGCTAACGGTATTATTCCCCCCCCCCCAAAAAAAAAGCAAATAGTAAAAGAAACAAATTTATACAGTGCATGAATAACTTATCAGGCCTAAAAATATGAACACTATGTATACTTATCATAAACAAATGGCTGAGTAAGAATGCCTGTTACATAATTTCTACGTAAATAAATAAGAATGAAAATTTGGGCAATGTTTTCATAATTAGAATTAATAATAACAACCCAAGTAGCACAAACTTGTTCAAAAGCCGTAATTTCTACGTTCAGCTAGCACGTTACCATCCCGTACAGATTTACGGTGTCGCTTAAGTCAGAATGTCCGGGCAAAGCACGTACAATGATCGTCGAAATCTGGGTCCAGATCAGTGTTCTCCACACGTACTTAAAACGTTGTATAGCTGCTTAAGCAGGACGTACTTAAAACGTTGTGTATCTGCTTATGCAGGACGTACTTAAATCGTTGTGTAGCTGCTTATGCAGCTATAACCGATATTCTACAGCATTTTTAAAAAAATAAATTACTCCGCTTATCTGAATCAACGGCTAATTAATAGGATTAATGCTGCTTATTAAAATTTTCGTAAAAACGGTGTTCTGATTTAGAAATATATTACAATATTGTTTGTGCAACTTTCATTTAAATACTGACTGATGTATAAGTATTTTATGTATATATATTAGTTATTGATTATTTACTTTCTATTCTATTCAATATCTAATTTTTATGTCAAACATATAACCTTTAAAAATTCTCGTTTTATATTATTAAAATTTTATAAATATTGAGAGGTAAGAGAGCTCTTGAGGAAATGGCTACTTTTTTTTATTTTTTACTGCCATTGGAAATAAAAAATAATTTGCAATTGAAAAAATATGTAACTCTAATAAACTTAGGAATTTCAGAGAAAGTGAAAAAAAAATTATATATATATATATATATATATATATACATATATATATATATATGTGTGTGTGTGTGTGTGTGTGTGTGTGTGTGTGCTGTCCTGTTCTTGGTTTTTTTTTATAATAATAATAAAAAAAATATTTGTGTTTTGATGTTATATTTGTTTTTTGTTTGTTCTGTTTTCTATTATTTCTCTGTGTGTGTTTGTATTCTTTTCTTCTTTTTTATTTATTTATTATTTATTTTTGTACTTATTTATCAAAATCCCAGGAGTTTCCCTGAAAAACCAGTAGACTTGGTTGCTATACAATGTGCCCTTTTTGTTGGTGTATTATTAGAATGTTATTATTTATTTTTGTACTTCTTTATCAAAATCCCAGGAGTTTCCCTGAAAAACCAGTAGAATTGGTTGTTATACAATGTGCCCTTTTTGTTGGTGTATTATTAGAATGTACTTTCACACTGACATAAACAAAATTATTTTCAATTGTAGTTACAAATAAGGCACATGCAGATTTTAAGTTTTGTACTTAAATTTTTTTTATTGTATGCATATAAAAGTAATGTTCATAAAATGCATTCCTCCAATTAAAATGACAAAGCCGAAACTTTTGGCATGCATGTATATTGCCACTATACTACTAATTGCAAGGTTTTTACACATTTAATGAAATGAAATTCCCAGTCTTTTTTTTCAATTTTCCGCACTGCTTTTATAAGTAAATAAAAATAGTTATTTTATACACTGTTATACAAAATACCTATTTTAAATTGGAAAATAATATTATTTAACTACATTAAGAATTTAAAATATTACCAACCAATGGATCAATTTTTACTCTTAAGACACAGGAGATTTCAACAAAGGAATGTTAAAAGAAAAGTATTCAGTTGTAAGATTAAGATGAATGTGCGAGGATTTTCTTAAAAATTCAGGAACTTACGAACTTTTTAGTATATGGCAAACTTTAAACAAAGTTTACATTAATCAATTGATTTATGTCTCATAAATCAATTTACTGCATTGTAGAGTAAATACTTTTTTTTAACATACTATTAACGTATCAGCTTTGCTAAAAATTTTAATATTCACAGGCTTGACGACTTATTTATTCTTTTCATACTACATCAAATCTAGAGTGCAGATGGCAATTATGTCACGTATACCTAATTTAGCACACACAAACATTTGAAAAAAAAAAAACCTTCTTGGTACTTAACCTTAATTTATTTCCCTAATCTAGATGATATAAATCAATGTCAATAAAGCCGAAATAAGAAAAAAAGTGTGGGGAATTATTCGGTTAGCGGGTGTCGGCTATTTTTGGCGACTTTTTTTCTCGCCAACACCCGCTACTTGGCGCTTTTTTTTGTCGCCAAATTTTTCACGTGTGAAACACCATTTTAGAATACGATAAAATAATACAACATGTTGAGCACTGTCAGGAAATACAAATTACTTTAACACATTAAAATTCCACAGATATTCCACTTAAAAAAAAACAATAAAACAAAATACGCCATCCATACTTAACACTAAAAATTGTCAGCAAATTCAGTAACAGGCAATTAAAAATGAGCAAACAGTAAACCCCTTTTAACTAAAAACATTTCAGAATATTCAGCAATCTAGTTCTACAGCTATGTAAACTATGCAACCAGTGGACCCTTTTTAACTAAAAAAACCTCAGTGGATTCAGCAACCTAGTTGTACAGCTATGTAAACTATGCAACCAGTGGACCGTTTTTAACTAAAAAAACCTCAGTTGATTCAGCAACCTAGTTGTACAGCTATGTAAACTCGGCAACCAGTGGTCCGTTTTTAACTAAAAAATCCTCAGTGGATTCAGCAACCTAGTTGTACAGCTATGTAAACTGGTCAAACACTGGCCCGTTTTCAACTCAAAACAACATCGGTGCATTAAATAGCCTAGTTATACACCTCATATAAAGTCACTGTATGAAAACATAACAACATCAAATATCCATTTACAATTCACATTGAAAACCTTAAGCAATTGCAAAAATTCTTTAAAAAAAAACACTTACCTTTATTTTAAGAAACTCTTCAAAAATATCCATAACACATCAGCTAATAACATAACACCAAAACACTTCCTTTTATTTAATATTATAATCACGCCCTCCTTCAAATAAACACACACTTCCTTTTTAAACAACAACATAATATTCACTACACTTCAAATAACACAACACATTTCCAAATACATCTTGTATTCCCCGTAAATAACTCAACAAACACCAAACAAGAACTTACACATCGAATTCAAATTCACCTGCTTTTCGGTTTACCGATTACAGTTAAATTGCCTAAACCAATCACAAAATTCCTTTACCAAACATCCTGGTATCGTTTAATGAACCCACCGAGCGTTTTTTCATCAAAATACAGCATCATCCAACACCTCAACTCAATCTACACAGGTTACAACAGACATCTGACTCTAACGCTAAAGTAAACAAACTTTCGACCAAACTCCAAGTTTGGCGACTCATCACCGCTTGGCGACGACACCCGGTAACCGAAGAATCCCCAAAGTGTGTTTTCTGAAAATGGAGTTAAGGTATCTCAAACAAAAGAAATAAGATTGTCAATTTTTTAAATATTTATTCGTCAATTTTTAAAATATTTAAAATATTATACACAAGCAAATTGAATTTTAAAGGAGCTTTTTCTTCTGGTAATTCTGTCTGAATGTGGCATGTTTGAGCCAGTTTTATTATATCTTCTACGATTTTCGACACTACTTCCTTCATTAGTGGATGTTCCCTTACAGCAACTAAAAGAAAAAACAAATTGCATTATATTTTTATGACAAAATTGTACAATCGATACCAATACAATAAAGTAAAGTTTGTTTATATGTAAAGGGAAATCTGGAACTCAGGAAATGAAAAACCGTATTTAAGTCCTTCAACTGACAGCCATTTTAAATACTCAAGCAAATACATAAGAAATTGAATTCATCTGTGATTAGCCAGATCATATTCAATGTGCATTCATGGAATGACAACCACATTGCTCCCACGACCAAATTTAAAAAATGAAACTTACATATCCTCTTCAGACCCAACAAAAATCTTGCATGTCAAATTTAAGAGCAATCTCTTAATTTAAAAAAAAGAAAAACTATTAACATTTAAAAATGACTAGCAAAAAGTGCATTTTGAAATAATTTTTCGAATAAAATCTTCATTCAGAATCACAATCTCAGTAGTAAAATACTGTTATGATCCATAAATGAAGACTAACAAGACACTTTCAAAGGTAAAGGATGTTTTAACTCTTTGGCTCCCAGGCCCAAGGAAACTTCACACCCATTGGTTCAGAGAGAAATAGCCGGAAAATGCCTCCCCCCCCCATCTAACGAAAGCGAGGACATTCATCACTAGTTTTTGACAATCGGGAACTTCCCTTTTTGAAGGGGTGATATTCCGAAGAAGGTCTAATGTAACTGCTTTTAACAACAGATTGGCATTGGAATGTAACTTGTAGTGTGTAGTTCTGCTACGTTAACTTGACAGTCGGTCACGTGCAGGGCGGACTGGAACGCTGAAACGGCCCGGGCGATTCGACCAGACAGGCCCCCTACATCATTCGGGCGCATGTAGGATATTAGTTTAGCTGGGGGGGGGATGCACAAATATAGCTGAATTATGATATAATGAACTCTCTTATAACGTTAAGATATTATCTATAGGTTCAATCACACACCTAAAGTGTGAACCTCGCTTACAACGCACTCGCTTATAGCGTCCTAAGTTATCTGTTCCCTTCAATGGCTTTAAAATCGAGTTCATTTGCATATGGCATTATTGGAGAAAAATGTATTAAATACCTACCCAATATTTTTTATTAAAGTTTCTTTCAAAGGCAACTTTAAAAATATTTTAATTCAAAAATTCAGTCTCTGGAGACTTTGAAGAAAGTTTCATTTTTATTTTTAACTTTGAAAGGAGGAGTGATCAGACCCTTTAGTGTTTAGCCTCCTCCATGGATGCGCCTATGCCTAACATAACTTGATAATGAGAATGAAATAAAATAATACCGAGTTTTCAATATAATATTTTTTAATTATTTAATTGACCACCAAACAATAAAATCATACTAAAAACTAAACGAACAATACATACATACACACATAACATTTTAATTTCGTTCTATAAAGTTAATTCAGTTAATAAAAGAATGGGAAACATAGTATACATATTTACAAAAATATATGGCAAATGAGCCGAAGGTGGCTTAAATATTAGGTGATCATAGTATTCTGGTTAGGTGAATGTGGCTTTATTTTATGTGTGGTTTATTTTATTTATTTATTTATTTGTAAACATAGTTGCGCAACTTTCCTGCATAAAGATACTTTTGCTACGACAGTGGCAAAAAATGATAAAAATCAGTAAAGTGGGAAAAAAATAGCAAAAATTAAATTACTCAAATTTAGCACGCAATTATGAAATATAACCTATTGTAAAGGTGCATGTTTCAGTACATTACTTGGTGAACTAAGAATTATTACGTTTGTTTATCTGCATTTAATGAAATGTTTTAGCTAATGAAATACAATTAAATTATTTTAGCATGCTTTAAATTCTCAATTTACATTTTTATCATTAGATATGTTACTTGTTGGTGTGATAAAACAAGAACGTTTAACAGTAGAACAGACAATAACATTTATTAACTAAAATCAACAGAAGGTGTATCAACAGAAAGATTAAAACATAAAACATTTAGCGCTCTTGTAGTGAGGAGGGATGCCCTAAACGGCATTCACGGGCGAGCCATCGAAACTGACTTGCATTCAGAGGAGCAAAGCTGCTTATTTTTCTCCATCGAGTCTGCGCCTGCGCCAGCTGGTACGGAGGATCTTCGGCTCGTAAAATCGACTTAGAGCGCGCTTTTTCGAGAAGCGCTTGCCTTGGAGCGGGCTCTGAAATGCAACGCCACACCACCTCCCCTCCTGGAAAAAATCTGAAACGAGAAAGACTAGAAGAATTTTAGAGTTCAGGATACTTTTTTGTAAATTGGACCTTACGTCCATACCGGGTTCGATAAACGGGTGTTGTAACATCTAGCGGCACTGTTTCAGTGGCCGTAGAGGGAAGTGTTTCATCATTTGATGGTACTTTTTCAGTTGTATGATCTGGCAGAGAAACATCTTTAAAAGATGGTGCTGGAAGAGGATTTATAGAGGGCATATAAGCAGGTTTTAAACGATCAATTGAAACTGTCCTTTCCTTGCCGTTAACAACGATATTAAAGGTTTTATCGCCTCGTTTAAGTACTTTGTGAGGCCCTGTATACGGGGTACATAGAGATGGCTTGACAGCATCTACCCTGAGAAAAACGTGTGAACATGTATGCAAATCTTTAAAAATAAAAATCTTTGTTGAATTATGACTAGTAGTAGAAACTGGTTTTAAAAGTTGCATATGCCTATTTAACCTAGCAAAAAATTTACTATCAGGTGTATCGGCTGTTGTAGCTGTAAAGAAACTGTCCTGGCAGTCTAAGATTTTCTCCATACACTAGTTCACTTGGTGAAGATTCTATTTCTTCTCTGTAAACCGTGCGTAATCCCAAAAGAACCATGGGTAAAACTTCAGTCCAATGAATGGAGGTATGGCACATTATGGACTGTTTTAGCACTCTATGCCAGCGCTCAATCATCCCGTTTGACTGTGGATGATATGCCGTGGTATGTGAGAAATTTATTCCAAAATTCTTTGCTAGTGAGCGTAGTACCTCACCCCTAAACTGTGTACCTCTGTCAGTTGTTATGCGCTCGGGTATTCCAAACCGCGCAATCCAACCGCTGTAAAATGCATTTATGACTGTTTCAGCTTTTATATCCGGAAGTGTAAAAGCCTCTGGCCACCTTGTAAACCTATCTATACACGTTTAGCAGTATGACATACCGTGCGAAGATGGTAAAGGTCCAATCAGGTCCATATTTATATGCGAAAAACGCTGACTTGGAACTTTAAATTCACCGAAAGGAGAATGTACATGCCGAGAAACTTTAGCTTTTTGACAGGGAATACAGGTTCGCGATAACTGTGCAATTTGCTTTTTTATGCCTGGCCATACGAAGCGATCCGTGATCAATTTCACTGTTGCTTTAATACCAGGATGAGCAAGACAATGCATTGTATTAAACACTTGTATTCGAAATTCTTCCGGAATGTAAGGGCGAATGGTAGCTGTAGAAGTATCACAATATAGAGAGTAATCAGAATTTGGAATAGGTAGTTTCTGTAACTTAAAAACGGTGTTAGGATTTGACAAGAGTTCTTTAAGTTGTTCATCGGATTCTTGGGCCTGCGCTATAGCTGGAAAGTCCAAAGGTTCTGGGAACTGCACTTCGTAAATCCTTGATAAGGCATCGGCTACTGTATTTTTTGAACTAGCCATATAACGAACATCAGTGCTAGATTCCGCAATGAAATTAAGCTGATTGATTTGTCGTGGAGAAAGTTTATCATATTTTTGTGAAAATGCTTTAATTAAAGGCTTATGATCAGTAAAAATTATGAAGTTAGTTCCTTCCAAAAGATAACGAAAATATTTAATTGCAGCAAAAATCGCTAAAAGTTCACGATCGTATGTGCTGTATTTCATTTCAGTATAGCTTAATTTTCTTGAGAAAAATCCCAGAGGTTCCCATCCATCTTTGTTATGTTGCTGAACGCAAGCGCCTATGGCCTTGTCTGAAGCATCGCACATTATTGCTATTTGAGCTTTTAAATTTGGATGTTTTAAGGACGTTATCTCTTTCAGTACTCTCTTGCAATTTTCGAAGGATCTCTCAGATTCTTCTGACCAATTCAATACTGATTTATCATTCTTTTTACCAGGTCCCAACATTGCATGCAATGGGAGTTGTGTTTCCGCTGAATGAGGTAAAAATCTTCTATAGAAATTTAAAATACCCAAAAAACGTCGAAGTTCAACGACAGTATTTGGCTTTGGAAACTCCTCGATTGCTTTTACTCTGTCGGGTAAGGGGGTTATACCTGTTTTATCAATTATGTGTCCCAAAAATTTTACTTGGTCCGCTGCAAATGTGCACTTTGGCAAATTAACTTTTAATTTGTGTTCTTTTAAGCGAGAAAAGACCTCTGTTAGATGAAGTAAATGTTCATTTAGGTCGTTAGAAGCTATTAGCAGATCATCTATGTAAACAAAGCAAAAGTCTAATCCTTCCAAAATTTGATCCAGAAGACGTTGCATGGTTTGGGCCGCATTTCGCAATCCAAAGGTCATGAAATTATATTGGAATAAGCCGAATGGCGTAATAATAGCGCTCTTTGGTATGTCTTCTTTATTCATTGGAACTTGATGATATGCTTTTCGTAAATCTAATGTGCTAAAAACTTTCTTTCCGTATAAATTATATGTGAAATCATAAATATGTCGGATTGGATAATTATCAGGTATTGTAATTGCGTTTAAAGCACGATAATCGCCACATGGACGCCACGTACCGTCGGATTTCTTAACCATGTGCAGTGGACTACTCCAACAACTTTTCGAAACGCTACAAATTCCTTTTTGTACTAAGTATGAAAATTCTGCTTTAGCTGCTGCTAATTTGTCTGGTGACAGACGTCTAGCTTTAGCCGCAACTGGTGGGCCTTTGGTTTCTATAATATGGCAGACATTTGACTTATTAGACGTTTCAAAATTATCATCAAATAAAGAACTGTATTGTTTTAATGACATATCGAATCTCTCAGACGGATGAACGAGGGTTATTCTTTGACACAGTACCTGTGAAATTTTACCTCGCGAAGAAACGCTAGTCAAGCTGTCAATCAATTTTTTGGACTTTAAATCGACGACTATTCCAAAATTATGCAAGAAATCTGCACCGAGGATAGGTCGAGATACATCAGCTATTGTGAATGTCCAAGGAAAAATTCTACGAAGGCCGATATCTAAATGCAATATCTTTTTTCCAAATACATTAATTTTTGTACCATTTGCAGCTAACAAATTTAAAAGAGACTTTGAATTATAAAAGCGCTCATCCGGTGTAGGTGGAATAACACTTAAATCCACTCCGGTGTCAACTAGTAGGTCTATGCCCAATTTTCTTTCACGTACTATTAAGCGACAATTTTTTAAAGCCTCAACATTCGTCGCTGAAAATGCCTGACTATTTAGTTTTCAGACGAAAAAGAGCAAGGTTTCGTGCATTTAGTTGCCTTTTCACCAAACTTAAAATGATACCAGCAAGACCTCCCCTCACTGTCAGAACGACGGGTAGAAGTATTACGTTTTCGAGAAACTGATCTATTTCGAGAATACAGAGTAAAAAGTTTATCAACTCTCTTATTTAATTCGTTAATCTGTATTTGCAAATCGTTTAGAGCTTTATTTGTAACATCTAACTTCTCCGGTTTTGAACTTAACTCTGTGCTATTCAAAGACGACAAACTCGTTACGTCAGCAATTTTATCGCCCATTACAGCTAATCTATTTAATTCATCCTCTGAGGTAGCCAAAATAGCTTGTATTTGTGTAGGTAAACGCTGCAACCATAAGGATATAAGCAATCCCTGACCAATATTCGTTCCCGCTAACTCCTGCATTTCGCGGAGGAGGAGGGAGGGACACTTGTCTCCTAAATTTACATCTTGCAAAAGTTTCCTTAACCTACGTTCCTCAGAATCAGAAAAAATAGCTATCAGGCGTTTTTTAAGTACACTATATGCATTATCATCAGGAGGAGAATCAATTATGTCACTAACCTGAGACAGAACCTCTGTTTCGATGTTTCCGATCACAATATGATATTTCGTCATACTTGATGTTACACCAGAAGTTATGAACTGGCTTTCAATTTGACGAAACCACACAGCTGGATTCTCTTTCCAAAAGGGCGGCACCTTGACGGAGACCCTATTCAGAGTAGTACTCGCATTTTTGTCAGCCTCTTCAGATCCTGTATCCGTCATCTTGAGTAAAAGCTTTAATTGACTTTCTTTGAAACTTTTTTCCGGGTCACCAGTGTTACTTGTTGGTGTGATAAAACAAGAACGTTTAACAGTAGAACAGACAATAACATTTATTAACTAAAATCAACAGAAGGTGTATCAACAGAAAGATTAAAACATAAAACATTTAGCGCTCTTGTAGTGAGGAGGGATGCCCTAAACGGCATTCACGGGCGAGCCATCGAAACTGACTTGCATTCAGAGGAGCAAAGCTGCTTATTTTTCTCCATCGAGTCTGCGCCTGCGCCAGCTGGTACGGAGGATCTTCGGCTCGTAAAATCGACTTAGAGCGCGCTTTTTCGAGAAGCGCTTGGCTTGGAGCGGGCTCTGAAATGCAACGCCACACCACCTTCCCTCCTGGAAAAAATCTGAAACGAGAAAGACTAGAAGAATTTTAGAGTTCAGGATACTTTTTTGTAAATTGGACCTTACGTCCATACCGGGTTCGATAAACGGGTGTTGTAACATCTAGCGGCACTGTTTCAGTGGCCGTAGAGGGAAGTGCGCTTGCCTTGGAGCGGGCTCTGGTCTGAAATGCAACGCCACAGATACTTAGAAGTAGTTATATTCAAAAACTAAATTTTGATTACTGTTCAGAGTTATTGTCATTATTTTATTAGTCTGTCAAATATGTTTAATTAATAAACTGATAGGCACATAGATTAATTTCATTTAATGAGAAAAATACATAAACATACAGATCTTAAATACTTTACTTACCAGCTTTCTCTGTTGGGAAAATTTGAAGTTAAATATTGATTAGAGGATTATGAAGGTAAAGTAAAACTTTAGTTGGGTAAATAAATCGTGTAATAACTTCATTTAATTTAATTGTCAACTATTTAACCTACTTCGAATCAAAGTCACGAACTCAGAATTAAAAGTAAACCATAATTGCTAATGAAAAAAGTAAACAATAATGAAATAGCATTTAGAAAGGGCTAATGAACACTATGAAGGAATGGAACATTGTGAATCGTATTCAGGATTTCAATTTTCAAAGACTAGTAAAAGACCTTATAAAACAGTATCAATTGCCTTGGACACTATACAAAACCATTGAGCAATCATAGCAGATGCGTCCCATGTAATGGTGGGTATCTCTATCTAAAAATTTAAAACTAGAAATCTCTCAAAAGTAGAAATTTGAACAAGCCATTCTGCCATGTTACCTTGTAGTATATTTACTACACCCGAAGTATAGATGTGAATATTTAAATTATAAGAATGAAGAGAAGCATGGTTAAGAGAAACTAATTCTGACTTTATAACATGCGGTATTAACTCTGGATTAAAAGAATACAAAATCATTCAGCTATCATAGCAGGTGGTGTGTGCCATGTAATGGCCTGGATTTCTATCTAAAATTTTGAAACTTCATTATTCTCCAAAGTAGAGATTTGAACAATCCATTCTGCCGTGTCATCTTGTAGTATATTTACTACACTCAAAGTACAGAGGTGAATATTTAAATTATAAGAATGAAGGCAAGCGTGGATAAGAGAAACTAAGTCTGGCTTTATAACATGAGGTATTAATTCTGAATTAAAAGAAGACCCAATTCCCATATCTACTTTACAGAAAAAATAGTCATAACTGTCAAGGCTGATAAATGATGAAATGCGTGTCGAAAGTTTGTGAAATTTCTAATGATTTTTGCTCATTACCTGTACACATCCAGATTACTTGTACACCTCCTCTTCGTCCAGCAAGCAATGCTGCTATAGAGATATTTTTTTCAACCTTATCTTTTGTACAATTGTACAATCAAAAATTCGAAATAGACTTGCAACAAATACACTTTTAAAACTGGTTTATTGCTATGATAAGGTACCATTGGTATGATAAGGTATTACGCAGAAATTGCAGAATTGAGTGGAATTTTAAATTTCAGCCAAATAAAAAATTTTAGCATTTCAGTTTATTTCAAATTTGATGAGTTTATTTTAACTTTATCGGGTGTTACGATATGTATCTATGTATAATCCATTTTTAAATGAATTGGGTAAGATTCTTTATGATTTAGAATAATCATTAATAGTTAAAGAAAATTAGTTAAAAATTAAAAGAAAGATTGATCAGTTAGTCCTCGCGCCCACTCACTTAATGGAGGCTGTTGGCGTTTTAGTTAAGGAACTTGTCTTAGATACTCAGATTACAGGCCTAGAGTTATACGGGAACATGGATGGGGCACGAGCCCCTCCAATAATTTACTCAATTATAGGCAAAATTGAAATCACTTAACTAATTTTCTGTTTTAGCATATAAGATGTCAGAAGATTTCAGCCAATGCAAAATTCGTGTTTTGTATTTATTTGGTTTTTCTTTCCACAGACTCTGTGGGGAAAAGAAGAAATATTGGACTCAGCTAATTTTAAAATAACGTTTTGAAGTATTTTTAACACCTGCAGCAAATTCTGTTTCTTCTTTTTTCAACGGACCATAAGTAATCTATATTTATTTTTGTGATATTACGGTCATTTATCTACACTAGGGATATAGACCGATGGGGGGGTGCCCTCCTTGGCAGTCTTTCTAAGTGGTGTTAACCCAAATTTACTCTAAGTTTCGAATAAAACCACGGAAAACTCCGAACTGTTATGTTGGCGGACGTGTCTTGGGATTGAATCAGGCACCTTCCATCTCCTAATTGAAGGCGCTATGTGTTCGGCCACGGGTGGGGCTGTCTAGAAATGGTAATTAAAAATTTCTCTATACGTAAAAGAAAGCTTTGAACATTCTTTTGTTTTGTTTTACTAACATCACTAATAATACATTACGTTTCAGCTAAATTAAAATACAGCATATAACGTCAAACACATACACGGAAAAAAATTGTAAATTTAGAGTTATCGTCTATTTACACTCTATAACAAATAAATCGACGCACCAAGAAGGAGGTGTCCGATTGAGACGAAAATTGGAGGATAGGAAGACAATGTACAGAATAGTAAATGATTAAAATTTCAGAACAATTGAATAATGTATTTCAGAGTTACAGTAACAAGTTCAATAAGGTGGTGACCCGCCGCTAGTCTGGATACAAGCTGCCACACGGCGTGGCATAGACCGATAAAGCTCCCGGATGGTCTCCTGAGGTATTTCCTGCCAAATTCGCTCCAATTGTCGAACGAGGTCATCAACAGTCCGTGCCAGATGCAATCGCCTTCCCATCATATCCCACACATGCTCGATGGGAGAGAGATCTGGCAATTTGGCAGGCCAAGGAAGAGCCTGACAAGCTTGCAGACAGTTTAGAGCAACACGAGCCGTATATGGTTTGGCATTGTCCTGCTGAAAAACCAGCCCAGGGCACTACAAAAGGAACGGTAGCAAAACAGGTCTTAGGATGTCGTCCACGTACCTCTAATGTCGACCAAAGGGGTCCGGCTCTCAAAGGATATGGCACCCCAGACCATAATGCCTTGTTGAGGGCCGGTGTGGCGTGCAATAGTGAAAGCAGGATCCCCCCTCTGCCCTGTGCGTCTCCAAACACGTCTTCGATGAGCGTCAGGACACAGTTGGAAGCGGGATTCGTCGCTAAAGACTATACGTCCCCAGTCGGCATCATTCCACCCTGATCGAGCCCTGCACCACTGTAATCTGGCTCGGCAGTGTGCAGGCGTGAGTGGCAGGTGGCGTAACGGTCGGCGCGAGCGTAGATTTCGCTCTCTCAACCGTCTGTGAATGGTCATGATGGACACTGATGTTTGGGTTGAACGTCTGATGGTTGATAGAGATGAAGAAGGCGCTGTGACAGCTGATCGGACCATCACTCTGTCCTCACGATCTGTTGTATCCCTAGGTCGACCGCTACCATCCTGACGCTGCACGCTGCCATTTTCCACCCATCCTTGCCAGCATCTTCGAATCGTCGCATCGCTTCGACTCAAATGACGAGCGATTCTCCGATTAGTCCAACCGGCCTCTTTCAGTCCAATGATACGACCTCTGTCAAACTCTGACAGTTGCTCGTAATGAGCACGAATCCTGCAGCGAGGCATTTTTTAAGTTGTTGAAAGGTCATCTGAATCACAATCAAACCGAAAGTTTTAACAACCGTTGAAGAACTGCTTCTTATGTACGTCTGCTGGATGCGCAGTTCCGATGATCTAGAGATCAAACTATTTATTCATTGGACACCAAATTTGAATCATTTGCATGTCTGTTCAAAACATTCATGCATACGAAATTTCAAAGCAATCGGATGATTGTTTCTTGGTGCGTCGATTTTTTTGTTATATAGTGTATTTCATTTTTTCACACGAATATGGGTGTGCTAATGTTCTTTTTTATTTTAAACACATTTTCTTACTCTGAGAGGTGCTTTTAAGATAGTGTTGAGTCATTATGGGTCTGGTATGACCTAAGTGTATATAATGGTGCATAGACAGTAATGTTTACAATATTTAGATACGTCAGTCTTTTTCAATTCTCTATTCTAAGGAAGTGAGGATCGTCGCGTCAGCCCCGAGCTTCCGTTTCGCGCCGGTACTATTTTTTTCGCTTTTGTATTGTACCCTGCTTGTCCCAATGTGTGTTTTAAAAATGTTTTATGAAGCTCATTAAAATTTTAATCTTTATCTAGTTTAGATACTGGAGCCATTATTCAGCATACAGCATACATAGTCTCCCACCTTTCAAATGTTGCGTTGCGAAATTGCGGGTTTGGGCCCTCTGGTTCTATAGAGCACCGGCCCATTCGACCACCGGCCCATCGGGCGATTGCCCGACCGCCCGATGGCCCAGGGCCCAAACGAAACGCGATCGGTCGAAAGCATATCTCCAAAACGATCGTTTTCTCTCTGGAAGTTCGATCGCTTTTACAAGCGATCGCAAAAGTGTATTCAAAGTGAAACAAAATAGGCGATCGAACTTACAGGTTCGCTAGATCGAAACTTTATCGCCACAGAGTGAAAACGCAACTTCCGGTGACGTAGAAAGTCGCTGTTAACCAATAAAAAAATCGCATCTTTCTCTGGAAAAACTTTTAACTTAATGGCGACGACTAACTGTTTATTTATTTATATTTGAGCTGCAACGGACAACAGGCTGTGTCTTAATTTTTTCCCCAACAGTATTGTAGGATAATGTTTTAAAATTTTAACTGGTTTAGGTTAATATTTTTTGTATGTTTATAATCATGGAGATACATTTTTAATTTATGAAGACTTTTTTTAGAAAATTATTAATAATTGTATTCTTCGTCATAATTATCATGTCGAATTGTTCGAATTATCGAATAATAATTGTTCTCTAATTTGCCTACTACATTTTATTTTTCTGTAGCAGAAAAGCTGTTTATAATTATAATGGAGGGGTAGAATTACGATATATATTTTATGTTCTGATATATAATTAACAATCAAAGACATCCTTAATATAATGGTTTGAATATTTGTTTAGGAGGGTTGCTAGGATGCTTATTTTAGCGAAAAATTATTCGTTATTCATGTATTTTTTCGCGCTGTTTCAAACAAATTTATCGAGCAATATATCGAGATCAAATTTATCGAGCAATAAACGATTTAAAATAAGAAATATAGATGGCGCCTGCATCGTAGTGTCTGCTAGAGTGGAACTGAAATGCCGACAGAAAATAAACCCTACAAAAATTCTGTTCTGCGAGAAAATTCAGCTTTCCGCAGGCCTAAATCTTTTGCAGAATTCCCTGTCTGATAATTCCAACGGATTGCTTCGTAATTTTAAATAACGAGTCTTCGTTGTTGTTGTAATCTTCTTATTAACCATCCGCCGATCGATCCGCCATGTTCTCGAAAACGATCGCTTTTGAAAAAGCGATAGCAAAACACTGATCGCAGTGTCACGTGATCCAAAAGCGATAGACAAGTTTCACTTGAATAGGAAACATAGGAATCAGTCGAAAATTTCCGCGATCGCAACGGAAAACGATAGAACTCTGTTTCGTTTGAATCGGGCCCCCAGTCCGGCCCTGGTCACGTGAATTTGGCAAGTCCACTGGGGAAATTGGGCAACAGGTTTTCCTTCGGGATAAAATCAGGTAGCCGTATTTGGCACCTTATTGCGGATACAGGAAATTTCTAGCACAATGAAGAATGAGCATGCGGGGCAGGTGTGCCCTTTTATTCTTTTTCACTCTAGGGAGTGGGAGACCAGATGATCACCAGAAATTCTCCCTACTTGGCGAAAGAAGCTGCAACCAATTAAGCAGTAGCACATAGTAACCTTTCAATGAGCGACCCCTCTCTAGGAATGAAATCACCTAAGGTAGACTGTCAAGTTAAGGCAGCCAAACTATACTTGCAGCTCACTTTCTAAGTATGAACGTTCAAGAAAATAAATAAATGCAATCTGTCTTGAAATGCTAAAATTTTATATATATATATATATATATGTATGTATGTGTGTGTGTGTGTGTGTGTATGTATGTATGTAAAGGAGGCACTTATATTAGAGTGGTCTTGAAGCATAGAATTGTTTAATGCCATAATTTAAATAATGATGTTTTAGATTAGAGTTTTCCTTTCTTTCTCCCTCTCGTTTCAGCAATCTCAGAAACAACCCCCCTCCCTTCAATGATAATAGGCACTGGTGTAGTTTTCCATTTATTTCAAAAATCAACTACTCAAACTAATCAAAAAAGCACTAATTTTACAAATGCCTGTCAAGTAGTTATAAGTTTTTATGAATGTACTGTGAATAATTATAATTTTAAGTAACTATGAATAATTACGTAAAATTAAATATGGAACATTTATGTTAAATCGTTAGGTTATGCTGTTAGTTTATTATACTTCATTTTTCTCGTCAATTAGTTGACATTTATTTATTTACTTTAAGTTATCAATCAATTTTTATTCTTATATTGATTTTTCAAGATTTGATCAGTAATTGCGTACATTTTCTTATTTAAAAATTTTTTGTTTTTGTTTTAAAGGGGCTGATTCTATTTCACAATTTTTTAATTATGAAATGTTTATCTTCTTTGCCAAATATCAATGCAAAATAGTTTACACTGTGATTAGTATACTTCATCTAAAAGCATGTTTTCCATAAGCATATTTTGCAAATATCACACTCCCATGAGCTTTGAACAAAATGTCCCATTTTTGTTTTTACATTACTTTTACGGCATTTGGGGCAAGTTTTTTTCTCCCATTAATTTTTATTCTTTATGCTCATGTTCATAAAATCCTTCAGTTACTGAAATATCTCTTTTTCTAGAAGAAAAGTTTCTCAATTATTGTTCAATCAATTTCATTTGAAAATCACGCAAAGTAGGTGGTTTTCGTTCCTCTGGAAAGTTCGTCACCATCATGATTATAAAGGAATTAACAATTGCTGTATCCAGCAAAAACCAAAAAAGGTAGTACCAGCATTTCAACGATTTTCTGGCTACACTGTAGTACTTCCTTCTTCGGTCAGATAAGTCTACACCTCCCATACATTTATTATACATTTTGAAAGCTTCAGGGCATACTACTTGATTTCTTTTCCTTTTTTTCGGTTAACTTTGACAACATTGTGATTTAAATCTGAAGCAATAATGCTTATTTGTTTTTTATTCATCCAAGTGCTGCATAGAATTTTATTTTCTTCCTTACACTGGAATACAGCTAAATCTCCCTGAGTTTTTAACTGAAATTTTTTCAGGTCTTCAGGCAGCTGTTTTCAGTTTTTCAAAACAGTTCCGCATGCATACATTCCTTTTTTAAATAAACCGTGAAGTAGTTTGATGCTTGAAAAGAACCAAAGTGAAACGTGATATTTTTCTTCCAGTGGTTGGATTAAATTCATCGCAACATCATAGCCCAATCCGTTGATTGATCGCTCAACAGCATCATTTTTCCCTCCATATATATTAGAATTATAAACATATCCAAGGTACAATGTACACAGCATCCAAACTTTTATGCCTCGCTTAGCAGGCTTCAGCGGCATGTACTGGACTATTCCAAGTCTTCTCTTGAATTTTGAGAGCTTCGTCTACTGCCATTTCTTTATATGGCTCATAATTTTCACAAAAATTATTTTTTAATTTGGAAGCAATCGGTTCAAGTTTCTGAAATATGTTGTATTCTGTATTATCTTTATTAACTTCATTTCTTCAGTCCGATATGTGAAAGTATTGCAGTAACTTGCAGTTCTTTCTTCTTTTCTGCGACAAATTCTGCATACTCATTAGTTTTCGCATATATTTTCTATTAAGCTTTCATGCAAATGCAGCTTCAAATATTCAATTTCGTCTGATCCAGGTGGACACAAATCCGTCGGTCCAGGATTACAGTGGCGTAGCGAGGGGGGGGGTTGGGTGTCAGAACCCCCCCTAAAATTTAGCAGAGTTCTATTATTGACATGAAGAATGTGATCCATAATGTAGATTATCCGTTACATCAGTGCCTAAACCCCTCCCTAAAATTTTTTTCTGGCTACGTTACTGCAGGATTACCTTCAAAAAAAATTTTTTCAACATGTTGGAAACTTTCGTTAGAGGACCAGGTCAAGGAATTATCAGTAATGTCCAATTCTTCACTCTCCGAAGATATTGCTTCCACATTAGCTGGTGGGCATATGATTGATGTGTCTTGATCGGAAAAATTTACTTCGATATCAGGGGGCGTAGCCAGACATTTTTCATGGAGGGGGGGGGTACAACTCATATATATGTATACGTGGGTGTGACAATGTAGTGAAGAATATACATTTTGTATGGCAAAAAATTCCTCATGGGGGTGGGGTATGACCCCCAAGCTCGATATCAATATCTGAATTGAATAAAATGTCCTCTATATCTTTTTGGGTCAAACCCTTTCTTTTTCTAAATGACATTTTACAAAATATCTTCTAAATAACTCTAAGGGTAAGTATACACTACCGAGAGAGACCAATGGCGAGCGGTTCCGGTGCGTGCTCGGGCTGCCGTCTACACTTGACAGACCAAAGATTATCGAGGGGAGAAAGATGGGAAACTTCCGTAAGCGTAATGTAAAACCATAGCCCACTCACGATGGCCTGGAAGCGCGAAAGTCACGTGATCATCGGAACCGAACTTTTTCGAATCAGTCAGTTCAATTGTGTTGACTTGTGCTTGCACATATGAAACGTGCAAGCTATGTGCACGTTTTATTCAAATTGTTTAAATATTTCGCTTGCATTTTACAGAATATTGCAAATATTTGTGTGCTGTAATGTGTTATATACTTATATAACGAATTATGCTTAGTATGAGTATGGATTTTTTGTGATTAATAGGGATAATTGTTCTAAGGATAACTTCTCAAAAACCAGGTAAGCTGCACTTAGATTTTTGTTATTGTTTGATGACGTGTTGTTGATACGTATTGATTTGGTGAGCACATTTTATGTTTAAAAATTCCACTATTTTGAAGGATTTTAATGACTATGTAGAAATACATTATCGTTTATTAACTTTCTTGCAGTAACTGGCAGTTGGCAGTAAACAAATCGTTTCGTTTAAAATGGGTCTTCACTGCAATGTGTATCGATGCAAATCAAATTACGATAAGCAGGAGTCGGTCAATACATTTTCCTTACCTGAATCTGATAATTTAAGGGCAGAATGGTTGAGAAGAATTCCAAATGATTTAAGAATCCATGTATGACATTGAAAAAATCTTCTACCCTAAAATATGGTCATTTACTTTCAGCTAAAGCTTTGCATCCATCTAGTATCCAAAAGCAAAATGTTAAATTAGCTCTTCAAATTTTGAATGAGAGAAACGTTGCGCTTAAATGTATATCGAGCATTCACGCTGTTTTATTTAACTTTAAATTAGCTTTCTTAAAGTAAGATTTTATGCTTTTATTTATTTTGTTATTTTTTAAATCCAATGTTTTGCACATGTGTGCCATTCATTGGCCGGGCCACACTGCTATTATGTATAAAAATATATGTATGTATGTATATATGTTAATAACGTATTGTTTTAAAGTTGAATTTATTTATATTTAATGTACATGCATAAAATGGGCTACAAAGAGTCGGATGGCTTCGATGAAACCCCTGCCCTTTGAGCAGTTAATACAGCATTTGAAAATTAATGAGACACCCAGAATATGCTGGGGGACCCATAACCATTGCATGCACCTGTTTAAATCTTTCATCTTTTTATGCTATTAAATTGGTCCATTGCCTGAATTCTTAGACCTTGTATGGATTCTTTGATTTTAAAAGTTGACTTCAAATGATATTTGTATAATTGTTTTCTAAATAAGAATAATTTTATTTTTACAATTATCATTTAATTTTTAAAAAATTCTACTAAAATCTTAAAAGAACGAAAAAAATGGAATTTTTAAATTTAATTGGTATAAACTATTTTCCTTGAAAGTGTTTAAATCGATTTTTGACAAAAAATTATTTAATAAGAATGAATGCAAACTGCTATGAGCTTTCTATTTATAAACACTTTCTCCCCCCCCCCCGAAAAAGTTCGCCAAAATTCTCATCATTTTGTCAATATAGATGTATATTATGTATTGTATTTTTCTCAATATAAATATGTAATAGTAGATTAAATTACGAATGTAAACAAATATAAATATTTAAATCTATCCATGTAACAAAAATGGACCGGCTCACAAAACCGGTCATATTACCATGTTTTTTTAATATTCTTCTAACTCCCTGCCTCTTTCAATTATTTTCCAGTGTTTTATTACAATGTTATTTGAAAAAGGACCGCTGTGTTTTGTTTTAGTGCGATAATGAATACTAAGTTAGATCGTATTCGCACATTGTGCTTCAAAAGGCATGCCATTCAGATGGCTCCCGATCGGTTCCGATGATCACATGACCTGTTAGTTTCGATTTCGCTTACGGGCCATTGTGAGTGGGCTATGTGTAAAACGCGAGCGGAGGCAGTCCAGGTATCAATGTGTTATGCAGGGGAGAAAACGTACAGGCGAAACCGGTTGACGAGGCTTGGTGAGAGTACGTTCTTTAGGAGGGGAAATGGATTAGCGATAAGTAGCCAAATGTGGCGACGCAATTAAAAACTTTCGCGGGCCCCTGTACTGTTGCATTTTTGGCTATACATTTCTATACTCGGATCGCTTTTAAAGGAAAGCGATGTATTTTTAGGGCGTTTGCGCAAAGGAGCACTTGATTCTATAGTTTTTGTCTCTGAGAATTTTCTTGCTTAGGCTTTTACAGAATCACTAGGAAACATCAAATCTGATAAATATTTAACTAACTTACTTCCCCTTTTTGAGTATATCGTCTATAGTAAACTGCATAGTGTATATATCTCCCCCCCAAAGAAAAATAACTCATTAAAGAAAATTAGTATTTAAAAAATATATATTTATTAAAAAAATAAACACGTTTAAGGGGAAGATATGCTTGAAATTATTGCATAGTTAAGCAAATTAAACTTATTTAAAATCATCAGACTTTTACTGAGCTCTTTCATAATATACTATTTTTATTTATTAATAAGTAAGCTATGTACTTCACATTATATATAAATATAAAAAAATGCTGATTCAAATAACAGAAAAATTATACTCCTGAAGAACACATTTAGGTCCATGAAATTCCTTTTTTTTTTAATGTGGAAAATTAACATATCAAAAACAAATAATATATTACATTTTTTTATTGGTACAAATTACAAAATATTACAAAAGTAAAAATTTATTTTACAAAGGTTCATATACACCATCACAACTACAGTAGTGGCCAACAAATATAAATACACATAAAAGAGCAGTACATGATACATAAAAAATATCATTCAAAACATTTTCTCAAGCATTATAAGCACTATCAATAGGATAATTTTGGGTGGTACAAAAAATCCATTTAGTTGAAAAAAAGGTTCTTCGCACAGGTAGAAAGAATAATTATAAATTCTCACATAAGAATGAAAAGTGCAATTAGGGCCAAATTAGGACAATTATTTTCAAGACCAATCACATATGAAGGAAAAAAGGGGCAGTTACACTAGGTCTCTAAATATTTGTGTCCTTAACATTGCAGCTTAGATGAAAATAGAGAAGGAAGTGGTGTTGCAAAATATTTTTTTTCCCAAATTATCTCTAAATATTTTTTTTTCCCCAGAAAAACAAATTAAATAAACAAACATTAAAATGTAATCATCAGGTATCTATATTTCAATTTTACAATCAGAAGCATGAAAATAGATGTTTCACTTATTGGTTTGGGGGGGGGGGTGAGGATATGAAGTAGTATTTTTGAATGACACAAAACCTTGTAAATGAAAACGAAGGGTAAACAGGAATTATTATGTATTTTTAAAAGGTATAAATCTAAGCAAGTTTCTAAACTGAATACCTGAAAGAGCTTTTTATTTATTAAATTCAATCCCCTGAACATGAAAACCTAAAAATTTCATTCAGGTTATGACATAGCTTAACATGATGGAAAGAAAAGTAAATAGAAATAATCATGTGAAAAATTATGTGCTCACATAACCAGGGGAAATCACAGTAGCAGAGAAGGAAGGGCAGCCGCCACAGGCCTCCCAATATTAAGGGTCAATCCAGGGATTTTTTCCAGGGTTCAATTTTTGTGAATTTTCATACCAAATTTTTAATAAAAGTAACTTTTTTGTTAAAATAATTGACAAAACAGAGTAAAATGCTAATGAAAGACCATTTTAATCAATTTTATTTTTGTGAAGGAGTCATTTTAATTGATTGTTATTTTGTGAAGGGCCAAATGGACCCAATTTTCATCTGCATCTATTAGGGACTGAACTAGGCAATTTTTACAGAAAAATAAAATCTAAGAGAAACCACCGTTTAAAAATGTGAATTATCTAGGACCTTCATATTTTTGAATGGCATGGCTCTGAAACAAAACATCCTGAAAACTTAGTTACACAGTAATATATACAGTATAACCTCAATCTATCTTTTTCAAGGGGTATGTAGTAAAAAAAAAAAACCAATGCATGAGGGTTTAAAGTCAAAATATGAAGAAAACAATGTTTATGAATGCACACAAGTATACATACCGAAAATACTAATTTGTTACCAAATGGTAAAAGAAACAAATTGGAGTCGTAGAAAATTAAGTGATATTTATTTCTAAGTCAATAATTTTACACTAGGTTTCTCCATAATTTTTTTAATTAAACGAAAATTTTAAAGATTTGCAGTATTTTTCTTGCCTTTTCTGTGTTTTCATGTTTGTACATAAAAGTTCATACAATTTCAAATACTGTAATTGCATCCGATAATCTTGGCACTAGTGTAGGCTAAGTTTCATCAGCACAGATATTATTCTCCACCATTATTATTTTTTTGGATCACTACACATTTCTTCCATTCTTAAGATACCTTGCTACGTCGATATCAAAGGAAGTATAATCACTAAATTTCATACCACATGCTCTGCTACATGTAACAACTCTTCATCTACACCATCATCAACCAAGAAATCATACCAGAAAATAATTAAGTTTGTATGCCATATGGATCCATCTGATTTTTGATTTCACTTCTGTCAGGAGAAACATTTACAATGCTGAATGCAGGAAAAAGATTTTTTGGCAAACGATAATTGCGGATTTCGTTAAGGTTATTTAAATACAACTTGTGCAGGGACCATAGGAATAAAACAATCAATACGGAAAAACGATGAATGCGGGAACGATAGATCAGGGTTCCACTTTAATACATTAGAAAAAATAACTAACGGTATACATATATGAGAGTTTCTTTAGATCAACATTAGCATTATATATGAAAATTAACTTACGGCAGGGGCGTAGCCAGAAATTTTTCATGGGGGGGGTTACGACTACAACAACTCATATATATGTATACGTGTGTGTGATAATGTAGTGAAGAATATACATTTTGTATGGCAAAAAATTCCTCATGGGGGGGGGGTTATGACCCCCCCTAACCTCCCCCTTGGCTATGCCCCTGACTTACGGTGAAGTAAAAAAATAACTAAACTGCAAAAATCTAGTTTATGCATTTACCCAAAATGAGTCAGGAAGCAGATCAACACTGTGATGTGCAGTGCATTAGATAAACTATACAAAGTCAAAATGTTGCAGACGACTTACAACCAACATTGTCATCTATATTACATTGCATCTGCAAAATTAAAAATATTATGCATTCAACCGAAATGCATGATTCATGCACGGTTAATATAGTGTATCTCAAATATTATAACTGAAACAAAAGTTCCAGAGCAGTCTACAGTCATGTGTAAAAATTAATTTTAGATAACTAGCATATCATATATATAAGCACAAAAATTTTACAAAGCAGCAGCAAATTTATCCAGTGTCAAAAATTTGATAGGGAAATTATGCATTCACCCAACCAAATAAGTGAAGAAAAATTTTCACAGAGCAGTTTAATACAGTGACATTTAATACCCAAGTAAAACAAATCAATAGTTTACACATGTTAGAGTTGATTTTAGATCTACTAAGATGTCTTAAATACAAAAATTTTTTAATGAATCACACATTTACCCACAGGCTTCAATCAAAAGAAAATTTTTACTTCCTTTTGTAATTGAAAGTGCACTTCTTTCGAAATGCTTTTTACTATCAAAATGGAACATATATGCAAAACTTATGTAGTTTTTTAGAAAAAGATCAGATGCATTATTTCAAATCAAATGCTCTAAGGTTGTTGAGCCTCATGCAGCATATTGGAACATGAACTTATTTTACAAAATTGGTAATAATTGAAGGAAATTTCTAGTTTTTAATAAAACTATTAAAAAAGCCAGAGAAAATGAAGAAAAATACTGAGGGCCAAAACTGAATCAAAAAGCCTGAAACTCAGGCCAAACCTGGCTACTGTCTGATTTTAGAATAATGCTGGAGAGGGGGCAGAAGGGAGAGAGAGAGGACATAGGTTTTTTTCCTTTAGAAATTATGTCGTCTAAGTTACAATGTACATCAAGAAATAAATGACACATTTATTAAACTATATAAAAATTAGGTATAAATATAAGAAAAATATTTTATGGGTTGTTTTTTGATAGCTAAAACAAATAATTATTCAATTCTTTCATTAGCTTAATGCAAATGATTACTTACCAAATGTCGATTTAAATAAAGCAATCAATATATGATCTCAAATCGTCATTTATGTGTAAAAGAGGAAACTGTCAAATACATGTACAAACAAAACCCAAGGCTTATAATTGCACATACAATACATTAAATACTGTTCATTTTATTAGATAAACCTTTTTTAACATTCACTTAAGCCTCATTCTTATAATTCAATATCATAAAATACAAGAATTTTTATTACTTCATTAGCTATAATTTCCCATGTTTAAATGTTTTTACCTGAAATATCAAGGACAATTTCAACTTTCATGAACATCTATAAAACACAGCTTTCCAGATACTCAAAAGAATTTTACAAATTCTTCTAATTTTAACTTTAATTATAAAGCATTTGACTAATTCAATCAGCCCAAAGATTATTTTTGTGATGACGGAAAACAGCATTAAAAAATACATCACTGAAACCAATTTAATTCTTGAAAGAAAGCAGAATATTTTTATTAGAAAATAAAAATACATTTTTTACATTCATTTATTATAGTATAAACAAGTACTATTTCATAATCTACAGATTTAACTGTGATAAATATCTGTAAAATGCTTCATGGAAAAGCAAACAATCGCCATAACATAAGAAAATACATAATCAACATTGCAGTTGCAGGCTGACCACCAATGTCAGGAGGCAAAAATAGCAATTGCTCCACAATCATAAAAAGATGCCCAAATAAGCTTACATCTTCTGGTACTTACATATTATACCATAGACCATTTTCATGAATGCATTTTTTAAAATTCATTGATGTGATTTAGCACTAATAATGTAATACTATTGCCCAGTTTGAGTTTCTAGTTTCACTAACTCCATTTTAAGACAGCCATTTAAGTTTTCCTTAAATGATCATATTTAAGCTTGTCATCTATAAAGTTTTGCAGCACAGTAAAATATTAAGTACCAATCTACCTACTTTTAGTTCCAGAATAAATTTTTGGAACATCCTAGTATTAAAAAAAAAAAAAGGAATATAATCCTTTTTTCCCCCTCACTTGTTTGTTGAATTCTCATACAACATAAATTGATTGCATACAAGTTAATATTACAAATTTTCTATCTACATTTGCAAATAAATCCTTCACTGAATGACTTTTTAAAATTCAAAATAAAAATTATTTTTGGAATAGTGCAACCATGTATCACTGAAACAAATGCTTGCGAGATTTTATTTCCAGTTCTTCACTCAAATCCTTTATGACTTGTAAAATACAAAACTCTCATTCTTTCTGGCTAATTTGGTTGAAACAAAACTTCCTTTTGATATGTCTTATCTCCTTGGTTTTAATAATAATTACAGAAAAAATTACAATTAAAAAGTAATAGAATGAAGTGATATTTTATTAATGTTTCAAAATTGATATATTATATGAAAAGAATCTAAAACACCCCATTCCAAAGTACTTTGGGTCAAAGATTAAATGAATTGAAAACTGCATTTTATACAGTATAGAAATAGAATACAAAGAACTATGCTACTACATAAATATCATGATCAATAGGTCTTAAAATAGATTTTTTGACTTATTAATATAAGCACTGTTCATTAAATATTATAAGCACTGAATTCCAACTGAAAAAAAAATTGATTAATAATTCTTCCAGATTGTCCTTAGTGATTGGTGCTGGCAGTTTTTATGCTATCATTATCAATGATATAAACATCATTTTTTCCAAGGATAAATTTGTATCACCACCAATGCTTGTGAGATTTTATTTCCAGTTCTTCACCCAAATCCTTTATGACTTGTAAAATACAAAACTCTCATTCGTTCTGGCAAATTTGGTTGAAACAAAACTTCCTTTTGATGTGTCTTAATCTCCTTGGTTTTACTCAATAGTGACCCTTTCTTTCAGGTAAATAACTTTCACCTATAAAGTTAAAAAAAAAAAAAAAGATTCTTTCAATAAGTCATAAAAATAGTGAAAATATTTCTTAAATCATTAACAGAGATGATAAAAAGAAAGGAAGAAACTATCATTAACATGAATTACGTTTAATGTTTCTTTAAAAAATATTGTAGCTATATTTTAATATAGGATGTTTGCGATTTCCAGTGAGATTTAAATCATGATATTAACCATCTAATTAAAAAAAATATCCTTTTTTAAATTAGGCAGAGTATGTAATGCTTTTAAAAGGATTTTTAATTATACCTGCCTATTTCTTTTTTCTTTTAACAACCCATGAATTCTCTTAGAAATACGCTAATAAAAGGTAACTTTCAAATCAAGGAAGACAAATTTAGCTTGCTCCCCTTTTAAAAATTAAGAGTTTTGTTAAAAAATAAGTTTTTGTGTGGAAAATTATATAACCATCATCGTAAAACATAATTAAATATAAATTAACTTATACACACAAGAGTGCAAATATACAAATAAAGAAAAAAAATTAACCTCATTATATTACATATGACTCAAAATCTTTACAGCATAAGTGCTGATTGCACTATGGATTGCATATTTAGGATTTTGCTGATTTTTGCATTTAGAACCACATAGTTAAGAAAGTACTTATTTTACCCCAGATTAAAGAAATGCAGTATACATGATTAAAATGTTTCATTAAAAAAGAAATGGGGGGAAAACATCACACCATTCACACGGGTGAAAAAACATGACTTATGATTTAGGGAAATGATAATTTCAGTTTCCTTTTGTATGTACACACTTTTATATTTCCTTTACTTAAATATATATATATATATATATATATATATATATATATATATATATATATATATATATATATACATATATATATATACACAACTTTGCTGGCCTAAAACCTTTCATATTTTTCTGTTATATTAGAACTGAAATTTATCAAAAAATAAAGCATAAACTCATCAATATCTGAGGAAGTAGCTTGTCTAGACTGATTTTAAAAACTCATGTACTGAAGATTGTATCGGAGAGCCAGTATGGAAATTACAGTATATACACTGCCCAACATTGAAAATGCAACACCCATAACAAGTGGTGAGAAAGTGTTGAAACTCGACAAGCAGAGAGTTTTACATCATTAATTCATCTGCCAATTTTACATCATTAGCATAACTCGGCAAGGTGCATTTACTATTAAATTTGCATAATTTTCTGACCACTTCTTGGTGTTGCATTTTCAATGTCATGCAGTGTATATGTTGCAGATTTTGAATCATCTATTGTACTATAAAACTAGCTATAAGATTAATGGATTATTTCAATAATCAGACACTTTTTCAGATTTTCAGGTAGAAATCAGTTAAGTTGTTTGAATTGTTACTAGAGTTTGAAAGATAATTTCAGTAGATATTTTAATGCCACCCACATAATTCTGGGGTCTTCTAAAATGTTGGGGGCCCTAGGGCATTTGCTCCAAATGCCCTGTCGTAGATCAATCCCTGGACTGGCTCAGGGTTGATCTATGGAATAGTCTAACTCGTACAAAAATCCTGGAAAAGGTATCATTTTGTCCATTTAAAATAATTAAATTGTTTGAATTTTGATTATTGATCTAGTTTCCATTTCAGTTTATGTCCTGATTATAACTTACAGAAAAACTTGTTCTTGCCTATGTCATTTAATTGGCCAAAGAGAAACATTAAGCCATTTCGTTTCAATGTAAGTTATCAGTGTAAAACATAATTAAATTCAAACTAACTTATACATACAAGAATGAAAATATACAAATAAAGAAAAAAATTTAACTTCATTATATTACATGACTCTAAATCTTTACAGCATAAGTGCTGATTGCACATTTAGGATTTTGCTGATTTTTGCATTTACAACCACATAGTTAAAAAAGTACTTATTTTACCCCAGATAAAAGTAATGCAGTATACATGATTAAAATGTTTCATTAAAAAAGAAATGGAAAAACATCACACCATTCACACGGGTGAAAAAACATGACTTATGATTTAGGGAAATGATAATTTCAGCTTCCTTTTTCCTATGTGTATGTAGCATGCAATTTTTTAAAATGAAGGGGAAATTGTTTAAGGTTCAATTTGCTTTAGTTTTGGCCTTAACAAAACTGATTTGGTATGTTGCTTGAGACTGGTTTTCAAATGAAGTTGGGGAAAAAAACCTCTAACAAAGTTTTTAGAAATATAATTCATTTAAAAAGTGTAATTGTGGAATTATTAATAATTAGTAGTTTTAGGTTATCACAGAGTTACATATGAATCAAAATCTTTACAGCATAAGTGCTGATTGCGTTTCTTTTTGTATGACATACACAATATGGTGCAGATGCAAAACTCATATCTTCCATTTTTAAATTATAGCTTTAATAAAATTATTATTAGTTTAGGACAAGGTGGAAGTAGTTGTTAGGACAACAAATATATGAATAAATTTAATAAGTGCCAATATATAATGTTTGTTAATAATATAATCAGTTCCTTCCCTAAGAACTAGGTCAAATGGAGAGCGAGTTGTGAATCAATCTAGACCCTTCATATAATATAATTATTAATATTGAACAACTAATTCATTTATTTATTTTAAATTTGATTGGACGTACAATAAAATATGCCTTAAAATGAATGATACCACTTTATAATTATCTTTTTTCAGATAAGATTTAGATTAAAATTTGTAAATACTTTTTTTGAATGGCTAACATTTTAAATTGTTCCTTTTCTGTTAAATTGTAGGAACCATTTTAACATACAGCAACAAGTATTCAAAGGGAGGGTCCAAGGGGTCCGGACCCCCTCTGAAATTTTGATTTTTATTAACAAAATGATAATGAAGTATCTTTGTGAGAGCTTTTTGCCTTTTCCACTGTTTGGACCCCTCCCGATGTTTATTTCTGGATGCGTCCCAGCATACCAATATATTTATTCAAATTTCATAGATTTTAAGTTTGTTCATTTTTTCCAACCCTGAAAAACTGAATATTTTAATCATGTAGTCATTCTACAAACAAAAGAAAATAACATTTATCCTTTTGATAAAACATCAAATGGGAAAGAAAATGGTTTAAAAACAAAGCATTCCCTTTCAAACCACTTAGTTCAAACCAAAACATGATTGTTCTTTTTCCTCATCGGTGTATTCTGCAGCAGAGAAAACTTAACAGGTATGCAAGGCTTTTAAAAGAATCTTTTAAATAATATAACTGTGATAGTTTTACCTCAATGTACTGGAATAGATCATCAGCGGGAGTTTAAGCCTTGGATCTCAAAACCTGCAAAATAACTCATTTTATTAAAAAGATAAAATTACGATAGCATTGAAGGATAAACAGTAACACACACACACACACACACACAAAAAGGGACTATACAACTAATTTCTAAAATTTTATCCCTGTAAGCCTTAATGTAAAAATTGCTAAAGTAGCTAGATGTATTACCTGAACTAAAAAAAAAGTACCTCAAAAGAGAAAATAACACACCCCTTTAAAAAGGTTAATGTAATACACTGCCACTTTATATTTTTTTCTAAATGCATCATTTTATGTGTGTCAGATTGTGTAAACAGTGTGTCAGATAATTTCCACAAATTTTGCTATTACAAATATTGGTAATAATGAAGTTGATAAAAATGAGAATCTGTGAATGTTACTTTGATATGCTAATTTATCAACTTGGAATTCTATAATACTTAAGTTACGAAATATAATTGCATGCACAAGATAGGGGACGGATTCCAAACCTCTGATGTTCAGAAATTAACAGAAAGACTATGTACAGTGAAACCTCTTTGAGTGGCCACCCCTCTTAACAGCCAATTTTTAATGGCATGGATTTTTTGGCGCTTAGACATAATGTTAAAATAACTTCTATCAGTAGCCACCCGACCCCCACTAAACAGTCACCGAGTTGGATCGGTGATTGTGAAGAGTGCCTTTTGGTTAACAAGTGGCGAAGGTAAGCGTATTTTAAATCCTTTTAATCAAATCTAAAATATTCATTTCGGGTTGATTTAAATTAACTAAACAGTATGTTTGTGTATATAAACGTTTGTACAAATGAATTTTTGAGGTGCTAATTCCGTCCCTGACAATGAATTTCCCAATGTTTGTAATAGCGAACAAGCTAACTTTCAACACAAGCGACTTTAAGAGAAAATTGATGAAATTATAGAAAATTCTGAAGCAGTTACAAACAAATCGGTTAGAGATCTGCTTTTTAAAGTAAAAAACAGACTTGAAAAAATAGTTGTTTCAGAGAAAAGTAAAAACTTAAAACAGACACAAATTGTATCCTTTTTTCAAAAAATGTAAGAAAGCATTAAATAAAGTACTATTTTCTCTATAGTTTTAAATTTCATTTTAAACAAGGAACATGTGTCATACTTGTTTATATTATGTATTATAGCAATTATCTTATAATAGTAAATAAAACCCTTCAGAGCGGCCTAATTTCTCGGTACAGTGGGGTGGCTCAGAGAGTTTTCACTATATATAACTCCCCTATTGCAACAAAAGAAGTCTGTGCAAACTACTCAATAAATACATTAATTACGAATTATTTTTATACTTATATGCCTTTTTACCCCCCCCCCCAAAAAAAAAAAAAAAAAAAAATTAGGACCTTTATCTGTAGAGTTTTAATGATTCCAAATAATTCAGATTCTATCTATATAAAATATATTATTAATTACACTCACATTTCATATAAGGCATTCAAAATAATAATTAAAATAATCTTTAAATTGCAATCTAAAGAAGCTTGGAAATTATTGACAAAATTACCCTAAAATAATGATACTTTTTTTTTCTCTAGACAGAAAAAGCTAATAATAATGTTTATACAATGAAAAGCAAAGCATGTAATTTTGAGCACACCAAACTTTTAAAAGTGATAAATACTCATAAATTACTGTTTTCATTTCTTAGGATTTATATTTTCATTCGTTTCAATTTTGAAAACTTCAATTACTATTATAAAGGCATTAATTATTATTTCCCTATAAGCAGATAATGTACATAATCTCATATCTGAATATGCACATATAAAGCTTGCCAAACTTTCTGTAAAACGTACACTTTTTATTGCATGTTTTCCCTATTTATTGCACAAGAACATTTTTATTTCATACTTCATTTATTAAATAGTAATGATAACCTAGTAATTGTACACTATTGTCTCTCCCAGAGGCGTAGCCAAGGGGGGGGATAGGGGGGTCACAATCCCCCCCCCATGAGGAATTTTTTGCCATACAAAATGTATATTCTTCACTACCTTTTCACACACACATTGCAGTACTTGTCTTGGTAAGTTTCCTCAAAAAGTGATACTAAAGCAACTGCTTTATGTATTACATAATTTACACGTATAAAATATTTTTTACAATTAATCTAAATACTGTAGTTTGTCAAATATCAATGAAGGCAGAGGTGTTGAAATTAAAGTGAATGATTGCAAATTACATTAGAATTTTTAAAAATATCAATGAAGACTGAAAAGAGGGAAGGAGATAAGTCACACACTTGCACACAATTTCAAGCAAAACAATCAGACGCACACTTTGTAGGAACATTAGTCACAGAAAGCTAGTCATAACTCAGTCTGTATTTACAGAAATAAAACAAGTGAAGCTTGGATTCAATTTTCTCACTATGATAATTTTTTGTTTCAAGTATGTATGTTCAGGAAATTCTCTCTCTAATTTTTTTGGATCTTCCATTGCACAGTAGCAGTAGCAGATCAGAAGATCTAGGTAGTTTCACTCCCCCCCCCCAATAAAGGTAGTTTAAAAAATATTTTGCTAGGGCCATATAAATTTATTAAAAGCAGACGCCTCTTCTAGGAGTTATCTTATTTGAAACTGCTTAACAAACAAACAAAAAGAAATAACTTAAGTCAAAGACACGAAATATTATATTTATATATAAAAATATCCTAGCACTACAGTTAACTACATCAAAATATTCAAACATAGAAAAACTTAAAAAAAAATGTAATTAAGATATTGGATGAATATTTTTAAGTATTTAAGTTTTTTTTACTAAAATTTATTTGAAAGTATATAGCAAATGTCAGGGATATGTTTCTGATAAATTAAGTCATTTAACTTGTTGAATTGTTAAATTCTACACAAAATGTGTGAAAGCTGGCATATTATATAGATATTCCTATTTTTCAATTTTAACAGGTTTTATTTATTTACATTTTTGGTATTTAAAATATTACACAAACTATTTTGAGTTTATCACGAATACACAAATTACGTTTTTTTTTCTTTTCTTTTTAACCGTAAAAAAAATCTCAAACGCATGCACATTACCCCAGAGATGGAGGTGGCATATTTTTCATTTGACTTTTATTACGAAACAGTTTACTTTTGATTTTAAGGAAATTTCGCTAGTCTAAAACTTGAGTATAAGGTCTACTAATCACAATACGTTTATGCACAAGAACAAAAACAGGGTATGTTAGGAAACGCATAAATATACTCGAACTACACATGGAATATTTCAATTAAAAAGAATATATGAGATCTCATAAAGGATATTTAAAAAGCAAGTTACCAGATTAAGGCATTTTCATCTGTGCTTGTTTACATTCGTGATAAAATGTCTTGATAATTACAAATGGCCATACACTTTCTTGTAGGAAAATAATTAACACTATTTCACATTGCAATGAAAACCCAAATGAGAACAGTCATAAACTCTAGATCAAAACCGATAACAAGTAAATAATAAATAAATAAATGAGCAGTCAGCAAAACAAAGTTGAATAACAAAACACAATAGTCGAGCCAAGCCAACCCATGCTGACGCAAACAAACAACTGCGCGGGAAAATTGCTTTGAAATTGAAAAGCAACCCTGTGTGTCGTACGCCAAAAGACCTCGCCTGGCGTGATTTGGATATATGCCTGTATTATGGTTTTTGTGCATTACACAATTATACCTGGTTTTGCCGCTTCCAGCCGTAAGATGTCGCGTTACGTATACCCCCAGCCTTCACTCCCTCGGACAGACGGACTCCGAGATTTGCCTGATCCATCCTGCTCGCGAACGAGCTAGAGACCACTTCGGAGAAGGGCTGGGTCATTCGTTTGAGGGATAGCTTGTCACCCCCACGAAGGATGCTTGCTCGCCTCCCTCCGGATGGGAGAGAAAGAAATTTTTACACTACTTACGAGAAATAGGTTATACCCCAACTGACCGAATCCCAAAAGATCGAAAACCAATTAACGGTCATTAACCATTGTGTGCTTTGGGTCTAGGAGAGTCGAGAATTAAGGTTTGTATTACTATTTACTATTATTGCATCCTGCTCTAATTCCCGATTATCTTCTGTCTTCGGCAGACGGTTATAGCCCAGCTCATCGAATTCCAAACCCTGCGCTTCAGGGGGGCGGGGGGTGGGAGGAAAAGAAAAAAAAACATCTGCCGCACATACGGATGGTCTTAATGGATGTCTATTATCGTATCCGGAAGCTCTCCTTCAACTGCAAAAGGGACTTGATCGGTATATGAAAGAATACTCTGGCTTTACTTTCTTAAAGCACTTTATTAACGTTGTAATAAGGGTGTTGTTCAAAAAACAAAACTGCATAACAGCCCTTTGATGGACACAAGTCAAAATAAGATAAATGCGATAGAAATTCGGAATTTTTCAAGTTTTTTTTTCTCTTAAAAGCTGCGCACTGCAATAAATGAAAAATTAGTGCCATTTATGAAACCTTTACAAAACAATTTCAAAGATGGAATTCCACAGCCAAATACTTCAAAGAGTTCTCGATGATTTTTTTTTTTTTGGGGGGGGGGGCTCACACTCTCAGAAAGTGGTACGGTTTGCACAAAAAATCTGATACTCATTTTGTCATCTGATGTTTTTATTAACCTTTTGCAGAATGAATTAAAATAAAGGCATATTTTAATTCTCTTTACCCCATATTTTGTCTTCTAATGCATTAAAGGATATTAGTCATTCAAATGGGGGGGAGGGGGGGGAATTGTATACAATTTTCGCTGTGTTCTTAGTTAGAAGCATGTGTCATTTCTGAGTACTTTTGCATTGGTTTCAAAAACGGAATATATTGATAGGTAGTATAAATACTAAGCAAAATACCGAGTTTTCTCGCATAATGGCGGCACTTTTTTGCCAATTTTTCATGTTGAAAATCTAGGTTTGAATATTATGCGGAGGAAATCTACTCCGTAATATTATAACTCTCAAGCTATTTTTTCTGCTTCAAAAGGGGGGGGTGCTACTATAATGCCAGGGCGACTATTACGCGAGTAAACACGGTATTAAGATTTAATAAAAGATTTATTTTTAAGCTTTAGAAAAGGTATGAATCAAGTTTGAAGTGGGAGTGGGTGTATTAATATAGCTTTGTAAAAATTTCTGAAAATGGCTATTTTCATGATCTTTCGTCCACTTTCCCATTCAGTGGACTTAAAAATCTGCGAGTCAGGTTAACTCACTATGAATAAAAGTAAGAGTGAATTTTCAGAAAATGAGAGTCAGTTTAATAAGTTTTTAAAAATATTTTTTGAATATAGCTTTAAAAAATACGTTATTTTATTTATTTTTTCCTTTTGCAGTTTACGATTTTATTGCTAAATATGTCTAAGGAATAACATTTCAAGAAATAAAATTTAATTATAAATAAATTAGGTAATTTATTAAGAATATATGAGTTTTTATGATTTTTTCATGAATCAGCGTTTTTTACGAGCACTCAGTTATAACGAGCTAATATCGCGGCCCTTCACGTTCGTTATAAGCGAGCTCCAGTGTACTATACGCAGGTGAATATTTATGAAATTATATTTGGTCTTATTTACATTTAATTTTTTCTTTCACATTAAAATTAATATAATAATAGCTAATAGCATTGCGTTTGAAACTGTTTAAAATCGCTATATTCTCTTCTTTGCTCGTGTATAGGAAAATGTTTTATAATCGGTGTATTGCATCAAATTTGTTGATACATAATATAGTTAGAAAACGAACGAAACCGCGATGCTCGGTTTACTACATAATCGTAGTGGTTCAGCAGAAAAGTTTCATTTCATGAAAGAATGTTAAAATGGGTAATACAGAAGACCTGTTTCAAGAAAGTGCTAATTTATTTTGATTATGATGTAAATGACTGCGAAGAAATTATTAATTTCGTGTGGCCTTTACTTTTCGACGTCAAGCTTTTTAACTATGGATATTACAGAAGTATTAATTCTTCACTATTCTATATCCTAACAAAGTAACTTGGAGTGGTAAAAAATTGCCAAAAATTTCAAGTAGGGAACATATTAGTTTAAAGTAACGCATATTTTTATTTATTTACTATAACTGTAGTACCCATTGTTCATGGGTTAGTACTGAATGCAAATTTCCAAAAAGCAAGAACTTTCGTCACCATTTTATAGGAGAGTACAATGAATGGGAGTAGCATATTGTTAAAAGTAAAGAAAGAAAAGTTATAATTTTTGTATATTGTTAAAAGATTACAGGTTAGAGAGTAATTAAGTAATTTTATTTGATTCGGGTTAGTGGTTATTTTGTGATACGCGAACGAATATTTATGCATTTTGAAATAATTTTCATAAAATGTCGAATCTAATCAACATCTTAGCAAAATTGGAAGCCTAGAATTGAATTTGAGCGACCACTTATTAAGTCGCCAAATTTCGTTCCATTCCCTGTAGTCGTTATTTCGAAATGCTGACACAAAATTTACGAATTCTGAAATGATTTTTGCAAATCTCAAAATGTAATCATATTTTAAAAATTCAACGCCTATAATTTAAGCGGAGCAACCACCTATTATGTCACCAAATTTCATATTATCAGAGGTACGGAATTTTTGCAAATAAAAAAACAGAAATTTCGCAGAAAAAAAATTATATTTTGAAATTTTGCTAACATTCGCATAAACTACGTATAAAAAAAATATTTGCTCTTAAAATTTATATTCACTGTTAATTAATAGCAAAGTGTAGTGTTTTTTAACATTTGAGTGTTTTAGAGTCGCTCTTTTGTCTGTAACGACGATATAATAATCACGAAAGAAACGTTCTGGCTCTCCGCTACATTTTCAGGGAGTGCTTTGAAAAAAGGAATTTTCAAAAAGCTTTCGACCGATATAATTGTTGAGGTTGTTATAAAGTTATTGTAAAATATTTTTTTAAAATCTATTCTGTATGATTTCAAAGTGTGTTTTTATACTAATAATTTTAATTGAGTTGCACTATTTTTTTTTTTAAGTGTGTGAAATATTATGATGAAATGTATTATGTTTAAAGCATATTTATGTAAGATTATAGTTTTATAGCGTCTCTGTTTATGTAAGATTGATTGACGTTAAACTACTCTTTGCTCTATCCTGGAGGCACCAATCTTCGAAAATTTAATATCTCTGTACCATTGTAATAAACAGAACATGCCTCTTAGTTATTTTTCTTATGATTGCTTTCCAAGTATTATAATTTTCTATATTACAGTTACTTCTTTCTTTGACTGATGTATTTAAAATTACTCAAATTATCAGTTTAATATTAGTGTACTAGTTTTCTCTTACGAAAATCACTAAATTAAACTTTGAAAGAAAAGTTTTGCTTTTACAAAAACTATATATTTAAAAATTCGTGTATTTTACTGGTGATATATTTAGTGTAATCTAGTAATATGATAGTTGACTTAATATGTTAAATCTGTCATTTTAAATATGCAATTTCAAAGGAAAATCATTTTTTTACAGAAAAGCATTCAAAAATAAATAAATAAATATCACCACTACTACTACTAATAATAATAATATTGGAGCACTGAACTCAGTACTTCTTAATGTGTACACTTAAAGTATGTGTTTTAAGTTTTTAGTACATGAAATAAGAAATCCATGTATTCATTGAAAACAAATTCATTTAATTACCAATGTGGATTATCCGCGGAACAAATATTCAACGAAATTAGTAAAACATTAAAAAAATTGCATCCAACATTATGCCAAGTATTTAGAAACAGATCTACGAATTGATCAATACACATTTCTTCATAATGAATTAAATTCTTGCATATATTTAACTATAATTTATATCAAACCGATGTGCTGGAAAAAAGAGTCTAACTGCGAATGAATGTAAAATACATCGTATTTAATAATAGTACACAAAATAACCCAGTGTAATCCAGAGTAATTGAGAATTTAAAAACAACTTTAAAAAATATTAATACTTTAAGTTACCTTAGCAACAATATTTTAATAGCGAGCTTTATTACTTAGACCAGCGTTTCTCAATCTGTGGGGCGCTACCCCCAAGGGGGGCGCAAAGCATTTGCACGGGGGGGGGGGAAACCTTGATAACCTTGATATCAGCGAATGTATGAGCTTCCTCATAAAGAATCACTAGCTGCTACTCGCGTCTTCGTCCGCGGCGGCTTTAGAATTAGGTCCAGCGAGAAATGAAGCATGTGTGAATAACAAATACGTATGGTTCTACTATAGACACAAAAGTGGCTGTATTTAAATATTATTTATTTTTTACTTATTTTAAATGAAATATAACACATGGTAGAATACTTCATTTAGGAGAGTATGCAGAGTTACTAAATTTAGATTTATGCTACGCATTTGGCGAATAGAGACAGTTAAGACAATATTTGCGAACTATATTGAGTGTTCTTGTAAAAGAAATATTTATGCTATTTGCTAATTTAAGTCTTCGTTAATCAGGAATAGTGCAGCTTTCTATTAGTGAAAAAGTTTTAGAATCGGTTCTGTAGTAATGTGTTAGATGTATTTTGAGTGTTAAGAATTATTTATGCAATATGCATGAATTTTAGCCTATAATACTCAGGAGTGTAGCTTTCTATCAGTGAAAAAAGTTTTGGAATTGGTTCAGTAGTTACAGAGATTCACATAGAGTGTAATGTAATTTTTATGAGTATCCCTGTAAAAGAACTATTTGTGATAGATGCATACAAGGTAGCCTGTAATACTCGGAGCCCCACCAGTGGCTGAGAGGTTCTGCTCTTAAAACTGAAAGGCAGGAGGTGGTTCAAACCCCGGGCGCTCTTGTAACCAAGCCGTTACTAGAGTTTTCCGTGGTTTTCTCTGAAACCTAGTGTAAATTCGGGCTTAGAGAGTCCCCCACAGAGGGTATTCCCCATATAGGCCTAGAAGCGTAGTGCTGTCGATCGGCCTTAATCCACAAACAAACAATAATACTCAGGGACAGTGTAACTTTCAATCAGTGAAAAAAGTTCTAGGATCGGTTCCGTAGCTTCAAAATGCCCGTAGACCGCAATGTATTAGAATTAATTTGAGTGTCCTAGCAAGAGAATTATTTATGCTATAGGCATGAAAGGTTGCCTGTATATTAATCCAGGATATAAACTGTCTTCATTCCGAATTTTATCCAAATCCGTTCAGCCATTTTTGTATGATTCAGTCACAAACATCCAAACACACAATATTATTGGCAGGATTTGGAAATTCGTGAACTTTAAGTACATTTGTACTTTTCTTTCTAATGCTTTTTAATTTGGCGTAAAATTAACATGATGTCCATGCCATTTCATGTTTTTCAAATGCACGTGATTCTGAAAATAGAATTTCTACTTTTTTAAACTCACCAAGAATGACCGTCTAAAAACGATTTTTATTTAATAGTTAGAAAAGCATTCAAAATTCTGAGCCTCAGGTGCGCATTATCGAAGTCATGGGCTTATATGCTCAAATTTTCAAAGCTCTGCGTAGATTTGTCTAGATAACATTCATTTTTATTATTATAGATAGATAGATTTGGCTTAAAACTGGCATAATTTCCGTGGTATCCCATGTTTTTCAAATGCACGTAATTCTTCAATGTAGTATTCCTGTTTGCTCAAAACATGTATCATTTTATACGGGCGAAACTCGCCAAGTATGGCAACGTAAAAAGGGTTTTAAATTAATAAACAAAAAAGTAATTAAAAATCCAAAATTCTAAGTAGGCTATAACCGTCTACAGGGTCAAATCCATCTCTAAGCTAAAATTCCTCATAATCGAATCAGCGGTTTAGGCGAGAAAGAATAATAAACAAACAAACAAACAAACTCACTTTCGCATTTATAATATTAGTCAGGATGTAAAAAACAATGATTTTACTGTTGCTAGATTTTCAAGATTAAAAAGAAAAGCGCAGAAAGGATGTGCAGTAGGCTGTCACTCGAATGACGTCACTACTGAAGCGTTTTGCTATTTGTTCGCAAACATGCTGCAGCCCTATTAAAAATCTTCAAAATAGCAGCCTCCTGAATTTCTGAACGTGGCGTTCCAACCCTGAAATGTATTAATTTTATTACGTTAATTAAAATCATAACTTAAGTTTAGTTAAAAGTTATCACTACATTCATGGACTGTTAGGCACTACAAAATTTTCTGTGTCAGCTAGTATAACATAAATGTTTATTTTCATTTGCCACACTAATTTTTAAGTATTCAAAAAATGCTAGAACCATTTAATATCCAATCTGTACCAATTTTAATTTCCATGTATCCAATATAGGGATACTTTCTAAATCCTCCATGGTCCTGTCTCGTGTAAAACATCAAGGTATGTAATCTCGAGGAGCTATTTAGAATCGCTTTAATTGCGAATAGGACGTTAGTGTTGCAGAGTATACAAATTTCTCACATTTTAATTTATGACGTCAAGGTTTAACTGCCGTAAAAAATTAACCAAGCTCATTTTTAGTAAAAAAATTCCTAAAAATTTGCAAATAATGCTACATATTCAAGAAGAACTTGTTTTAAAAGAATTGATTACTGCTTGGTCGAGGAGAGTATTATGGTCAAAGCGCATGGTCTAACTGTATCAGAAACGACTTCAAGAAACTGTCGCGAGCTGCCTTAGCATTTTAATATTATATATAGATAGATATAAATTTAACGCAAAACATTGTCCACTTTCTGTTAAGTCCAAGTACATACTTAATATGTATATCGACAAAATGCTCTACTTACTTCGACAATCGACTTACACGTCTATTTTGCATGAATCGAAGATATTCTCTATATCCTGTGTGTATCTACGAAGTCCTCAGTTGACTGTGTGTATTCAAAAGTCTTCGATTGCTTGTGTATAAGTGAAGTCCTCGGTTGCATGTGTGTATCTGATGTCCTCGGTTGCTTGTGTGTATATGAGTCCTCGGTTGCTTTTGTGTATGTGAAGTCCTCGGTTGCTTGTGTGTATGTGAAGTCCTCGGTTGCTTGTGTGTATGTGTGGTCCTCGGTTGCTTGTGTGTATATGAAGTCCTCGGTTGCTTGTGTGTATGTGAAGTCCTCGATTGCTTGTGTGTATTTGACGTCCTCGGTTGCTTGTGTGTATTTAATGACCTCGGTTGCTTGTATTTATTAGGCATGAGAAGTTTACGTGAATCCGAGGAATCCCGCAGTTTGTTTTTAAATTTTTTTGGAGGGGAAAAATATTGATAAGAAATACCCTCCAGTATACGAATTTCAATCTTTTCCCATCCTTCTTGAACAGTTGAACAGTGGCGTTGCCAAGGGGGGGGTTAGGGGGTCACACCCCTCCCCATGCGGAATTTTTTGTCGTAGAAAATGTATATTCTTCACTCACTTATCACATACGCGTGTACATATATATGACTTGCAGTAGTCATAACACCCCCCCCCCTGAAAAATGTCTGGCTACGCCACTGCTCTGAAAAATGTCTGGCTACGCCACTGCTCTGAAAAATGTCTGGCTACGCCACTAAAGAAAAGATATATACTTTTTTATCATTTCTTTATCTAAAGCTTTAATATCATGAGAATAAAAAATGACTTCTATTTAAGTTTTTTTATCATTATACAATCTCGCCCCCCCGCCTTCCCTCAGAAAGCCAAGAAAAGAAAAACTTATTGCGGCAGATTCAGATATGCTTAAAAATTGGAATTTGAAGCAATATTTTTACCCTGAATGTTTATAAAGAAAATAAGAAATAAGTATAACATGTTCATACATTTTCTTTTAATTGCTTTTGAAATGTTATACCACAGTAATTCTTCGTGTGTGTAGCAAAACTTTTTTCCCGATTATTTATTATAACTAAGATTACGTGTTCTGTATTTATATTTTTTTTATGAAAGCAATTAAACTTTAGCTCTTTTTTCATTATTAGAAATATAGATAGTGATTTTTTAAAGCATTGTTTCATCTTTTTAAAGCATTGCTCGGGATTTCCTCTTTTTTTCAATTTCGCCGTTCTCAGCCCTGATGTATATGTAGTCCTCGATTTATTGTGTAAATGAAGTCCTCGGTTGATTGTGTATTTGTGAAGTTCTCGGTTGATTGTGTGTTTGTAATGTCCTCGCTTGCATGAGTCCTCGATTGATTGAGTGTACCAACACTCGACACACACAAGAGTGTATCCAACGTCCTCGGTTACCTTGCGAAAATACATACTAAAGAAATAAACAATATTTTTTAAATTTTCGTTCCTATATGTGATATATCCCTCAATTGTTATGCCATGATGATTACATTCTTTTAAAATTCCTATTTTTTAAGAGGTCCTCGGTGGCCGGTAGAAAAACATGGTCCTCGTTTTCCACCATAGGAGAACCTGTGTGTGTGTGGGTGAACACGATAGCTCTTAAGCGGGGACTTCAATTGAGCTCAAATTGGGTATATATGTTTTAAACCATCGTCGCAAGACCGGTGTTGATTTTGGTGTGTATAGGGTTATAGTTTTTCTACAGGGCTAAGACAAAGATTTATTTTACATTATGGCCTATTGGGGAAAATCTTGAATGTGCGCTAGCGTTTAAACGGTACATTAGATTGAGCTCAAATTGTGTATGGGTGTCATAAACCACCATCGTAAGACCGGTATTGATTTTGATATGTATAGGGCGTTTAGTTTTTCGACAGGGCTACGACAAAGATTTCTTTTACATTATGGCATATGGGGAGAAATTCTTGAAAAAACTCTTGAAAGAAATTCTTAAACGGCGCATTCCATAGAGCTTCAGTTTGGTATATATGTTTGAATTTTTCATCGATTTAAATTTATTTAAAGGCTTGGTAATAATCTTAATCGTAAGTGTTCGGAAAGTCAAGTGGAGTCATTCCAGATTTTTACTGTTTGTTTTCAAATCCTTAATAATGAGCTGAAATAATTATTAATAGTGCAAAAGCTTCGAGCTCTATAGATGTACTGATTAAATTCACTAATAGCAGAATTAGTTTCAAGTATTTTTACTTTGTAACGCCGTTCGTAAAAACAGCGAAGAAATTCATGCCAATTAAGCTTGTCGTTGATAAACGACCTTTTGCACGGGAGTAAAGAGCAGGGAAAGTTTGACAGGTTGGCTTCCGGTTTCAAGTTAACACCCACTGTAAAAATCCCTCCCCTTTTCTGCATCATCTTTGGCACACCAGCCAGGTAGGCTTTTCGCTTCTAGGTGTAGAATTCTTTGACTGGTACATGGGCTAAAAATCGGGTTTGTCCCTTGACCTCCCGTGTGACAGACGTACCCAAACTGTGCTATCAAGACTTGCCAGCGTTCACATCAAGTGCCTCACTTTCAACGAGGGCAGGAAAACCTTCTCCACCTGCACCAAGTGCCAAAATCTTCAGGCTTCTCCTGAGCACCTTTTGGAATACATGGGACTCTCTAAGGCAGGGGCGTACCCAAGGGGGGGGTTAGGGGGTCATAACCACCCATGAGAAATTTTTTGCCATACAAAATGTATATTTTCACTACATTATCATACACACGTATACATATATATGAGTTGTAGTAGTCGTAACCCACCCATGAAAACTTTCTGGCTACGCCCCTGCTCTACGGGGATCTTTTTAGTAATCCTCTTCTTCTCTTCGACTTCCTAACAGTCAACGAGCTCGTGGAACTTGTCTGACGGAGTCTGATGAGAAGGATAAGCAGAAAAAAAAACAGATCGAAAGAATTTTTTGGTCGAAACAATCGTTACATCTTATAAGTAACATTTTATGTGTGCTTCTTTCATAAAGTTTTTACTTATTTTATCATTTAACACCAGTATTTTGAGTGTTTTTTCTTCGTTAAAGAAGGTGTTGGCCTGTCACGTTCCCGATAGGACTGCGTTTGCTGGGAAACCACGTAAGACTCGAACGACTAGGTCGGCAGACGGTACCTGGGTGTGAACGAGAACCTTCCGTTTGCCAGTTGAGAACGCTATGCGCTGGGCCACTTTTGGGACCGATTTAACAAAGAAATTGAAGTGCAATGATGCATCAAAATTCAGAGTCTACATTATTGAAGGTATTCATAAGCATGTTAACACTCAAAACTTTCACCATATATTAAAATAGGAATACCTAGTAAATGATATTAAAATTGAAAACAAAATGAATGAAATCCAATTCGAAATCCTGTGTTACATTCGGAACATAGAAATGCTCCATTGCATTTAAAATCACACTTCTTTTTGACAAATTCTTCCCGACTACCTTTACAATTATCAAAACAAATTAAACTAACACACAAGCAGTTTTAAAGACAGAGACGCTCCTGACTAAATGGACACTAAATGTTCATTTTATAAACTAAATCGATAAAATAACGAATAATATGTTATTTGAAATTTTTTCTGATAATATTTGCGCAGTAATACATGAAAATTAATTTAAATCAAGTAAGGAAAAACATTTTTTAAAATACAGGGTCAATCTAAACTCTTGGGCAAAACTTCAAGGGCTGATAGGGTACATAATAAGGAATCAGAATCACATAGCAATGTGATGTCTAAAAGCAGTTTTCACTTACCCGGTAATAATCACTTTGTGAAAAGTATTGAAGTGTTTGTCTAATTTCTTAACCAAGTTTCATAAACAATAGGCTCGTTTCAGGGGCGTAGCCAGAAATTTTTCATGGGGGGTGTTACGACTACTACAACTCGTATATATGTATACGTTATACGTGTGTGTGATAATGGAGTGAAGAATATACATTTTGTAAGGCAAAAATTCCATATGGGGGGTTATGACCCCCCTTGGCTACACCCCTGGCGGCTCGTTTCCAAAAATTTCATCCATGAAATAAAATAGAATTTTTAAACTATGAATATTAGTCTTCTGTTTTCGGAGGAAAATGCATTAATTTCTGACGAACAATCAGTTGGAAAGTGCACTGTTGTTACAACACTTTTTCCAAAGTGATTATTAACAGCAACATGAAGACGATGTTGCCGACCCCACATTGCTATGTGATTCTGATTCCTTTTTATGTGCCTTATCACCTCTTAAAGTTTTGTCCAAGAGTTTAGATTCCCCCTGTATCATCCTGGTTTACATTTAAAAGCGGAACAAAGCAGAAACAGATATGCAATGCGAAAATTAGAACGCTACATTATTTTAGATATTCACAGACATTAGAAAAATACTCAACATTTTCACTATACCTTAAAATAAGAATACTCAATAAAATGCTGTTGAAAACAAAATGAAAACAAAATGAATGAAATCCAATTCGCGAAATCAATGTCATGTCACTTTTGAAACATAGAACAACTACATGGCTCTTAAAATCGCCTTTCTTTTTAGCAAATTGTTCCACCTTTACAATTATACAAGCAAATTAAACTAACATAGAAGCTATTTTTTATACTAACGTAAGAGACCCTCCAGGCTAAACGGATACATATTGTTCATTTTGTAAACTAGAACCATAACGAATAATAAATTATTTGAGATTTATTCTGATGATAATTGAACACCACTGCGAAAATTAGTTCATATTAAGTGTGCAAATGATATAACGCGAAAAAATCGCATTCCATATTATTCAAAAAGGGCTTATTGATGCTATTTCTTCCTGAATATTTCACAGTACATTATAATAAATTCATTTAACGGAAAATAAATATAGTGTGCTGTAGTGGATAGTATTATTCTAGTGAAATGAAGATTTATCTCCAGTTTGTGTTTTAAGTATGAAATATAAAAATATATACATGGCTGATTTGAATTTTTATAAAACTTTAAGCATTGAAAGAGAAAGAAGAAAACAAAAAAGGGGGAGGGGGAGAAACTGTGAAACTATCGAGCTGTTTTTTCCAGTAAAGATTTGAAAATTTGAATGCAGTAATTATTATAATATTTTTAGTATTATTATAATTAACAGCTGGAGCATTGTGTAAAAGGCATTTTTAAATTGAGGGAGGACTACGTTTTTTAACATTTTAAAAACAAAAAATGGAAGAAAAACATAATGCCTTAAAAATATTTGTGATATAGATTACATATTTTATATCAAATGTCATTTGTTTTCAATTTCTTAAATTTAATATTTTTTAAATCAGGCATTTTAACTTTAATTTCTCTTCTCATTTTTAATTACTTCAACTTTCAAAATATTGCATTACATATTTCCCCCATCTTCAGTTGCAATTAACTGCTTATCTATCCGATTTTCATGCTTAAATTATTCTTTCACACTGTAAAAAATAAATGTAAATTTACGAAAAATTACCACTCCTTTTTACGAGATAATCTCGCTTTCGTCGATGAATGAGAAAGGCTCGTAAATCCACGTTTTGCATTTTCTTCCTAAGGATAATGGTTTATTTTCACGAGAGAAGCCTTTTCTTACTGAAATCACGATCTCCACGTTCAAATTACGGTACAGCAGAAACTTGGAATATCTTTAGAACGTATTTTTGAGTGAAAAGAAATTTATTTATTTTATAAAATAGTCGGGTAAATATATACATATATTTATATATATATACAGATAACACAAATAGCTTCCAAATGAGATTCCTTTTTTCAAAGTAAATTGAAAAGTTAAAGCGTAAGTGTAGATTAACTTTTCTATGATTGTTTATTGCCAAAATGATTACCTTTGAGTAATATTTTAGATTTCCAGAAACGCTTATAAATCTTTTATTTTCTGACGGTATTTAGAAGTACAGTAAACATAAAATTATTTTTAAAAATGTCATTGATTCATTTTAACCATTTGAAAAATCGCTACCAAATAGTTCATTTAATGAATTTACATTACCACTGCATCTTCTATTAAAGTAAGATTGTTATGGACAGTTACTGCTCACTTTCTAATCATGTCGAACCAGAAAGAAGAAAAAAAAATGGGGCTTTAGTGAATAATTAGACATTGGTTTTATGATTAAAGGTGTAGATTTCCCATAAACGGGTCAATCAAAAGAGTACTTGACTTCTTCAGTATTGTTCGTGCTATTCTCTTTTTGAAAAGACTCATTCATTGCTTATGAAACAGTCATCGGACATGGTGGTTTTTTAAGTAATTTTTCTTTTATAAAACATTAATCAGTATTAATCACTCAATGTCTAACTAAAACAAGAGAAAATAAGCAGTTTGGAGCTGATATTCTTATCGATTCTTAATTCGTTGGATTAAGTCTTAAAAGTTTAAAGCGGTAAAATAGTTCAAATCCCTGGATTATTAGGAAATTTAGATTTCTAAGTATATCTATCTAGGAATATTTAAAATATTTTGAATAATGAGCATGCCTTTTCTACTTTTATTGTTTTTTAATAGTTCTAGCATGCAACACATTTCCTGTCCCTCTTATTCCGTTAGAGTTTGCTGTCAGCTGAGGAAGACAGAGAGTTTTTACGGTCGAAAGGATCGTTCGGATTAAGATACGTACCTTGTTATGCGTGTTAATTTACAAAGTTTTATTCATATCACATTTTGTGACCTTTCGGACAATCCGAATTAGCTATATTTGTAAAGGATTCCAAAGAAAAAAAAATTTGAGAAATATTTGCAGGAATTGTCGGGTTTACCACTCTGCCTTGATTTTAGAAGTAGTATGCAACATTTATAAATATGCAGATAGTGTTTAAAAATGTTAATTAGATCTGAGATAAAAACTTATGTGTTTAATATCTTGGCTGACTTAATAGGCTCGACCAAAGGCTGTGAAGTAGCTGAATAATATCTAAAAAATATTGGGACTGACATTAATAGTTTGTAAACCCTGTTATAGGGTCGACTCTCAAGTTCTCCAAGTAGCTGAACCGGTACGTCTTTGATAAGGTTCTTGTATTTTGCAAAGATAAATAAATAGCAATGATCAAAAATTTAAAAATACCTACTCCTATTTGCTAGTTTTTCTCGGGCTTTTATCAACGATATTTTTAAATTCATTTGTAAAATCATCATAAATCAGTATTGTTCATGTTATTAAAAGAACCAATTTTTTATGTTTTCAGTTTCTTCAAAAATCAAACTGAATATAAAGCATGGACAATTTATATTATTTATTAAAATGAACACAATATTACAAGAAGGAATAAAAGAACAACATTCTCCGGGTTTCAAAATCTAACTAATACTAATGGCGTAATAAGGATTACTGGCGCGAAGTGCGGTCATTGTATTTGCTGCCCCGCCCCATTCTTCTATGTTAGGCATTTTGCTGGTCCCCTATCTTTGTTGCAAGCTTGCTGTCCGAGGCAGACTGCCCTCTCTCCTTCCTTCACCGCTGATTTATACGTCTACTTTATCCCATCAACATGTACTTACATGTGCTTAAAACATATATGTCTATGCTATGTGTTAAATTGCTATACATAAAAATACGCTTTTATTTCTCTGTTCTAATCCTACATAGCATTTGCTAATGATAACCTTGTTTTAAAAACATTTATTTTCTTTATTTCGTTACACAAAAACTGTATTTACTGTAATCCTAAAGATTGAGGTTTTATAAAGTACTTTGAAACAAAACAATGTAATTTATTCACATGTTGAAATAATACTGTTTTAATTACATTTTGAATAAAAATTAAGTTTCTCAGAAAAGGTCTGCTTTAAGATCTTGTTACCATATAGATAAAATTTTGATTTATCGCTTTGGAAAAACGAATGGTAGTTTTTTTTTTTTAACACAATTGTTATGACTGTTTTAGTTTTTTACACTTATATAAATAAATAAAATAAACTGTTGTCTTCAGATGAAAACTTGCTTATTTTTAGTAATAATATTTTAAAATTTTTACGTGTACGTTTTTGGTTTGAATTAATGTAGCTTGTCCTTTGTTTCGAAAATACAGTCCCAGTGCATTTAGTGGCCCAACTCTGTAATCTACTAGCTTGTATTGAATAATCGTCTTTTAAATAATAGCCTTATGAAAACATTTTTCTCATAGTTTGGCTAAAAAATGTTTGCTATTCTGCAGATTTCATATGCACTGTCTGCAATGTTTAAAGAAATTATATAATAATTTAATACTTTGAGTAATAAAGACATACATTGTATAAAATGTCTAGTTATTCCATAGAATTTTATTAATTCTAATATTCCAGGTTTTTATTATTCACCCATCCTCGGCAACGTGCTCTCGATCGTCTTTAGTTTTGGTATCGCAAAGAGATTGTTCTCTGAAAGTTTCGTTTCATGGTGTCTTACTTATTACGTGTAGCAGGTGGTGCCCCAAAGGAAAATATTACCTATTAGGTTAAGCCACTTCCTGGAATCTTGCCCTTTTTACATGCATTTGGTGAATTTTATTCTTTTCGTGAGACCTTAGGAGGGATACAGACTGCACAAACATATTGTTACGAATTTTCGGGGCAACCCGCTGCTCTGGGGCTTAGAATGGTTTAAAATTCGTATTCTACGCTTCAAATAGATAAATTTTGCTTTTTGTTGCATCAAAATCGGCCAATTAGAACCGGAGATAAGGAGGTTTCACTTTCCCATATGTTTTTCTATGGGCTTCTAGAAATCTCGAGAAATATTAGTCCTAGAGCTTAGATCTCTTCACTTTTGAGGACTTATTTTTGGCGCCAAATTTGGCGATATTTCGCCAAAAGTCGCCAAGCTTGGCGACTTTTTGGTCATTTGGCGCGATTTTCCCAATGGGGCCTGGAAGTTGTTTTTCCTGCATTAAAAACGCATAATAACCTAACATTTCTCTTCTATGACGTAATCAAAATTCACGCTTTATGTAGAACCCTCGAGAAATTGACTTTTCTGGAAACCTCTTGTACCTCCTGCGTCGGCTATTTATAGAAGCGGGCATCGCCCCGCAGTCAGTCAGTGCGAGCTGAACGCTCGATGTGTGAATAGCTCTCGGTACGTTTGTGTGAATTGATAGTGCTATAGAAGCTGTGTTTTAGCTTGTTTTGTGAAGCTGTTTTCAAAGTGCTGTGTGTAAATTCTTCATTGCTGTGTCTTAAGGGATTGTGTACTATATCCCTTGAATATTTCTACGGAATTTTTGCCTGTGAAAGTGACTTATTTTGGTGTGAGAAATACAGCATTTGTGAGAGCTTCTGATCCAAGCGGATTGTTAAAAGCACGTTATTGCTAGATTGTGCTTGTGAATTGTGTACAGCTGATTGTACTACGAAGATCTAGAAGCAATAAAGTTTGTGTTCCATCCTGACAAGTGACTTTTTACTTGAACTTCTTACACCAACAGGACTTTAGAACGACGAACCCAAGGAGTAGCAGAGTAATTCCGCAACATTTGGTGTCAGAATCGGGGTTCTAAATAAAGACTTTAATTTTCCAGTTTATGGTTTTGACTAGACAAAAAATGGAAGAACAACTTCAAAAGCTCATGAATATGATGCAAGAAATGAAAGCCGGACAAGACGAGATGAAAGCCGGACAAGACGAGATGAAAGCTGGACAAGAACAGATGAAGGCGGATTTAGAGAAGAAAATTGAAGCAGGACAGACCGATTTAGAAAAGAAAATTGAAGCAGGACAGACCGATTTAGAAAAGAAAATTGAAGCCGGACAGACCGATTTAGAAAAGAAAATTGAAGCCGGACAAGAACAGATGAAAGCGGATTTAGAGAAGAAAATTGAAGCCGGACAAGAAGGAATGAAATTGGGATTGGAGAAAATGGAGACTGCTTTGGGAAAATTAGAGAAATTCGAAAAGAGTGTGCAGGAAAGTCAAGAGATAATGGAGAAAAGAATGTCGCTCATAGAAGAAACTCAAACGAAATATGAACAAAGAATTGAAGGAAAAATAGAAGAAAATGTTAAGGAATTGCAGCAAGATATTTGCAGAATGCGGGAAGAATTTAAGAATAAAATTGAGGAGAAACTAGACTGGAAAGAAAATATAGTTTCGAAAATACAGGAAGAATGTGAAGCTAAAATGGAAGAAAAATTGGACTCTCTCGTCAAGCTGGGAAAGTTACCGGAAAACATCAGACTGTCGTCACGCCGCCCAGCAGTGAAACTTACCACTTATGACGGAAAGACTCCCTGGGAAGCCTACAAGACCCAATTTTTAATCGTCGCCAAAGCCAATGGTTGGAGCGAGTCCGAGAAAGCGGACCAACTGGCCGCTTCCCTTAGCGGAGATGCAATTAACGTATTGCAAACTATTGGAGCGACGAAGATAGGAGATTTTGACGCCCTCGCAAGTGCCTTGGAGATGAAATTCGGAGAGAAGTGCCAGAAAGAATATAGTAGAATCCAACTTAAGTCAAGGATGCAGAGATCTGGCGAGACCCTCCAAGAGCTGGCTTCCGACATAGATAGGCTGTGTCATCTAGCCTATGGCAGTTATCCTGATAATGTTCGAGAAGAAGTTGCAGTACAACATTTTATTGAAGGCCTCGTGGACTCTGAAATTCAGAAAGCATTGATCTTGGCGGATTATAAAGATCTCAGGTCTGCCCTCGTATTCGCCATGAAGCTAGAGGCAGCTCAGCTGGCCGTAAGAAAAGAGCGGCATAATGTTAGAGCTGTGTCATTCCAGGAGCCTACGGATGGAGAAATGGAGAGATTAGCGAATAAATTAAAGACCCTGGAAAATCTGGTGGAACGACAAGAACAGTCAGAGCCAAGAAAAGTGAAATGTTGGAGGTGCAACAGCGAGGGGCATTTACGAAAATACTGCGACGCACAAAAGAACTCTCGTCGTAAAGATCGCAGTTATCAACGCACCAGAGAAGCCCATGAAGGAAGACAGAAAAGAGACGACTTTCAGGAACAGAGGCTGAGGGATATTCAAAAGCCCCGTTTGAAAGTCTTACAGATTTCATCAGTGAATGGCGGCAGTGATGGACTATTCGTACTGGGATACGTTAATGGTTCCCCATGCCACATGGTGATTGATACTGGAGCGAACGTAACCATCATAAGGACGGATCTGGCCAAGAAACTGAACTTGAAGATTATCTGGACTCCGCCCTCGCTGACCCTCCAGACTGTGACAGGTGACAAGATCGAAGTGGGCGGAAAAGCGCAAGTAGAAATCACGTTTGGAAATGCCAGATACGACCATGTGGTATATGTCGCCAATATTACAGACTCTTTTATTCTCGGACTCGACTTTTTAAAATCGCACAAATTTAACTTGGACTTTAAGAATAATGAGCTTCGTTCAGACTCAGAAGAAATAGCTGCGTTCGATATTAGAAACGAAACTGTTTTGCCTGTTCAGCAAATAATAGCCCAGACTGATATCACTCTACCTCCCAGAACTGATTCCATAATTTCTGGAACAGTAAAAGAAAGCAATAAATTCCGCTTTGGATTAATCGAACACCCAAGCAATAGTGATTCCGTCAGAGGAGTACTTGTGGGAGCAACACTTGTGGACTTGTCGAGAACGGAAATTCCAGTTAGAGTAGTAAATGTGACGGACAAGTCGAAGGTGATAAAGAAAAATGAAGTGTTGGCGACATGCACTCCTGTTACCTGCATTAATAAGAACACCAACCAAACGACAGCTAAATCTTCCGAGTGCCTGACGAAGGAATTATTACAAGACGTGGAGTTGACGGCAGAACAGAGAAGCGCTGCGGAGAAAGTAATAGCTGAATTTGAAGACCTCTTCTCTCGTACTTCCGGTGACTTTGGCCGTACGAGGTTAACGCAGCATAAAATAGACACAAGCAGCCATTCTCCCATCAAGCAACATCCTAGGCGGCTGCCGTTTGCTAAGCAAGAAGAGGTGAACCGACTTTTAGAGGAGATGCAGCGTGATGACGTCATCGAGCCATCGACTAGTCCGTGGGCCTCGCCGATTGTTTTGGTCCGAAAGAAAGATGGTTCCACCAGGTTCTGTGTTGACTATAGACGTCTGAATGACATTACCAAGAAAGACAACTACCCTCTTCCCAGGATAGACGACACATTGGACACTTTATCGGGAAACGAATGGTTCTCCACTCTGGATCTCAAGAGTGGCTACTGGCAAGTAGAAATCCATCCCGATGACCGTGAAAAGACTGCGTTCACCACGGGACAAGGATTGTGGCAGTTCAAAGTTATGCCTTTTGGACTCTGCAACGCACCGGCTACATTCGAGCGTCTAATGGAGACAGTGTTGAGAGGACTTTCCTACGAAGCATGTCTCGTTTATTTGGACGATATCATCATCGTCGGAAGGACTTTCGAAGAGCATCTCGAGAACATTCGAAAGGTACTACAGAAATTAAAAGAGGCAAACTTGAAACTAAGTCCATCGAAGTGTAATTTGTTTCGTCGTGAAGTACGTTACCTCGGGCACATAATATCCGCCCACGGAGTCCGAACCGATCCCGAAAAGACGTCCGCAGTCCAGAACTGGAGTCGTCCCGAGAATATCCACGACTTAAGAAGTTTTCTCGGTCTGTGTACTTACTATCGAAAATTCGTGAAGGGCTTTTCTCAAATTGCAAGACCTCTTCACAAATTGACCGAGACTGGACAGAAATTTCTATGGACTGAGGAATGTGAGGACGCATTCAACGAACTGAAGACGGCTTTAACATCTTCGCCGATCTTGTCGTATCCTCACCCTGACAAGCCATTTATCCTGGACACAGACGCAAGTAAGGAGAGTGTCGGAGCAGTTTTGTCCCAGGAGATAGATGGCCAAGAATACGTCATTGCTTACTGGAGCAAATGCCTTTCAAAGGCAGAACGTAACTATTGTGTTACGAGAAAGGAACTCCTTGCTATCATTAAGGCCGTGGAGCACTTCCATCATTACCTGTACGGCCGAAAGTTCCTGCTCCGAACGGACCATGCCTCTTTAACCTGGCTTCTAAATTTCAAGAATCCGGAGGGCCAAATAGCCAGGTGGATACAGCGACTACAAGAATATGACATCGAGATACGTCATCGGAAAGGGTCATCTCATGGAAATGCAGATGCTTTGTCGAGAAGGCCCTGCATAGACAGTTGTCGCTATTGCTCCAGGGCAGAGAAAAATTACCATCTGAAACATCCCGCTGTCCGCCAAGTTACATCATCGGCATCATCTCAAGATCCCTGGAGTGACGAAAATGTTCGGGTGGACCAATTAACAGACAGCGACATCAAACCTATTGTGGAATTTATGGAAAAATCCAGCGCTAAGCCCAGTTGGCAAGAAATATCATCTTACAGTCCGGCAACAAAACAGTACTGGGCTTTATGGGATTCGCTTCGCCTGAGAAATGGAGTCCTGTATCGTAAATGGGAGTCGGACGACGGCAAGATGCTCCGATGGCAGTTGGTACTCCCTCGCTCGAGGATTCCGAAGGTTCTAGAAGAACTTCATAATGGCTTAACTGGGGGCCATTTTGGCGTAATGAAGACCCTGCAGAAAGTTCGCGAGCGCTTTTACTGGGTTAGGGCTCGAGGCGACGTCGAAAAGTGGTGTCAAGCTTGTGACGCCTGTGCCGCCCGCAAAGGCCCGAAGAAACGAAGCCGTGGAAGACTACATCGTTATAATGTAGGAGCGCCTTTTGAGAGGATTGCACTCGACATCCTGGGACCTCTTCCGCGAACTTCGGATGGCAACAAATACATCCTAGTTGTCATTGACTACTTCTCTAAATGGCCCGAAGCGTTTCCTATTCCCGATCAAGAAGCTACGACCGTAGCAGAGGTACTGGTGCAACAATGGATTTCCAGATATGGAACCCCTCTGCAACTTCATTCCGACCAAGGAACGAACTTTACCTCTGCAGTCTTTAAAGGACTATGCCAACTTCTCGGAATGGACAAAACCCAGACTACGCCTTTACACCCACAATCCGACGGCATGGTGGAGAGGTTCAATCGTACAATTTTGAACAACCTCTCGCTCCTGGTATCTAGGAATCAAGAGGACTGGGACAAGAAACTCCCCCTGTTCCTGCTGGCCTATAGGAGTGCCGTCCATGAGACTACCGGCTTCACACCTTCCCAGATGCTGTTCGGCAGAGATCTTCGTCTTCCCGCCGATCTAGTGTTCGGCCGCCCTCCAGATGCGCCTTCATCGCCAGAGGAGTACGTGGAAAACCTTCGGGCACGGTTTGAAGATGTACATCATTTTGCTCGGGAGCGGATCAACCTGAACACGGAAAAGATGAAGACTCGCTACGACACGAAGGCTACGGGACACGAGTTCAACGCAGGTGACAAAGTTTGGCTATGGAATCCTACTCGACGGAAAGGCCTGTCTCCCAAGCTGCAATCGCCGTGGGACGGTCCTTACACAGTCCTAAACCGGCTGAATGACGTCACCGTACGGATTCGTAAGTCACCAAACTCGAAGCCAAGAGTTGTACATTACGATCGGCTAGCCATCTACCGCGGTTGTAATTAGCTCAGACTATGGTCACTATGGCGTAATTCCTCTTTTCTTTCACCTCTCATTCCTTTCCTGTCTTTCTCTCCTCTTCCTCTTTCTTCAACTCTCTTTCTCACCACTTACGCCATGTTTAGTGTACATATTTGTAATATATTGGATTTTATTAATGTGTATTTGTTATTACATTGATTACTTATTACAGTGTAATTATTTATTATGTTCATTATTTATTTATTAATGTGTATTTGCTTATTGTGCTATTGATTACTTGCTTGAATTATGTTGTTAAGATCTTGTTAAGTGTTATACAGTGTAGGTACCTGTTTGACCTCCTAACTAGGGATTGTACTGCCCGGGACGTGCAGTCCTTGGGAAGGGGGCAATGTTACGAATTTTCGGGGCAACCCGCTGCTCTGGGGCTTAGAATGGTTTAAAATTCGTATTCTACGCTTCAAATAGATAAATTTTGCTTTTTGTTGCATCAAAATCGGCCAATTAGAACCGGAGATAAGGAGGTTTCACTTTCCCATATGTTTTTCTATGGGCTTCTAGAAATCTCGAGAAATATTAGTCCTAGAGCTTAGATCTCTTCACTTTTGAGGACTTATTTTTGGCGCCAAATTTGGCGATATTTCGCCAAAAGTCGCCAAGCTTGGCGACTTTTTGGTCATTTGGCGCGATTTTCCCAATGGGGCCTGGAAGTTGTTTTTCCTGCATTAAAAACGCATAATAACCTAACATTTCTCTTCTATGACGTAATCAAAATTCACGCTTTATGTAGAACCCTCGAGAAATTGACTTTTCTGGAAACCTCTTGTACCTCCTGCGTCGGCTATTTATAGAAGCGGGCATCGCCCCGCAGTCAGTCAGTGCGAGCTGAACGCTCGATGTGTGAATAGCTCTCGGTACGTTTGTGTGAATTGATAGTGCTATAGAAGCTGTGTTTTAGCTTGTTTTGTGAAGCTGTTTTCAAAGTGCTGTGTGTAAATTCTTCATTGCTGTGTCTTAAGGGATTGTGTACTATATCCCTTGAATATTTCTACGGAATTTTTGCCTGTGAAAGTGACTTATTTTGGTGTGAGAAATACAGCATTTGTGAGAGCTTCTGATCCAAGCGGATTGTTAAAAGCACGTTATTGCTAGATTGTGCTTGTGAATTGTGTACAGCTGATTGTACTACGAAGATCTAGAAGCAATAAAGTTTGTGTTCCATCCTGACAAGTGACTTTTTACTTGAACTTCTTACACCAACAGGACTTTAGAACGACGAACCCAAGGAGTAGCAGAGTAATTCCGCAACAATATTTTCCTTTCCAAATTTTTAGTTTCTCATTTTCGTGTTTTTGACCTACAGTTTTTCATCACGCAGTCTTCCCGCGTGTCGTGTATCAGTAGATTCTGTTCCTTATTATTTTTCATTTTAATTATGCAATATTTTTGAAGTATCTTTTATTTTTAGAAGGAAGATTTTGTAAATTTTTGTAAGTTAGAGTCAGATGAGGTTTTTTTTTTTTGTTGTTGTTGTTGAAGCTGGAGCAATGGATTTTGTTAACATTGTGGACACAAATAAAATAATCGTACTTTGAACGTGCAAAAATGTTATCAAGCAAGAAAGCACGAAACAGACGAGAAAATAGTTTATTCAGATTTTTTTTTTACCCTTCAAATAAGCAACCACTTTTCTTTCTTGTTATTATTTTAAGCACACGTACCTTTTTTTGTGCTGAATTGCATCCAGTAGATAACAAATGAAGGGATTCAATGTTTCATATAATTTTTTAAAATCTTCACTTGTGGAACAGTTGCTTATTTACAATACTTACAATGATGTAAAAATTAAAGTCAGTTTAACTTTTTTTTGTCGTTTTTCTATTCACTCAAACATGTATCTTCATTGTCAAATGAATATTTGCTTTGTGCACTTTTTGAAGATTTCAACATTTTGCCTATTATGACTAGTATACTAACAAAATTTCCAAATAAAAAAACTTCTATGTGACTCTAAGCATTGTACTGTGAACTATGATTGCTAAAAAGATTGTGCCATGTGAATCAGCCAGAATATTGTTCAATAATAACTGCTATCAAAAATTGATAATAATAAAGAGACTCTTCGCAGATGGGTCAATTTCAAAATTCGGTACCATTTGCTGTCCGCGTGTAAAATATTTTTTTCTTCTTTTTACAAGGTATCAGATAATTTAAATGATTTTTCTTTTTATCGTGGTTTTATCAGATAGTTTCCAGTACTGAAACAATAGATTAAAAAACATACTATTTCATAAAAATTAAAAAAAAAAGAAATGATAGAGAAGATACTGAAATACAGCTGTCCGAATCATAGAATACGAAACATGTTATGCAGAAATACTATCTAAATACTGTGTCTGAAAAAAACTAAAATTTCTGTCCTGACATGCTTTAACATGGTGAAATACAGTTTAAACTACTTTATGAAAAGTTTTTTTTTAAGGTTTTAAGAAAACCGTCTTTAGATAATTAAATTTTTAAGCAAGTCTTCAGATAATTAAATATAGCTGTCCGGACATTGATGTCATGCCTGTTACCATACATTATTTTCTAGTTTTTAAACAACATAACTGAAATTTGAGATTAGCAACACCTGCTTACCATTAAGGCATGGTCGAAAAAGAAATATAAATAGACTTCTTGAGTTTTTGGCATTTGACTGAAAACGCAGAAGCCTATATGTGATAAGTATTTTTATTTCATGTCATGTCTATTACCTTACTTAGTTGCATAATATACACTCATGTCCATAAATTAAGGATAATTCAGAATCACACAGAAATTGATCTCTAAAATAAAAATTTCACCTGTGGAATGATCACACACATCTTGAAGAAGAATATGCAAATTACAGGAAACCACCAGATGGCGTGGATGGTACGTCACAATGACGAGAGTGTAAGAGAGGGGTATATAAGGAATGGTGGCAAAGAAGTAAATATGTTCACAAGCGCTGTCAAAGCCTTTCAGTGCAAAAACCGCATAGTTATGGCACAAAGGAGGCATTTGGATGATGTTTTACATGGCAGAATTATCGGACGACTGGAATGTGGACGTACCCAGCTGGAAGTATCCGAGGAACTTGGAATCGCCCAGAGTGTCATCTCCAGGCTTTGGCAACGATTCCAAGATGATGGTAATGTGAGTAGACGTTACAGCACAGGTCGCCCCCGAGTTACAACGCCGAATGAGGACCGCTATTTGGCAGTTACTGCCAAAAGAAACAGACGGAGTACAGCATCAGACCTGTCTCGTCAGCTCTCTTCAGCTACCGGTACGACAGTTTCAAGGCAGACCGTGTACAGACGCTTAAGGCACATTGGTCTATATGCTCGTAGGCCTGTCAGATGTGTTCCACTTACCGCAACTCACTGTCGCCTGCGATTAACCTGGAGTAGAGAGCATGCATTGTGGACACCGCAACAGTGGTCTTGTTCCGACGAGTCCAGGTTTAGTTTGGAGTCTGATTCTCGCCGGACAATCATCTGGAGAGCGCCAGGTACCCGTTACCACCAAGAGAACACCATTGAAAGACACCGTTACGGTGGTGCAGGATGGCTCGTTTGGGGAAGAATTATTCTTGGTTCCAGAACTGACCTGCATGTTCAGAGTGTAACGATGACAGGCCACATCTATCGGGATGTCATTCTGGAACAACATGTACGTTTGTTTCGGGGCGCCATGGGTGCTGAATTTGTGTTTATGGATGACAACGCCCGTCCTCACCGTGCAAACATTGTAGACGAATGCCTTCAATCGGAGGATATCACCCGTTTGCATTGGCCAGCATACTCACCGGACTTGAATCCAATAGAGCATGTGTGGGATATGCTTGGCCGACGAATTGCAGCCCGTCAACCCCCTCCCACCTGTCTACCGGAACTTCGGAGTGCATTGCTTGATGAGTGGTGTAACATTCCCCAAGATCAGATTGATCATTTGATACTCAGCATGCCTAGGCGTTGTCAGGCCTGTATTGCATCGTCCGGGAGACATACTCCGTATTAACCATCCTACTAACCATGTTATACTGTTTTTTGTAAATAGGTTCTTTTTTGAAATTTGGTCAAGGGAGTAAAACTTGCAATTTTTATTAATTATGTCAAACATATAGCATCTTTTTTGCTCTTTACTTTTTGTTTAATAAATAGACTTTACAAATAAGTCAAATTTGTTTTGTTTCTTTCTCTTTCTTTGCCTGAACTTCATTATCCTTAATTTATGGACATGAGTGTATATATACACTCTATAACAAATAAATCGACGCATCAAGAAGAAGGTGTCCGATTGAGACGAAAATTGGTGGATAGGAAGACAATGTACAGAATAGTAAATGATTAAAATTTCAGAACAATTGAATAATTTATTTCAGAGTTACAGTAACAAGTTCAATAAGGAGTTACGTACCGCTGTGCAGTCCACGTACCGCTGTGCAGTAAGTGTACCTCTAATGACGACCAAAGGGGTCCGGCTGTCAAAGGAAAGGGCACCTCAGACAATAATGCCTTGTTGAGGGCCGGTGTGGCGTGCAATAGTGAAAGCAGGATCCCCCCTCTGCCCTGTGCGTCTCCAAACACGTCTTCGATGATCGTCAGGACACAGTTGGAAGCGGGATTCGTCGCTAAAGACTATACGTCCCCAGTCGGCCTCATTTCAACCTGATCGAGCCCTGCACCACTTTAATCTGGCTCGGCAGTGTGCAGGCGTGAGTGGCTGTGGCAGGTGGCGTAACGGTCGGCGCGAGCGTAGATTTTGCTCTCTTAACCGTCTGTGAATAGTCATGATGGACACTGGTATTTGGGTTGAACGTCTGATGGTTGATAGAGATGAAGAAGGCGCTGTGACAGCTGATCGGACCGTCACTCTGTCCTCACGATCTGTTTTAGCCCTAGGTCGACTGCTACCATCCTGACGCTGCACTCTGCCATTTTCCACCCATCCATGCCATCATCTTCGAATCGTCGCATCGCTTCGACTCAAATGACGAGCGTAGGGATGGACGCGAGACGAAAATTAAGCGTCTCGCGTCTCGCAAAATAGCCCAAAAGCTTGTCTCGTCTCGCAAATTTCCCTATATCGTAATGTTAAAAATGTGTGTCTCGTCTCGCAAAAAAGCTGTAAATCTCTGTCTCGTCTCGCAAAAAAGTCGTCTCGCGTCCATCCCTAGACGAGCGATTCTCCGATTAGTCCAACCGGCCTCTTTCAATCCAATGATACGACCTCTGTCAAACTCTGACAGTTGCTCGTAATGAGCACGAATCCTGCAGCGAGGCATTTTTTAAGTTGTTGAAAGGTCATCTGAATCGCAATCAAACCGAAAGTTTTAACAACCGTTGAAGAACTGCTCCTTATATACGTCTGCTGGATGCGCAGTTCCGATGCGCTAGAGATCAAACTATTCATTCATTGGACACCAAATTTGAATTATTATCACATCTGTTCAAAACATTCATGCTTACGAAATTTCAAAGCAATCGGATGATTGTTTCTTGGTACGTCGATTTTTTTGTTATAGAGTGTATATATAACGGGTGATCCAAAAGTCAGGACAAACTTTAAAAATTAATAATTCGAAAACGAATCAAGATACAAAGATACGGTTTGCACCAAACGGATGGAAAAGAAACTGGGTTTTGTGTGGCAACGGAACGAAAATAGTTCTGTTGTCGAACAACAGATGGCGCTATAGTGTTTTATTTCACCAAAAGAAGATTTACAAATGAAAAAATGTTGACAACTTACAAGTCAGTTTAATTGTAGTTAATCGGTACTACAGTAAATTTTCAATGTGCTGCCCATCATTCAGAAGTACAGTTGCGAGATGAGTCACCACACCGTTCACAGCATTTAGTAGCATTTCTTGCGTTACGGCAGACACATTTTGGTGAATGGCATCTTTCAGTGCTGCTAGTGCTGGCGGTTGGTCGCGGCACACTTTTGACTTCAAGAATCCCCACAGCCAAAAGTCACAGGGCGTAAGATCGGGAGATTTTAGAGGCCATATTTGATTAAAGCAGCGACTAATAATGCGATCCTCCCCAAATGTTGAGCGTAGTAGATGCTGCACAGGCAGAGCAATATGAGGTGGTGCTCCATCTTGCATAAAGGTGACTGTTTGAAGTGCCTGTCGCGCTTGCATGCAGCTCAGGAATAATGTTGTTCTGTAACAGTGCTGCATATCGCCAACCAGTGACAGAAAATGTTGTGAAACCCGTCTGTGTGACTTCCTCGCAAATAAATGGACCAATTATGAAATCAGCAGTGAAGCCACACCAGACTGTCACTTTAGGCTGTTGAAAAGGTACCTCAACAAAAGCATGTGGATTTTCTGTGGTCCACACTCGACAATTGTGGGTGTTAACAGCGCCAGAAAGTGTGAAATGCGCTTCATCTGTCCAAAGTACAGTGTGAAGCCAGACGTGCTGCTCTTCCACTTTATTGAATACCCAATTGGCAAAATCTCGACGAGAGTCGAAGTCAGGTGGTTTCAGTTCTTGGTTATGTTGCAACTTATAGGGATACCGTTTCAGAGTTATTCGCAGTGCTCCACACACTTCCGTACGATACTCCTGTTTGCCTCGAAACCTCTCGGGCACTACTCTCCCCATGTGCAGAAATAGCCGAGATGGATTGCAACGTCTGCTCCACTGTCGTGACAAAAGCAGCGGCTGTTGAGGGAGGACCACTTCTTGCACGTGACGCCAAAGATCCGGTAGATTCAAATTTCTTCATCATTTTGATCTATGCAGAAGGCATTATTGGTCCTTTTCCGCCTCGCATGGCCCTCATGTAGCGATATGCTCGCAATGCCACTGTGGCACTTTCCGCATTCTTATAATGAAGTTTGACTAAGAGGGCTTTCTCAATTGAAGGGTCCACGGGAAGAACGATGAGAGTCCACTTTTCGTCATTGTTGAGGTTTCTACTGCATTCTATTGTTCATTAGTGGCACTATTAATATCCGAACCCATAAGGGGAAAGAACGATGAGATACACTGAAAAAATATCCAAAGATACACCTTACTGGGGAAGAACGTGGAAAGTCCAATGCGCCTTTCGATTTTTTGGAAAATCAGCTGTATTGGACTCTCATTGTTCTTCCCGTGGACCCTTCAGCTATGGACAACATTTCCATGCGTATAAGCTTCGACTACCGTTATCTGCTCCAGTTGCACCCTTTTATGTCGCTTGTCGCTTTGCATAATCCTATATCAGAAATCCTACAGCGCCATCTGTTGGACACCAAGAGAACTATTTTCGTTTCGTTGCCCACAAAACCCGGTTTCTTTTCCATCCGTGATCCCGTCGTATCTTCTCTCTTAAAAATTTAGAGTGGCATTGTCACTCTTACAAAAAGTGACCGGCAAATGATCCCAGATAGAGTGAGATAAGAGTGAGAAAACTGCATTATGACTCTTCATCGATAGGATTCTGTCACCCTAACTGCAAGAGTGAGACTATGTCACTCTTAGAGTAAGGGTGAAGGTGCTATCTGCTCACTCTAGCGAGAGAGTCACCACATTTCCCATGATGCGTTCACTTCAGCAGGAGTGAGTGCGTTGCTTCCACACTGAAACGACGCCATATTGGAATTGGACTGCAGTTGCGAAGTACCAACTGCATACAAGTAATGGAATACTTTTAGCTAACACAAGTAAGTAAAACCTTATAACTTTTCAATTATTGTAAATGTTATTTAAAATTTGATAATTCACAACATATAAGATACATTGATTCAGTGTCGGATCCATTAGGACTCCAGCTCTTCCGACAGACATTGCTTTGGTTAGGGTTAACATTTTGCTTTACTATACATTTTGTTTTTACGACTTAAACAAGCCTGCTTCTTTTAATTTTATACCCTTCCGAGAAATTGATCTTTGGATCCGCCTCTATACTTGATCGTAGTATGTTATTTATGCTTATATAGCTGAAATCTTGCATTCGTTTTTTGTTTCTGTACATAATATTTGAGCATGTTTTGATGCGTGTTTCTAAATCGGTGGTACAGTCAAGATTTTATTTCGGGGGTGGAGAGGGCTCTAACCTGTGTATCAAATTGTAAGCAAGCTGTTTCAACTGTAGCTTCAGTATCAAATTTTAAACTAAGTAAAGGGTCAGATTTTTAGGAAGGATACGCGCCTGTTGCAAATAGTATAAACAAAATTTTAAATCAAAAGCAGAAAATAATGATCAATTATATTTTGTATGCAATTTATATTGAAATAAATTATAAACGTGGGAAAAAAATATTTTGTGATTAAATTTCAACATGTCTATGTGCATCATTTTATCTTATTGCACATTTTAGCACAGATTCGCGCTTAGAATATACATATATACGTGATTAGATCAAAATAACCGCTCTGTTGTTGTGGTGTAATATTTCCCTCTCCACTTTTTACACATACACAAACCTCTCTCTCATATGGTAAAGTGGATAATTTACGATCGAACATCCCATATGGCCTCAGGAAAGTCCACTTTTAAATCAGGGAAACCAGCTGAAAGTAGCAGGTGATTCAGAATGTGTGAGCTTTCATTAGTTACGAAAAACACAAGGAATACTTGTGTTGGTAAACTGATTCAACGCGGAAAAAAGGTTATTGTTTTTGGTGTTAAATGCGAGATTTTTGGAATTGAAAAGTTTGTATACTGTTTAGGATAATTCAATAGTATAGTAACGGATAAGTTTAATATTACTGGTAATAAAGGTAAGTGTTACAATATTAAATTTAGTAATACAGTATTAATTTTAGAGCCTTGCAGATTTTGGTTTGGTAGATTTTATGTCTTCTGTTGTGTATCAATATTGGTAAATAAAATTCTCAAATTGGTAAAACTTACCTTTTAGCCTAGATACCAATTCAAAATAATGCTAATTTTTTTCTATTGAATTTAATTAACATATGAAATATATCCACAATATTGGCTATATACTGGAAATGTTTCTGAAGTAATTCCATTACTGATAAAGTTTTTAATAGTAGCAAGTTAGTAGTTAGCCCAAATATCTTTACAATATGTTCACAATATTAAGTAAAAATTCGAAATATTTATAATGTATTCTTAATATTGACAAGTAATTTTTAAAAATATTTTTATACCATTTTATTATTTTTCTAATGCTAATATACTCAATCCTTCACATTGTTATTATAATGGAAATAAAAACTAATATTGGTAAAAATTAGCAACATTTATCCATTATATTGTCCATGTTAATGAATTAAATTAAATATATTTAAAATGTATCCACACAGTATTGTGTGTATATTATAAATTTCCCTCATATTGTACTAACAAATATTTTTAATGTGTCAGCATCTTAATATCACAGTAATGGTGAATTAAGACTGTTTATCTACTGTACATTATTTCAAAATTTAAAATCTGATAAATAATTTTAGGTGCATTTATGTACAAATTGCTGAAAAATATATTTTAATAATTAAGTCAAATACTACTGAAAATCCTGTGATGATAAGACCATGATTATCACAGGGGCAAGGAGGGCACATGCCCCAGACACCCCATTTTAAGGGGTCCTTAAATTTTTTTTCAGAATATGAATTTAGTTTATTAAATTTTCATTCTAAGATACTAAATGCCTGGGTTTTTTTTTCTAAAAGTTGGATGTGTGTGTGGCAAAATAGATCCCAAATGGATGAGCCGATTTTAATGTAGTTTGTTTTATTTTAAAGATGGTATAATTAGAACGGTTCTTCGTTGTATTTGATAATATTCACTTCATCTATTCAACTTAAATAAAGCTTACTTTACACTTGTTCAGTCTAAGACAATTCAAATAATATTGTTGACATTCAATTAATTTTGATTGCTGAATTATTTCTGTAATGTTATGGAAAAAGCCATGCTTTGAGTTGCATTTTTTTAAGACTTTAATTTTCTTAAGACATTTTTTTAAGACTTTAAGCGAGTTTGGCTTAGGGACGTATCTAAACCTTAAAAATTTCAAGCTGAACTTTCAAAATTACCCACGAATATGTAATTTTCTCCATTTCTTATGTTTACTTATTACGAGGGTGGCTGAAGCCCCACCAGTCACCCTCTGGCCAAGGACGTACCCAGGAAGAGGGGGGGGGTCTGTAACACCTCCGAAATTTCAGTTTTTATTAACAAAGCAATAATGGTGAAGTCTTTTTGTGAAAATTTCTGCCGTTTTCATCGTTTGGACCCCCTCCGAAATTTTTGGACCCTCCCAGAATTTTTTTGGGGGTATGTCCCTACCCCTGCTCTCCTCTCCCAAGGGGGGAGCAAGTTCCCTACCTTGAGCCCCCCCCCCCCCTTATGGGTGCCCATATCATTAATGTTATATTTTTCAAGTATTTAATATTATTCTGTGGTTTTCTGAACTTGCAGGTAGCAGAACAGATTTCATTATTTATTGACATTGTTGAGAAAGCAGACAGCATGGATTTCAGAGTTTGGCTGTTCTACTGGGTATCATTAAGGGTAAATAAATTTATGATATTGGTAAAATTTACTTAAAAATTCAAAATAATTTTAATCCTTTTTCTACTGAATTTAAATGAAATGTATCTGCAATATTGGCTATATTTTGGAAGTAGTTCCATTACCAATAAACTTTCAAATAGCACCTCACAGGATTGTAAAACATTGAAAACCCAAACCAGTATTTTTACATAGCAGCAAGTTAACATTTAGCCCAAATGTATTTAAAATGTATCCACAATATTAGGTAAACATTGGTAATATTTCTAATGTATTCCTAATATTGACAAGTAATTAATTTTATAGTATTTTTATTTTTTCATGTTCATATACTTAATTATTCAATATTATCATTAAATTGGAAATAAATACTAATGTAAATTGTAGCAAGTTAATATTTACCCATTATATTGTCAATGTTAATGAATTTAAATTAAATTTATTTAAAATGTATCCACAATATTGGGTGTATATTTCAAATATTCCTCATATATATTGCACAAGTATATATTTTTGATATGTTAGCATCTTAATATATTATTACTTGCGAATTATCACTGTTTATCTGTTACACATTATTTTTGCATTTAAAATCTGAAATAATTTTAAATGCATTCATATACAAATTTCTGAAAAATATATCTTAATAAATAAGTCAAATATTACTGAAAAATTTAATGTAATATGATTGTTCCCTGATTATCATGGGCAAGCGGGTAAATTCTGTGGAAAATACAGAAAGACAATTGTCAGAGTCGGTGAAGAAACAAAATGTAAGGGGGCCCCCCATTTAGACCCATACTTCTGACTCAAGCGACTTTATGTCATAATTGCTGCCTGGATTTGTGATAATGTTTAAATGTAAATTTTAACTGAAGACTCCTACCTTGGGTGGTCATTAGTTAAATATATATAAATTGATAATAAATGAATATTCATATAAATTAGTTGCTTTAGAAAACAAAACTTTTAGAATGTTTTTTATGTACTGAATACTCATTTTCTTGAAATATAGGAGAGTTAATAACAGCGATGACTGGGTGATTTTTCAAGAACCTTTGATAAGGGTGAATACTACTTTGGATGTCTTTAGATATAAGTATGTATTTATTTTTAATTATTTACTGTTTCAGTGTATTTTTAAATTTGGGAGTTAATTTTATATTCATATCATATGTTATAAATGTTCCTTATACACATGTCTGTGTGAATTTTATATTATTATTATTATTTGCATTGCAAAGCATCCCATTTTAGAAGAATGTATATCTTAAGCACTGAATCAGATGGGTAGTAGATTTCTCACAAAAATTGTGTTTCATTAAGTGTCTCACTGAGTAGAAACAAAATGTTTCAATCAAGTTATTATTATTTTTTTTACAAGAAATAATGCAATTTCTGAACAGGTTTTAAAAGAATTCAATTATGTCAGAAATTTGAAAATTCAGAATTTCTCTTCACAAGCTGTATTTATGGCAATACAAATGGTTAATTTATAGAAGTGAAATACTCAGAGAAAAATTTATAACATAACAGAGAAAAATTTATAACATTGTCCAAAATAGAGGGAGAATTAGCCATCAGATACAGTTTCCACTTTCGTGAATTTCTCCCTAAAAATGGGATAAGACCTGCAGTTTTGTTGTTCTATAAAAGTTCATCATGCTGTCTATGAAGAAGCATTCTGAATTATACCGAGTTTTTGAGAAGCCTGTCTTTAAAGCTTGCAGAGCCAAGTGATGAATAAAATATGTTACAAGAAAAACTGATTGATTTTGGCTGTTTATCACTTTATTATCTTTTTATTTTCTAGTACTCGGAACTGGTCCTGTGGAAAACCATTGAATTTTTATCAGTGGCATGCTGTAAAAGAGAAGAAACTATTGGCATTATAAGTGGTATTCATATTTTTGTTTTATTTGTTTATTTATTCTTTAAATGTTCTTAATTACTAGTTCAAAGTCTGCATACTTTTGATTTCTGCGGTCTAATTTTTTCAAAGCTTGTATCGCATAATTTCATAATTGTCAATAACTTTTTTTTTTTTTTTTTTGAGATGTTTACTCTTTTGTTTAGTTTATTTTTTTCTTATTTTCCAAATTGATTTATATGGTTTTTTTTAGTTTTTTTTCCCTAAAGTGATGTTACTTTGGGGCAGTTAGTGACTATGTATTAAATTTTATAAATTTCATGTAAATTGAGAAAGTTATTAGGGCTGTTCTTAAAAGAAAAAAAAGTATAACTTTTGGTAAAGTTACATCAATGAGTAAAACAATAAATATTTATACAGTAAAATTCAATGTGGTATTCTTTATTAAAGCATTTGACCCAGGCAACTCTTTAGTATATCATTTTATGTTATGCTATATTCTGTCATTTATTTAATCTCTATTATATGTAAATTTTTTATGTCAAGTTGCATATTTGACACCAAGTTAATAAATTGCTTGTAAAATCAAGTCTTATTTGCAACATTTTATGAAGTAACAATGAAATAAAGTATAAAAATCAATTTTTAGTCCCTTCAGATTAATTTTTTTACTCTGCACCTTCACTACCTCTTAAAAATATGTTGTAAGTAAAACCTTGAAACTCCTGTAACTATTATTATTATTATTATTATTATTATTATTATTATTAATGTTGTCACTGCTGTTGTTGTTTAAAATGTAAACTGTAAAATGCTACTTTCAGAGATGAGATTTAAGAATTTAGTTTAATATTCAGACCTTTTTCAATGTTTATAAAGAATTCAGTTTTTTCATTTTTTCAAAAATTTTCTGATTTTTCAGTAAGGCAAAATTGTATATAAGTAAGATAGATTTAGTATCAATAAAAATTAAAATATTTATTGCTCTTGAAATTCATAAGTATAATTGCTCAAAAGTTGTTTGGACATTCTTTCAGACTTTTTTTCCTTTTTTGTTAATCTCATATCTGTACTTTGGTACAAACCAAATCGAAAACTAGCCTACCAGTTTTGACACCATATTACATGTACCACCATTAGTGGTAAAAACAGATGAAATATATTATTTTTTAATTTTACTAATACAATATGTAAATGTAAACTTTACTTCCTTAGTAAATTCAGATTTTTTAAGCCTGCAGTATTAACTAAGTGCAATAACCTTGTCAGTGCTCACATGTTGTCATATGTATATTTGAATATTACTCAAAAATATCTTTAGTCTAGTTTTTAACTGACTTCAAGAAGATCTAGGTTATTAATTGGGGTCAGTACTCAGAGGTGTAGCAAGAATTTTCAGTGCCCGAGAACAAATTTGCATCACTTCCTGTTTACCAAAATGCGCTGGAAAAAGTTTTATATACAAATTGGTGCCTTTTGGATCCTATGCCCTGGGACAAATGTCCCCCTCTAGCTACACTTCTGAGCACTGAATCCTTGTAATTTACCAGACTGGATATGAAAAGTATTTTCAAACTTCCGTTTAATTATTTATTTCATTTCTTTATCTTCCACATATAGATGTGATCTTTGCTAAGAATGTTGTTATTTGATGATATTTTACTTGCTGTGCATGAAAAGTTTTTATTGCAAAGTTATCACTTTATTTTTTACTCAATTTTTGATGTACCTAAAATATATTACAAGTCCTGAATATTTTCTATTTTTTAATTGATTGTAATAATTTGCAAATTTAACTCACCAATAGTAAGTAATGTGTTTAATATTTATTTTGCCACTATTAGTTTGATGTTTGTTATTACGCACAGGTTACTGTGATTCAGGGATAATTTTATTCCAAATTGCTTTGATATGGGATTTTCGCTTCAATACTGTCCCCAATTATTCTTTTTTGTGTTACCTCAGAGGATTTACCTCACAAAATAAAATTTTGTGAAGTAAATCCTACAATGTGTTCCTTACTTTTAATAAAGTATTTTGTGCTCTCAATCACTTTGCATATCAGTATATTCTAATATTAATAGAACATAGAGAACAGATTATTTTATAAAACAGTACAAGCATTTCTTATCTGTAAAATTAAAGTTTTTTTCTTTTATTTTTTGCAGGTAAAAAAATAGATTTTTTTTTTTTTTTTGAGCTGCTATATTTAGGTTTTATTGCAGTTTTTTTTTCCATTTGCTTTTATGTTCAGTGGCAAAATTAAAATGTAAAAGGCAGCTTAAATTCTACATCTTTATTTTATTCATTTATTCATAATTTGTACAATTTTAACAGTAGGAACCCTGTTTCCCTTCCCTCTCTTACTCAGAAGGTTACAGTATATGTAAATGTTACTTGAAAGTATTTATTATTACCATACATAAATATGGTAATATGAAAAATGGTAATAAGAAAGTATTTATTATTACCATTTTTCGGTATGCTTTTGTGCTGTTCCAAAATTGTATTTAACCTGCTCCTAAAGGTGTTCCAAAATGTATGTAGATTTGCAGACTTTTTATTATAAAGTTATCCTCCGATTTTAGTGAAACTATAAACAAAATGTTTTCTGAATCAAATGAAAAGATCTGCTGACTTATTCCTCTATAAATTCATCACCTAGTTGAAAGTGTTAAGCTGTGCTTTAGTTGGAGATTTAAATTTGACACTAATCCATGTACACACAAAACTAATTTTAACTAATTTTATTTTGTATGTATTTAACATAGATCTAGTTTATGCTCTAGTATATTCTAGCTGCCAACTCTTTCTGATTTTGAGCCTTTCTTCAGTCTTATTCAAATTATGGGGAGGGGGGATGGTACCCTTTTTTTATTAGGATAGAATAGCAGTTATGTTTTAACTTTTATGAATTCTGTAATTACTTGTTGAAGTCATAATTTTTATCTTCCAGATGCTGTTAAAAGAATCCCTGAATGTGAAATAGTATTGAAGTACTCATATTGAATCCAGTGATTGTATTTTATATAAATGTAACAATGTAATACAATTAAAGCAAATTTGTAATAATTTGTTGTGTGTTCACTGCCATTGATTTTATAATTCATTCAAACCTGCATGAGTCTCAATAAGAGATATCTTCCACTTTTTTCAATTCGTAGGCTATTTTTTACTTCTGCAGTTCTGTAATAGTTTAATTTTTTTTTAAATTTAGAACGCATCGTAAACTGAAATTTGCTAGGCTGAAGACTACTGTGGACTTGGAAGTTCCATTACTCATGTTTTTATTAAGACTTTGCTTATATATTTTTATTAACTGTTTTTTCTTTCTTTTTTTTGGCCCTCGTATTAATTGAACTTTGTTTTAACATACTAATGAGTTGGCTTTACTTTCATTTATTGTTCTAAATCTGTTTTCAATAGTATAATAATTCTTGCATAAAATCTATATTAAAAGAATTTTTTTTTTCAATTTGAAGTTTTTAAAAGATTAAGTAATTTGTAGCTATTTTGCTGTAAAAGTGAAATTGAAAGAAATAAAATCACACTTAAAAATAAATAAAGAAATGAATGTGTATATATATTAAAAAAATAAGAAATGGCTTTTATTTTGAAGTATGTATAAATTATGTTCAGAACAGGAATTTGGTTTTTTAAGAGGTGAAAAAAAAATTCTTAGTTTCTGTGAATCAGCACCCTCCCCCCCTCACCCAGACAGTATCTATGGAGGTTAATATGGTTCACCCTCATGCTCTAAACTTCAATTATTTCTTTGTGTTATGGCAAGTCTACACTACAAGAGGGGTGTCTTCTTGGGGGGTGAACTTTTTAAAGGATTCTAACCTGTATTCTTGCTCATGCCTCTAAACCTTAAATAATGGTTTTTGGACAAGACAAAAATGTTGGTGGGATTCAACCAAATGGGCATTGTTAGGGAATTATGAAATAATTGGTTTTGATTTATATTATTTATGTATTGGCCTGCACAAAAATATTTCTTTACCCCTTTTCACAAAAAAAGAAATCAATCAATATAAAGTAGTTTCCATTTTAGAAATATTTTATTCCTTTTTCTGGGGGGAGGGGGGGGGAATAGAAAAATAGGCATTCTCTTAAATTTCCAAACATGATATGTACACTGTATGATAACAGATATGTATGATAACAGAGGTTATCAGCAGATATATTTATATTTTTGATTTACTCAACAATTAGTTTATTTATTTATTTTGGTTTTCAATTAAAGGATAGCTATTACTCTTTTAACTTTTTTTTGTGTTTCATAATTCTTGTATTTGTTCGTATAAATGACTGAAATTTAATTTAAAATAATTTCTTTTAGATAACAATTCAATCATGTTCATTTCTTATTTATTTAAAATAAAAATAAAAAGACTTGTTAATTGTAATAAAGTTGAAAAGAAAGTTTGAATAAATTATGCTTAAAATAAAATTATTTAAAAATCAAAATTATTAGTATTCTTTTGATTTTATATAAATATCTTATCATGAACTATTTTTATTGTTTTGTTAATACTGTTGTAAGGGAAAGTTGTTCTGAAATGTACCATAGGTAAAAAATAAGCTTTCAGGGACTTTTTATTTCAGCAGGAGAAAAGGTAACATTGAACATATCAAATATTTCTGCACACTGTTGAGTAATGTGGATGTCCGAAACGCTTATTTCTATTCTTGTTTCTATTCTTGTTTAATTTCAGAATAGGCTGTTATTTTAAATACTGTATGTTCTGTGTCAACAGTCCACATTTCACTCACTGGAATGAAAGCAAGAATTTAAAAATGCATGGGGTCAGATATTACTTGTACCATTGAGCTACGTAAAATTTATTTTCCAGCTGTTATGGATCATTCTGAACATGACAATAATTCAAGATAGCCCAGAAATAGATATCTAATAAGTTCTGGATATGAAATAAGTATCAATTTCTGATCATTGGATATTTTGAATATGAAATAGATAGCCATTTTTGGGATATTTGAGATCTTCTGGAAGTTTAATTATTATAACTATGCTACATATATACAGATCTCTTATAGACCTGTATATTATAGATGTTATTTACTCATTAGAGAGATCACACCTCAAATTTCTACTAGAGAAATCTATTTTATGTTGGACTTCTAAAAGATATACCCAATATCCAGCTATGATGTATTAAAGATTGCCTATAAGCAAACTTGGGGGGGGGGGGTAAATGCGGCAAAAACATTTACTTGTACGATATGAAGAATATTTTCAAGGCGCTCGATATTGCAGATACATTTTAAATATATTTAATTTAAATTCAATAGCAGCAAAGTTTTATAATTTTTACAATATAATGGTTAAATATCAACTTTCTACTTTTTACCAATACTAGCTTTATTCCCAGTGTAATATTGAGTAAATATTAACCAAAAAAATTAAAAATGGTACAAAGTAATTACTTATCAATATTGAATATATTTCCAATGTATATCAAATACTATAAATGCATTTTAAATATATCTGAGGCAAATATTAACTTTGCTACTTTGTATGAAGTTACATTTGATACATTTGACGAAGTTACAGTTGATCTTTGTTTTCAATTTTTTTTTAACAATATTGAGTTAACATTAAAAAATTTATCAATTGAGGACTACTTCAAAAATATTTCCAATACAACCCTATATTAAGAATATATTTTTTTGTATGTTAAATTCAGTAGACAAAGGTATTAGTATAGTCATACTGAAAGTATAATGATATTTTGAGAATTCATCTGACCTAAATGCTAATTTTTACCAATATTGGAATTTTATTTACCAATATTGGAAACTGTGTTTATTCTCAATCTGTTCACTTACTACTTTGTACCATTACTGGTTTTTGATATCAATGTTTTCACAATATTGAGTTAATATTTAAAAGTTCATTGGTAGTGAGACTACTTTAGAAATATTCTCAATATAGTATAATTAATATTTCAATACACACTTCATATGTTAATTAAAATTTTACAAATAATAATAACATTTTGAGCATATATTAGGGCTAAACTCTAGTTTTTACCAATACTGGAAGTGGTCTTTACTCTCAAAGTATTCACATATATGTAAATTTTAATAATTAAAAGTAATTAGTACTTAATAATATAGGAAATATTTCTAATATACACTCAATATTATTGGTAAATTTCAAATACTTTTAGATTCAATAGTATTAAAATTTGACTTCAAATGGGCAAAATATTAAATATATAATATTGGATTTTATTTTCAATGAATTCACAAGATTGGATAAGTATTGATGCTATATAGAAAATATCTTTTAATATTTGCCAAATATTTAAAAAATAATAATAATCAATGCTGTTACCAGATACATTCATATATATATATATTTATATATATATATATATATATATATATATATATATATATATATATATATATATATATATATATTTATAAGGAATTATTTTAATTTCCCTAAAATAGTGATAGCCAGAAGCAAGGCATATGCAAGGAATAAATCCAGGGCCGTACCCAGACAAAAATTTCAGGCAGGGTCCAAACCGTGGAAAAGGCAGAATTTTTCACAAAAAGACGTCATTATTATTATTTTATTAACAAAAATCAATTTTTTTGGGAGCGGGGAGGGTCCGGACCCCCTGGATACGGTCTCGAATAATCACCCTATAAAAAGTGGCGGTCACTCTTAAAAAGGGTCATAGCTCACTCTTGATCAGAGCGCTCCACTCTTTAAGGGATGGCGTGCTGTCACCCTTTCCTTAGAGTGAGGCACTCTTTCCCGGAGTGAGTTTTTGAATTCTCACTCCTAGTCCAGAGTCAGAAATGTCACTCTTCAGAATAGTGATTTCTCACTCTATGGAGGTTGGCTGATTTTTGTCACGAAGGTAGGGTGATATATCACTCCTCAGCACTGGTTTTTCACTCTTGATTATTAAGAGAGTTGAATCGTTTTCGAATTATTAATTTTTAAAGTTTGTCCTGACTTTTAGATCACCTGGTATTTTATTAATTCATTTGACTAATTTAGATCAGTAGTTCTTAATCTAAAGTAATATCTCTTTTCATGTTCTTGTGGAATTATTTAGACACATAAATTTTTGATGATTCCATTTCAGCTAGCGACATATGCTTACATGAAGAAAGCTACGTGTAATGGAAAATTGTTGTAAATGTTGTCATTAAAATAGTTATCGCTATATTCTTATGCATGATCCTAGTCACTTTGGTGCATTTAGCAAAACAGAGTATGTTTTTAGCTCGCCGTAGTGTCAAACATCTAACAAGGAGAGGGTGCGACCTTAGATTCACCGATACGAATGAAATTTTGTGGAAATGGTGTTCATAAGACAAGCTATTCCTGGTGCAAATTGTAGGACCCAACATATAGAAATTCTCAAAAAAATCACGTTCGGGTAACCGTGGCTCGTTGGGATAACTCCTCCAGCTAGTCAACCTAAGTTTGTGAGTTCGATCCCCGAGAGAGGCAATTCAGCTTATTTCTTTTTCAATAGCATATGTTTTATCATCACAGCTTGTGTTATTGGATAAATTTATGTAGTAGTAGTAGCAGTACTTCCAAATATGGCAATTTAACAAATAAAATAGAAATAAACAATTTGATTCTTCAGAATGCTGCACTCGTCGCTCAAAATAGTATACCCAAGTAGAACGCTTTCGTTTTTAAAACGCTGAAAACACTGAATCGTCTTCTGTTTCAGAAACGTCTAGCTGCAACGCCATAAAATCGCAAATGTGTCAACGCTTTCCACCGATTTAACACACATTCTTTCCCACGTTTTATAAACGTTTTCCGAAACGGAAAAAAGTCGACAATGCACCTAATTAGCCACCATTTTCCAACGTTAAAACTAAGGTACTAAAAGAGCACTCTGCAACGGTTTAAAAACGTTGCCAAAACGATATTGCGCCTGTTGAGCGAAAATTTTTCAATGCTCTAAATTCGCTTAAATAACGATAATGCACCTGTTTCCCACCATTTTTCAGCGTTTTAGATAGGTTGCAAAAACGAAACGAAATTGATAGTGCTTTCATATTTGTCACTATTTTGACACAATTAGATACTATGCATAAACAATTTCATTTTGCAATTTCTAAATCTTGAACATTTTCTTTAAACTTAGGTCGTCATAATAAATTAGAATTTTCAGATATTTTATTCTACATTGCAACTTCGTTTTTTTCTCTTTGAAAAAGTACCCCTCTTCCCACCCCAACGAGAATTCCCGATTAATTAAGAGTCTAACAAATATTCAAATATGGTTTCTGGGAATTTCTCTATAGAATATAGACTAAGTACTCAGATCATATACGTATACAAACTTCTAAATTGTATATTTACAAAGATTTTTGGACTGAATGAAAAAGATTTTCCATAAGAAAAAAAAGTTTCTCTCTGGGAAAACAGGGGAAAGGTAAGTTTTCCTTTAGAAACAAATTCTGAAAAGTCTAAGATTTGTGGTAACATAAATGTAGAGAAATTATTTTCAGAATGGTTTGAATTTATAAAATAAAACTGCTTACGCAACATTTCTAAAATGTTGTAAAATATAATTGAAAATGTAGAAAAATTATACATATATACGATATGTTTCTCCTTCACATTTATCCTTATCACAGAAATATCTAAAAAAAAGGTCATAAAATTAACAGTTTTAAAGAGAAATATATGAATATAGTAGCCGCCAAGGCGGCCAGCTCCGCCATGGTGACCTTTTTTAGAATGCGCCAAGTATTGCAAATTCAATATTTTAAAGCTGTTAAAAATTTCCGAAAGATCTTTAATTTTTGTGTATCCAGTATTGTTATTTTGTAATCTAGCTACTGCGTGACATATGCTTGCTCCATTTAACGTAATTGAACTGTTAATTTGGATTTTCAGAGATGCGTTATTGTTATTGACTAACGTTTACATCTAGCTCTTTCCGTTCGCAGCGTGGAAATATCGTCGATTTTGGAACCTCATACGTCAGCGTATTATACAAGTGGATTGTTGCAGAAAACTCTCTTTAATTCCTGGGTTCGTCGTTCTAAAGTCCTGTATGCGTGTAAAAAGTTTCAGTAAAAAGTCCACTGGTCAGGATGAAACACGAACGTTACTGCTTTTAGAACTCCATCGAACAGTCAGATGCACAAAATTAAAATTAGCGTAAATACGAGTTAGGACCTCTAAGGAAGACCCCCCACGGAGGGCACACCACCAATAGGTTTAGATCTCTCGTGTACATAATTGTCCTTAATCACACAACACAATACAAAATTCACAGGCACTAACGGCCAGTAACGTACTTATAATAGTCCGCTTAGTACAGAAGCTTTTTTTCAAATGTTGGATTTCTCACAAAAAATAAAACACTTGGAAACTTACGAGGGAAATCGTAAGCATTCCCTCAAGTGTCAGCGATGAAGAATTTACACACAGTATTTAAAAGCCAGATTACGAGACCGAACCAGAGACCGAATATTCGTAATAATATACATACTTTTGTATACACATGTCTGTGTCGATTAGAAATCTGTAGTATTGAGCTCTCCATATTCTATACTAACACATTTTGGACTGATGTTGCATTATTGCAACAATGTAGTTTGAATTAACTTGCCGTCTAACATAATTCCAAATTTCATTCCATCCCAGTGCCATTTTTCAGGAATGGAAAGGACATGTACACAATTTTCACAAAATCTCAACATCTATAAAAATTTTTGAAGTACTCTGACGCGTATAAAGTTTTTAATTCCAAGTAATGTTCAGACAAAAGTCTGATTTTATTTATAGAGATACATAAAAGTTCACATACCGAATTTGAAACAACAACCACTTCAAACTTTATTCACTTCCACCTAAGTCGACTGTCGTCTGTGGTTAGCAAGCTGGTCTCTCGATCCAGAGTTCGAACCCCGACGGCGGAGCGTTAGAGAAACGCAGCTTTGAAATAAACTGAAGTCGTCATGTTCGTTCTTATGTGTAATAACAGGTGGCAGCACCGATATTATTTAAGTTGAAATTCATGAGTTCATTAAAAGGAGCATTCAGTAATAGCACTCCAATCGTGACGTCATCGGTACACCGTCTTTCATTAAAATTAGACGCTTACAAATTTTATTTATGTAGATCGTTAAAAAAAGTTTCTAAATTAACGCATTAGCGTTTTTTTAACAGATTAAAAATGTTTAAAAATGGTTGGTAAAGCGCCGCGACATCGTTTCAAAAACGGTTTTTAAAATGTTGCAAAATAGTAACTAAATGGGTGCATTATCGGCTATTTTTAATTACCGCAAACGTTTTAAAAACGTTGGGAAAGAATGGGTGTTAAATCGGTGAAAAACCATGGCACATTTGCGAATTTATTGCTTTTCACCTTGACGTTTCTGCAACGAAAGACGACTCCGTGTTTGCAATGTAATAAAAACGGATAGGGATGGACGCGAGACAGAAAATTCGTGTCTGGCGTCTCGCAAAGCAGCCTAAAAGCTTTGTCTCGTCTCGCAAAATCCCTATATCGTAATGTTAAAAATGTCATTCTCGTCTCGCAATAAAGCTGAAAATCTCGGTCTCGTCTCGCAAAAAATCGTCTCGCGTCCATCCCTAAAAACCGAAGTGTGTTACTTGGGATGGCAAACTTGGTAACAAGCAGACATTAATAAAAAGAAAATGAAAAATATTTTTAAATAGGAAAGACTATATTCAATGGACAAAAAGACTCTATACTTATGCAATATATCAGTTTGCATCATTTTGCGTAAATGTAGGAGTAGAAATTTCAAAGGAAATGTCCGGTAACAGACATGGCAAATTTCATTAAGTCTGATAATGGAAAAATCTAAAAAAATTAAATAAAAGAAAAAATGCATGACTAATACTCAAAAAATGTTCAGAAAGAAGGAATGCTTTATATTATGGAAAAAGCAACATATTTTTTTAAATTGTATTTTTTCTTTTTAAACTTCCAAATGGCACCCAATTTTGAAAATGACCCACATAGCAGATCTTTATTTGACAACTACCATATGTTATGCATTTTTGTCATTTCTTTACGCAAATACACATTTAAAATTCTTGGTCTTAAAAAAAAGTTCTTAAAAAAAAACAAACACAAAAGCGCTTTCGTTTAAGAGCCATTTCAAGAGCAAATCGGGCAAGTCAAAAGAAAAAAAGTTCTCATCACCATCTCAGAATTTATTTCTTGTGTTGCCTTACCCAAGGAAAAAAAAAATGAAATATTTCTGATTTACCTCTTTTAGTTTTGGAGTTATGGTGGGCCAAAGTACCCCAGACGAGAGACTTACTAATAATTTAGGGTCATTTTTGCCACATTATTGCCTCGACTGTGACCGGCTCAGAGGTGCTTCAGAGAATTTTTTCATTTTATCCTACAATATACCTTGGTTATTAACATCTCAAATTGAAAATTCATTCGAAAATAGTCAGAGCCCTAAAATAAGCCCCCCCCCCACCCAAATACCCCCAATTTCATTAAAAATAGTTTTAAGAATGCCTTAAATCTTCGCTCTGACGTGATACAGAAAAACTTTTTCAGAGCAGTTATACATCTTCATATAAAGTGAATCCAATGTTAAAACCTTTTGAAGGCCCCAGGGCCCCATGGTACGGGGCCCCAAACATGGGCCTTTGCTCTAATTTATGCGAATTCGAAGCATTGGTACAGCTGAAGCCGACTTCCCACAGGAGAACTATTGGCATGGAGATGTAGTATCAACAGAAATTGTGTATTATGTGTATATTATGTGTATTATGTGTATTGTGTATATAGTGAATTGTAGTAGTTTCATATTACGGAAAAAAACATTTTCTGAAGGCACAACTGTTTCCAAGAAAAATCCCCAAAAGTAGCTCCCTATTGGGACATTCCACTGGCATGCATGGGAGCATTTCGGCGTTAGAAGTTTAATCGACTGTAGCAGTATCGAAAATTAACTTATTCTGCATATATCATAAACATATCCTCCATATATCACAAATAGTTCTTTTACAGGGGCACTCATAAGAATTATATTACGCTGTATGAGGATCTCTGTAACTACTGAACCGATTCGAATTTTTTTTTTCAATGATAGGGAGCTACACTATACCTGAATATTATATGCTACATTTCAGCAAGCAGTGTAACTAGTTCTTTTACAGGGACACTGAAAAGAATTCTAATACATTACGCTATATGGACATCTCTGTAACAACTGAACCGATTCTAAAGATCTTTTCTCTGAAAGCTACAATATTCCTGAGTAACATAGGATAAAATTTTTTGTAGCATAATTTACAGGAACACTCAAAATAATCCAAATAATAAAAAAAAAAATTACGTGTTCTATAAATAAAATATTTTTATTCTAGAGCATTTTACATTATTTCTGTTTCTCAATATAATTTTCTTTGTAGACTAGTGAAAGAAAATAGTAAGTTGCTAATATTGAGCTGAACTCTTACTAGGCAGTGGAATAGGAAAAGTTATTTTACAGTGGAAGGGTCACCGCTTTATCAGAAGTAGATGGGACAGCTACAATGAAATATTTGCATACAATACCTGACTCATAAAATGGCCACGACGAGATGACACAAAAACAGTCACTACAGATAGGGTATATTTTTGTCCAAATGAATTTGCTCCTGTTACTCCATTTACGATTGCTAATATAAAAAGTATCAAAGCAGTTCACAATAAAAATACAACAGACTCAGATAATCACTTATAATAAAACTAAGTAAACAACCCGAGAATTTGTCCTTCAGGATTTTGTTGTACAAGTCAAAAATAAATGATGTAGAATTTCGACAATTTCTTTCATTCACAATATTATTTACTTTTCGTTTATTTTAAATGAAGTATAAGATATGGTATATGTAAATTTAATTAATTTAGATAGTTTTTTTCGCATTTGGCGAACGGAGATAGTTACGACAATGTTTATGAATTACTTTGAGTGCTCCTGTAAATTATGCTGCATGCATGAATTTTAGCCTATGTCACTCAGTAATAGTGTAGCTTTCAGTGAAAAGATCTTTAGAATCGGTTTAGTAATTACAGAGATGTCCATATAGCGTAATGTGTTAGAATTGTTTTGAGTGTCCCTGTAAGAGAACGAGTTATGCTGCATATTGAAAGGTAGCCTATAGTCAGGGTAGGAAAAGTAGGAATAGTGTAGCTTTCTACCAGTGAAAAAAATCTTCGAATCAGTTTAGTAGTTACAGAGATCCCCATACAGCGTAATGTAATTCTTATGAGTACCCCTGTAAAAGAACTATTTTTCCTATATGGAGGATATATTTGTGATATGTACAGAATATGTTAATTTTCAATATTGCTTCAGTTGATTAAACTTCTAAAAGTAACGCCGAAATGCTCCCATGCGTGCCAGTGGAATGTCCCAAATAGGGTGGATTTTTAGGATTTTTCTTGGAAACATTTGTATCTTCAAAAAATGATTTTCCATAATATGAAACTACTATGTTGATACTACATCTCCATGCCCATGGTACTCCTGTGGGAAGTCGGCTTCAGCTTTACAAGTGCTTTGAAATTGCATAAAATAGCGCTAAGGACCATGTTTTAGGCTCCGTACCGTGGGGCCCTGGGGGCTTTCAAAAATTTTTAAGATTGGATTCACTTTATATGAAGATGTGTAACTGCTCTGCGCAAAACATTTTTCTGTATCATGTCAGAGCCATGATTTAAAGCATTCTTAAAATTGTATTTTTTATGAAATTGGGGATATTTGGAGGCTCTGACTATTTTCCAATGAATTTGTAATTTGAGATATTAATATCCGAGGTATATTATAGGATAAAAGGAAAGAATTCTCTGAAGCACCTCTGAGCCAGTCACAGTCGGTACCATAATGTGGCAAAAATGGCCCTAAATTAATTCTACGTCAGTCGTCTGGGGTACTTTGACCCGCCCTAATTCCGAAACTAAAAGAGGTAAATGAAAAATATTTCAGATTCGTTTTCTCCTTGTGTAAGGCTACAAACAAACAAACAAACAAAATCATGAAATTCTGAGATGATGATGGAACGCCCTACTTGATTTGCCCCTGCAATACCTCTTAATAGAAATTCAGATACAACTGACTTATAATGACTCAGTATTTTAATTTTAGGTATCTGGTATTACGTACCCATTTTTTTTTCTACGCTTTTTTCTCGAGGCAGATCTAGACACCTCCCTCTCCCCCGCGATAAATAAATAAATAAATATGTAATACTACTACTACTAATAATAATAAATTAAAAGGGAAAACTGGTTTGTTTCCCCTACAGATAAAACAATATTTTGCTATATTGTGTATAGTATTTAAATCATACTCTAGAAAAGAAAAGGAAAAAAAAATCTGAATCTCTACTGGGTTGCCTATTAATTTAAATTACACTTTTAAAATATTTGTATTACATATGCTTTCTCTTTAGAAAACTACTCCTCTACACCTTTCAATTTTTCTTTCATTTGAAGGCAATTTGTGTTTCAACATGAAAACAGTTGTCTTGTAGCCATACAAGGATAAAGAAGACTGGCAACTGAATTTTAAAATATAAAGAAGTAATAAATGAGTCTGGATGAGTAGAAGTCATTAAAAAGCAACTTAATATTTTTCACAAAAATGCTCCTTTAGTTTCTGAAAAATGCTCGTGCGACAAATATATTCTCTTGACTCTTCACACATTTTTGAGAACGAAAATTTCGATTTCATATTTCAGGTTATCTGCAGCACAGCAGGTTAAAATTATAAAAGGTAACTATAAAAGGTAATTATAAAAGGATTTTTTTAAAAACCTGGTTTAAACCAAAATAACCTGGTTTAAACCAAAAAACCCGGGTTTTTGGGTTTTTTTCAAATAAACCGGGTTTTTTTCCAACCCTGCACTGAAAGTAAAAAGTTTTATAGTTTTAATATTAAATAAAAATCATTATTTCTTCCAGCCCTATACCCTATTAGAGAGGGTGTCTTACAAGGACTGACCTAGGGTTTTCTTCTTTAAATATTGATCTTAGACATATATAATTAATTACAAAGTTACTTTATGGTGTCGAATAAAATTTTCAAGAAATTAAATGTAAGTAAATACAAACTTTTACTTTTTATACTGCCCTCTTACACAAATTCCCAATAAATAAAATATACACCCTTGCATTAATGAGGTGATGTAGAAAGTTTAAGCTTTCTCATCAGAAGGCTTCCAGATGTTCAATCAAAGTCTGTGAGGGACAATAAGCTTTTCAATATCAAAAATAGTAAACATATAATTATTAAAACTATTCAAACAAAGCTAATTAACTATTAATTTTAATCACTTATATATACCCAATATTTTACATTTTAAGAAATGAATTTTAAATCATTTTCAGCCAGTTTCCTTCAAAAAGTCTTGCTGTTTTTTTTCAGCATTTAAAAAGTTGTCTAAAAACATTACAATTACACTAACATTTAATTTAAAAAATCTTTTTAAAAAGTTGTTTTTGACTTATTAATACCATAACTTAATTTTTAAAAAGGCATCTTTAAAATAAGAGTACCAATGTTTAAATTGATTATTTTCAGAAATAAAAATATTATATAAATATATACACTTATAAATCTTCCTTATTTTAAAATTTATTATTTAAAAACAAAGAGCTAACAAGAAAAATTACCATGAATCAGAATAAACTCTTGCACTTATAAAAAGAAAACCAGTAATAATAATCCATAGTTCAACGCTAGGTCTCCCTCAATCCGATCGAGCGCAGTAACGTAGCAATTCAGTAGGTTTTGGGGAGTGGGGTGGAGGAGGGGGATTCTGGACACTGAAAGACATCGATATATGATTATTTTTAGAGGTGTTCCGGATATCCGTATCCGTATCCGTGGATGAAAAAAAATATCCGGATCCGGATCCGCATTTTTTTAGCGGATCTTTTAACGATATTTCAGAATAAATGAAAGAAAGAAAACAAAATTATTTCGTTATTATTTTTTTAATTTTTTATAATTAAACATAACGTGTTTACTTGCGTAATAGTCGCCCTCGCATAATAGTTTCACCCCCATTTTGAAGCAGACAAAAATTCTAAAAATATTTTTGCTCTAGAAAAGCCGCAGTCACGTATTCGACATTTATGTCTATAAAAAAATATTACTATACTAAAAATATTACTAAACAGAAAAATGCCTCTTTTTGCGTCTGAGATACCTTTTGTTTTACTTTAATGTTTTATAGCCAGAACTGTTTTTAATATTTGAAGCTCTATCCAGCATTCGAACATGCTAAAAGACATTCTGAAATATACACCGCTTGATACAATTTTTTATTTTAAACACTTCATTATAATTGGGAATCGGCCGTAAAACAGTTCCTAAAAAAAAAAAAAAAAAAAACCTACAATGACTTTTTCTTGACTTGATTTAAACTTCACCTTATTTGTTCAAAATAAATAGTAGTAATGAAATCTACGATTTTGTGGACTAAAATGGCCGCTACTAAAGTAGATCTCTAGCTGGATTTGCCTTTTTATTTCTTCTTTTCAATTATTACTGTGGTGAAAACAGGTGGCGGGGAAGATGTACGCTACGAGCACCAAATGTACGCTAGAAGCACGCTTGATGGGGTGTACGCTATGAGCACGTACGCTAGGAGCACGTAACCTTACCAGGGGCCAGCAATTTATCATTCTCCCTCCCTATGCCCTGGCCATTGGCTAGATTGTTCAACGAGCCAGGTGGCTCTCAACTGCGGCGAAGAATTTTCATAGAAATGTAGACTCGATAGTTTAGCTTATCGAAAATTTATTTTTCATCAAATACTTTTTCTTGTTATTGAAAAATCAGTAAGCACTTTGAGCATGAAATTCTATTTTACGAATTTCGTTTATCTTAATAAGCAAATATTTTACCGCTGTTCAAACACACCAAAAAAATCTGTTTTTCCCAACTTTAACTGAATATTAAAAATATTAATAGAACTGATATCAAAACTTTAGAAATTAGACAATCTGTATCACATTAATATCTTGGCAAGGGAAAAAACTGATTTAAAACAACAAAAATTGTAGACGAAGGACGATAGTATGTGTTTCCCGTAGTTTAATATATGAAGTTTCAGTTTCGTTTTCTTCCTGCGTATGTCCCCTTAATGGCTAAGTCTGCGTCTAATTCTGAAAAATGTATGGAGGGGGGTGATTTTTTAAATTTAATGATTTCCTGAAATTATTACAAGAAATTTACACCCACTTAAAAAATAGTTGAATGTAAGTCATTTTTCAATTTTAATTTTAATAAAATAATCGCCTGAATCAATATACGTATAAGCAATTGGCAAAAATTCCTTTCTTAATTTCGTATACCGCTCTTTCTGAAAAATAAGTTGATAAAAATTCATTAAAATGAATTTTTAAAAGCATTTTCTATGAATTTTCAAGGTAGGTCAGTATTTTATACATGAGATTTTTTCTAAATGCCTATGCATCTTACGAATGCGACAGTATTTGCTGTTTTTGTACTTGGAAACATTTATTTTCAGATTTGTTTGCTTGGTTCAAAAGCCGCTTATAAATTTCCGTCGAATACAGTGGACAACATAATAACAGTTTTTGCTAGTATAGAGAAAAGACATTTAAACAACCAGGGATGAGTCGAAATCAAACCCACAACCGTACGCTTAAGCGATCAGCGTACAGGAGGACAGGCCCTTAGCTTGTAAGTTACCGGCTTCACATGTGACTGCATATAATTAGCTTTTTTAAAAATACACACTTTGAAGATATCATGAAAAATATATAATGTATGACTCATTTGGGGAGCCGGTGACTGAGAGGTCAAGAGCTTGTCTTCCTCTCTGCCAACAGCTTAAACGTACGGTCTTGGGTTCAATTTCCATTCATACCTGGCTGGTTATGGGATTTGGGATTGGGAAGAGTTTATTTGTTTATAGAATTTATCGAGATATCAGGCTGCTTTGTGATAAGCCTTTCATCTCTGTTGATTCTTGCATATAAGTGCTATTAGACGATGCTAGCAAGAGTAGGTCAACAACGGTAGATATCACCGTCAAAATGGTATTGTTCGACCGAGGGCTACAACAGAACGGGAGGATAGAGCGATTGTCAGAGCAGATGTCATAGCACCAGATTCGTCACTATCAACTATCCACCGTGTGACCCTTACACATGTATGCAGCATGACTCTCCACAGACGATTGAGAAAGCGGATTTTACGCTCTCACAGTCCGTTACGCCGGTTGTCTCTCACGCCTGTACACCGTCAAGTCCGATTACTCTGGTGCCGGGCTCGATCAACGTGGAACTTCGATGACTGGGCACGTATAGTCTTTCGTGACGAGTCCAGTTTCCAACTGTGTCCTGACGACAACCGCAGACGTGTCTGGAGACGTCCAAGGCAGAGGGGGGGGGGGGTCCTGCCCTGACTATCGCACGCCACACAGGCCCACAACAAGGTGTTGTGTGGGGTGCTATGTCTTTTGATAGCCGGACCCTTTTGATAGTCATTTCTGGCACAATGGCAGCACAGCGGTACGTTGATGAATCCTACGACCGGTTGTGCTACCGTTCCTTTTGCGACACCCTGGACTTACTTTCCAACACGATAATGTCCGGCCGCATACAGCATGTGTTGCTATCAATTGTCTTCAAGCTTTCCCTGTACTTTCTTGGCCAGTTAGGTAGCCTGATGGCTAATAGAGCACATTTGGGACGTTATTGGAAGGCGATTGTAACTATCTGAAAATGTTGCCGATTTAGCCTAATAGTTGGAGACAATTTTGCAAGAAATTCCGCAGGACACTGTCCGGGAACTTTATCAGTCTGTGCCACGCCGGGTGACTGTTTGCATCGAGACAAGAGGTGGACCAACACCTTATGGACTTTCTCCTTTTGTAATGGTAGAACTCTACAGTAAATCATTCAATTGTTCGGAAATTTTAATCTTTTTTTATATATGTTCTTTACATCCACCAATTTTTATCACAATCGGAGAATTCCTATTTGGTGCGGTTTTTTTTTTGTTATAAAGTGTACATCACATCTTGGTATAGCTAAATTTTGTCAATTATTCTTGAAATAAAAATAATGAGATTGTCAAAAAATGTTAAAAAATAGAATCGAGTGTTAATTATCAGCTCTTTTATTATTTTTTTTTATTTGAAGCTATTCGTAGGTAAATTCGTAGACCGTCTATAAGACGGTCATTAAGACAACAAAAGTGTAAAGCATTTTACATTTTCTTAAACACATTAAAGTTACATTTCTTTTTACAATCACCTTATTCTTACTTTAAGCTTAACTAAAAATGTTAAGTTGTGCCGAGTTGTGATACACCATACTAGAGTTGAAAAATATGTTTTAGGTATTAGAAATATTTTTTTATTTTTACTTCATATTGTCATAATATTGTTTCCTTTAGTGTTGTAACTTTAATACATTTAAGTCTTTAATCGAAGTTGAACTAAGAAGTAAAAATTAGATTATCGATCTCTGAACCTCAGATATTCCGATATTTAAGAAAAAGCATTAAAAAATGTTAACATTGATTAGGATACCACGAGTTGTGCTTTTTTCTGAAATACAAATTGAAAATGTAGTGAAATGCAAATTGAAAATGACTTATTAGACTGCATGCTGGATTGTGTGAACCTCCATTTAAGTAACTCAAGAGCCGTCACTGGCCAGTTCTGGTAAATAAGAGAGATCTAGTTTCTCAGCACCTCTCTGAACTATTTTTTGGAGTGAAAAAATTGCTCCAAGAAATAGAGGGTTGATGACAGCATTTACAAGCAATATATTAGTAAATTCATAATTTGCGAACGCAAAGATCAGATGTTCAAACGAATTTTTGAAATGTATATTTTTAAAACACCATACCTGAAACATCATATCTGAATAAAGTGCGTCTATCACTGACATTTATTTTGAATTCAAGTTCACGATATTCATATTATTAATTTAATATACGAATGCTTATCCATAAACAAGCCGTATCGCTTCACAATTTATAGCATTGCATTAGTTCATCTTTCTTAATTTATATTACGAAGCAGGAATAAGATAAAATGTCATCTGAACGAAGATTCTGCAAAAGTGATTGAAATCCATCATACTTGTTCTAAAACGAATATTATTTCACGAGGATGCTCATATAACCTTTCCCTCATGAAGAAAATAAATTATCAACTAAGTGTCGTATCGGTTTATGATGGAGCGTATAATTATGAGTTATCAAGGAATCAAGTAAGGATTTATGGGAAAACTCACTTTCATGTCATGCGTTAATACTGAGTAATAATGCATTCAAGTGTTACTTTACTGCCTCTCACTATTCATTTTTGATTAGCGCGTTGCACGAAACTTGTGTCTTTTATTAACAAATATCTTAAACTATTGTTAATATATTAAATATGAAATTTACTTAGAAATTTTCATTTTATACACAAAATTTTTACCTTACTACTAGATAAAACCCGTAAAAATTTCTAGGGAGGGACGCGAGACGCGAGAAATCTCGCAGTGTCTCGCGTTCTACATGCAATTCTTTTGCGGGACGAGAAAAAATATTTTGGGAGACGAGACAGTCTCGTCTCGCGCGAGATTTCTCGCAAGATTTTCAAAACTCGCCTAAATTTACGATACGAATTACTTTTATATCAGAATAGCAGTGCTGTATTTGACGAAGTATGCCTCCAAAGAGCCAACGTACACCATTTTGCAGATTTGTTTCAGGAATAATTCGAAGCATATGTTTAACAGCAACGAAAATGGAAAATAGTTATCTGTCACTTATATGGTTCGATCACCAAATATTAATGCAGGCATCTAGTTGAAAGTAGCAGCTATTTAAATTATTAACTATAACATGTGTTTATTATCTATAACGTAACAACCATCGTTTACTACGATGCACAAAATGCAAGAATTTCAATGTTCTGAAATCTGGCGGAATTCCCCTAATTTAAATCAATTTACTTAATTTGGGGGAAATTATGAAGATAAATCGTTAAAATAGCCTTAATAACTGCATTATTTCTGCATGGAAAATTAAAGTTTAACGCCGTAGTCTACTAAAACCTACACTTGTTTTTAAAAACACTATTTCATTACGCTCTCAGTAAATTGCGCCAAGCCCAAAACTGTACAAACGGCTAGAAACTACTTGCAAACTACTACTGCACGAATACTACTTGCAAGTAGCACGAACACTACTTGCAAACTACTGCTGCACGAATAGGCATATCAGCAATTTTATTTTTCGCCAAACAAAAACATTACACATATTAGTCTAGGAAATCTCCAAATCCTTATTTTTTTACACATAAAAAAACATTGAATTCCTGCTCTTTCACATGCACGCGATAATTTAGTAGTTAAAAATAACTTTGTAAATAATTATTCTAAACCTGAAAAAAATCATTATTCTTTTATTTTTGCTTCAGGAGTCCAAATCATTTAATGATCGTGGTTGGCATCGTGGTTGCTAAACATGGCAACCACGATGCTATTTCTCGCTTTTTCACAACAGGGGTTGCAATCACAGAATTGCAGAGAGCAAATATTAGCCTTTTGTGACATCTTTTTTTATCAATATCTCCTAAAATAATTTGATTTTCGAAATTCAACTTAGCGGAGGTCCTTCCTCGGAATTTTCTGAAACCGTAGACATCTCGGTCGAAACTCAACTCCATGCCGTTTCAGAGGAGAAGATGCTCACACACACACGCGCACAGATTTTAATAGCATTGACTAGCTGCGTACCCGTTCTCCGCACGGTAGAAAAAGAATATTTTCCTTACACATAGAAATAGAATCAAACCTAGTGTTGAGTCCTAAATGGTTTATGTATCCCTTTACCCACGCATTTGGCGTGAATTTATTTGGCACCGTCCTTGGCGCAGTTTGTGTGAGCGCCTCTTTTAATGTAACCCGATCATTCGCTTCTTCGCTATCGCCCTCAGCTGCACGCAGTTTGAGTAATTAAAAATTTATTGAAACCGCATCAAACTTTCTCATTTTATTTTGAATACGAAACGCCCGCACCCGCATCGCCAACATTCCCAACATTTATTGGACCGTCTCACCGGTGGACTCTATTGACCTATGGATACACTGGAGTTTTAAAAATTAATACTACCATTCAGAAGCTGCATTATGTTCATTGTCTGGAGATTTTTATGTCAAAATCTTTAATTTAACTAATCGTTTCATTAAGTTAATACGCATATTAGTTTTATTTGCAGGTTTATTTGTAATTGTAAGAATTCAACCAAAAAAATCAGGGAACCCTTATCTACTTCCGAACTTAAATCTGCAGAAATGTTGTTGATTAAACAGGTACAGTATGTGACATTTTCTCATGAGATGATGAATTTAGAAAAAGGTAAGACAATTCCTGTTAATAGTAAATTGAAATTTTTGAATCCATTTTTGGACTCAAACTGAATCCTTAGAGTAGGTTGTAGGCTAAATAATGCGCACATAAGTTATAATAGCAAACATTCTATAGTACTTCCAAGTAATCATAAGTTGAGTGAAATGATTTTTGAGTATTATCAAGAAATTCCTACATTTAGGACCTCAGTCCCTTCTACATCATGTTAGACAAAGATATTGGATTGTCAACGGCAGATCACTTGCCAGGAAAATAGTTCATAGATGCGTCGTTTGTTTTAAAAACAAACCGCAAGTCAACAGCCAAATTATGGGAAATCTTCCTTCGGAAAGGGTGTCACCTAGCCCACCTTTTTCTAATTGTGGGGTGGCTGTTTGTGGCCCTTTTCTCATAAAATATAGGAACCAAAGGAAGGGTGTTTATAACGTGGTGTATGTAGCAGTGTTTTTTTTGTCTCGCTACAAAAGCGATTCATTTAGAAGTAGTTTCTGACCTTACTTCTGTATCCTTCATAGCTACTCTCAAACGATTCTTTGCAAGGCGAGGCAAAAGTTCAACTCTAATATCTGATAACGCAACTAATTTTGTTGGTGCAAATGCCGAGTTAAAAAGGTTACAAGCATTGGTTGAGAAGCCAGATAATACGATGATTGATTATTTAACATCTGAATCAATCACTTGGAAATTCATCCCACTTCGTGCACCCAATTTTGGTGGCTTATGAGAAGCTGGGGTGAAATCCTTTAAATACCATCTCAAAAGAACCTTAGGAAATTCACGAGTAACATTAGAGGAGTTTTTAACACTCATTATACAGATCGAAGGGATATTGAATTCGCGTCCATTGACTCCCTTATCGTCCGATTTGAATGAATTCGAAGTACTTACTCCCGCTCATTTTTTAATCGGACGTTCTATCACTTCTATCCCAGAGCCGGATCACGCATCTATAAATGAAAATAGACTTTCAAGGTGGCAAAAAATCACAAAATTTCTTCAAATCATATGGAAGAGGTGGCAACGTTATTATCTTAATCACCTCCAACAAAGAAACAAATGGTATTTTTCAAAAAACAACATCCAGGAGTGCACGGTAGTCATAGTTAAAGAAGACATTATGTCCACTGCAACTTGGCTATTGGGAAAATTGAAAGGCTAACTCTGGGTAAGGACGAGAAAGTAAGAGTGTGCCTTGTGAAGACCAAGGCGGGTATTTTGAAAAGGCCAGTTACCAAATTAGCAATTTTACCACTTGAACCTTGATAAGAAATTGTTGAATGTATGTATTTTCATATTATTGGCTATATATATTTTTATTCAACAGTCTACGAATTGTATAACCATTGTTTCACCCTATTGTATTTTGTTATTCACTGTATTGTTTTTTTGTAACATTGTTTATCTGTAATGGCAAATATTTTATGCTAATTGTTTATTATTGAAGTGTTTGAACCCTTCAATGTCGGGGGGTATGTTGAGTCCTAAATGGTTAATGTATCCCTTTACCCACGCATTTGGCGTGAATTTATTTGGCACCGTCCTTGGCGCAGTTTGTGTGAGCGCCTCTTTAATGTAACCCGATCATTCGCTTCTTCGCTATCGCCCTCAGCGGCACGCAGTTTGAGTAATTAAAAATTTATTGAAAACGCATCAAACTTTATTCTCATTTTATTTTGAATACTAAACGCCCGCACCCGCATCGTCAACATTCCCAACACCTAGTGATGCGGAATCTCAAAAAAATGAAAATTTGTTTGAATCGTGGCGAAACGTTTACGTCATGAGTGCAAATCTGAGATGATTGCAACTTGACGACAAAATCCATCTCAGTGTCACTGGCGATAAAAAAAGAGAGAACTTTACGGTATGCAGACGAAACTTTTCACTTACTAAATGCCTAAAGTTTCATTGCTTCAGTTTATACTGATTATTCTACTTTCTAGTAAACTAATCGGAAATAAGATATGGGCTTTAGCATAGTACTCAGAATTTTTAGACACCCCAAAAATGTCTTTAGTTAAAAAACAAAACAAAATTGCAAGTTCCAGTAATTGACGTGGTGACTTATTTGTTTCACCTAATTGTTAAATTTAAAAACTTAAGTGGCACAATTGATTCCGTTACTCCGGAAACTGTAGCAATGTAAAAAATAGAATATTAAATAAATTATTTATTTATGCTTACTTTGCCAGAACTGCTATATTGGCGTAATTAACGCAGCAAGTCGATGGCAAATAGCCAAAATGAATCGCAAATTAAACATGACAATTAAAGCAATAATCTATCAGCTAAAAAAATTATCTAGGTATACGGTCGTAAAATCGGCTCATCACAATCGTGGCATGGAATTAGCAATACAAACGTAAAAGCACACTCTATTAAATACAGCATTACCCTACATTTGAATATTTGTCACCAACTTTGCTAAGAACGGTACAAAAGTAGGAATCCGCATACATTTTAATTTGTAAATACATAATTACACTACATTTGAATATTTGTCGCCAACTTTGCTAAGAACGGTACCAAAGTAGGAATCAACATGCATTTTAATTTGTTAGACAAAAACTATATTAGACAGTATATTGATATCGCCATTCTAACAGTTTCCAGTAAAAGAAACTTCCGTTCCGCTGCTTTAACAAATAGGAATCAATTATTTACTACACGCATAGTACTTCGATCTCCAAAGTGCTAACATGCACCGTTTTGCGAGATTTTTTTCAAGGAATCATTCGAAGCATTGATTTAACCACAACCAAAATGGGAAATGTTATCTATCATTTGTATGATTCGATCGCCGAAGCAAAACAGGCATCTATTTGAAAAGGAGCAGTATTTTAAATTATTACCTATGTGTTAATGTGTTTTATTCATCGTCAACTACGATGTACAAAATGTCAGAATTACGACCTTAACACTAAAACCGCGGTGTTTCAGATATACCTAAAACCGCTGGCTGGGTCAAATTGACCCAACTTGCAGAATTCACGTTGCAATGCAACAATAATGTTAAATTTCAAACGGTAATGATATTAGTGCAATCTTAAAATTCGTATTAAGTTTAATATTACATTAAATGTACCAAAATATTGTTGCTATAATTCTTATTAGAACAGCGTCGTTGAGATAGGTATACCTAAAACCGCGGTATGGGTCAAACTGACCCGAGTTGCAAAATTCACGTTGCAATGAAAATGACATAATGGTATGCTATTATACCATTTATTATGTCATTACCGTTCATTTTATGAATGATAATGACATTTATTAAATTTGAACTTTGGATTTCAGACTCGTGGGAAGTTTTGGGTCAAAATGACCCATTCCGCGATATCAGGTATACATATTAAAAACAAAAAACAGATAAAAGTTACGAGCTTAAATTTTTTACAGATAATTAATAATATAAAGTTAGGAAAATTCATGATTTTTTAAAAATTTCAGGTCGTAACTTCTTGAAAAAATCGGAATCAAATCTGGTTTTGGGTCAAAATGACCCATCCCGCGGTTCTAGTGTTAAATTTGGCGGAATTTCCCGAACTTAAATCCATTTACTTAATTTGTTAAAAATTTTGAAGATAGCTCGCTTAAAATCGCCTTAATAACTGCATTTTTTCAGTACAGAAAATTAAAATTTAACGCCTAAATGTATACTAATAAAACGCACACTTTTTCTTAAATATTCTATTACCTTACTCTATCGGTAAATTGCGCCAAGCCTAAAACTCTGCAACCGCTAGAACTTGCTTTATCAAAATCAGCATATTAGCCATTTTATTTTTCTCCATACTCTGAAATATTATATTACTTAGTCTCACAAGGAAACCTCCCGAAGCTCACTCACCAAATGGAACAAATTTTACACAATCACATGTACACACTAAAAGGAACCTACTGTGTAAAAATTATCTGCTATATCCTTATAGAATTTGAGAAATTAAAGGTTAAAAATTAGTTAAAATTCCGCCAATTGTAACCCTTTGGCTAGTATTTGGCGACAGAGCTAAATGGTCGAAAAGTTGAATCGCTCACCGGAGTACTTACTCGAAGTATTTATAACAATACAGTGTTTGCTATACCGCGTTATATTTCAACGTACAGGAGTTTTAAGTAGCTTAATCTTGTTTTCTATTAGTTAAACTGAAGTTTTCTAACCTTTTTATTTTAATTCTGAAAGTCACAGCAGAAAGTAATTTCCTTTTATATGTGTTAACACACTGCAAGCTACAAATTCAGTTATCGCATAAGAGAGGCATTTATTTTAATTCTAAAAATTCTATTCTTTTTATCCACGTGATGATACTATGGCGCAAACAATAAATATATTTAATGTGGTTCTTATGCTTTACGAGGAATTTTCTTCGAAAAATATGACTTTGTCTCCATACACAGACGAAGAAAGTCTGAAAAATCAAATTCTCGAAAGTTTGCAAAATTATCAAAAAGTAAATGCAACAGATTTAGTAGGAAATGAGCAATGCTTATTACTCGATACCCCTGAAGATCCTATATTTTCTAGTTTAGAGGACGAAAGCAGCGACATTACGCCCGGTGAGGATATCATGCAAAATAAACAATTTATTTCTTTTAAAGATAAGGAGGCTGCAGTAAAATACTGGCGGGATACAAAAATGGCAAAATCCCGCAGTTTGTAGAGTGTTCAAAATTATTTCAAATTTGTTACAAATAAAAGACAGTTATATCTGTGGGAAAAGCAAGTTCAGAAGAATGGCGATAATAAATATAAACTTAATCAAATTAAAAAATATACGTTTCAACAGTTCCAAAACGCAAGAAAATTACAGAAAAATGTACATGATTGTGATTTACAAACTTGGGCTTCAGAAAAAGCGTTGGAATTAGGACTGAAATTCCGCGCATCTAAAGGGTGGTTATAGAGATTTTTAAAAAAGTATCAGATTGTGAGCAAGAAAGTTACAAAATTTGTTTTGCAGAAAAACTCTCCGCCAAAGGAAATCGAGAAATCATCGAGAAATCAGCGCAGGCGTTCGTAAATGATGTAAATGTTTTTATAAAAGATTCGTTGTTAAAAGACCATCAAATTTTTAATGCTGATCAGTCAGGTTTTAATTTAGAAATTCATTCCAGACGAACCTTGGAACATAGAGGATCTAAGCAAGTTGAAAGTGAGATTCAATCACAAAATGCAGTGACACATTCCTACATAATAATGCCGATTATAAGTAAAAGGGGTAGATTGCTATCACCATTACTTAAACTACATCCCGAAAAAACTGAGAAATTCGGTATAAATATCAAGAATAAAATGTTTCAATTAAGTAACATTTATACCATGGCTTCTAAATCTGGAAAGATGGGTGAAAAAGAATTCGCCGAATGGTTTTCTGAAGTATATTTAAAAGAAACACCTGACGAAACACTTCTTCTTCTCGATTCATGGGGAACGCATAAGAATTCAGAATTAATCGAAGGAATTATACTCCTCCAGATAAAAACGTACGTATACTTAATATGCCACCAAATACTACCCTTTTTACCCAACCTTTAGATAGATACAGCTTCCGCGTATGGAAAAATTATGTGCGCAAGTTTTCTAACATTGTATTAATAAACAAATTCAAGTAAATTTATTTACGCGTGATAACATTTTTAAATTTCAAGCTATAATACATAACCAATTAAGTTCACCCCGTTATAGAAATATGTGGAAATATTCATGGTAGGCTTGTTCCTACACTCACTTGCATCCAGGACATTTTGACCATCCAGTACAGTTTGCTTTTTACAAAAGGGCTAGCAACTTGCGCGTCACCTAATTGCAGTTCTACTGATCCATTTGCTGTTTGTAGTTGGGGCAAAGCACATATTTGTTTTGTACAATTTTTCATCAACCCCCATTTGTGCTATGTATGTATCATATAAATTTGTGTTATGCATCCATTAAAAAAACAATAATTCATATGCCAATTTTTGTAAAACGTCACAATTCTACTTGCTTAAAAAAATAATTTATACCACATTTTATTCTTGCGATTTTTAGTTTTTATAATCATGCATTTAATAATGCATTTCTTTCAGGGCCGAGTCAAACGGGAGGGGGGATTATATGGTGAATATCCTCCCCTCCCCCCCAAAAAATTACTGCACAATTTTTTAAAATTATGTTTTAATACCATTGTTTATCTCAACTCTTATTTCGCTAAAAAGCTAAGTTTCTTCTAAAAAGCTACGTTTAACCTCTTATGCATGCATAGAATTTATGTTTAAAAAATGTTTTTATCCAACCCCCTCCCCAAAACGGAACTAGTTATGAGCTTGTTTTTTTCCCACCATATGTTCTGCGGGATATCTAGTGAATGATTGTTATAGATGAATCCTGACAGTACTTATTTAAAATGCTTATTAAATAACCATCTTTTTGTAAAAATATTTATAAAAGAAAATAGAAAGCGCCAAGTGGCGATGAAGGCTCTATTCTGTCAGCTCATACTCGTTTTTTTATTAATTAATTTTAGCTTTAATTTGAGGAGATGGCAGCTAATTTTTACACATTAGTTTTCTTTTAGTGTGTACTTATGACTGCATTAAATTCTTTACATTTCGTGAGTGAGCTTCGGGGAGGTTTCCTTGTCAGAAATTTTCAAATCCTTATTATTTTGCTTATAAAACATTTCATTTCCGCTCAGATTTGACATGCACACGATATTTTAATTAAAAAATAACCTTACGAATATAAACTAACAGAAAAAGAATCATATTCTTTTATTTTTACTTCAAGAGTCTAAATCATTTTATTCGGCAAAATCGCCACACATGGCAACCATAAAGCTTATTTTTCACTTTTTGACTACAGGGATTACACTTGCGGAATTACGGAGAGAAACAATTAGTGTTTTTGACGGTTTTTTTTTATCAATATCTCCTAAACTAATTCGAATTTCGAAATTTAAATAAGCGGAGGTCCTTTTTCGAAATTTTCCGAATTCTTGGATACCTTGGTCGACGCTCAACTCCCAGCCGTTTTGGAGGAGATGATGCTACACACACACAGACAGACGCGCACAGATTTTAATAGTATAAGATGCTGTAGAAAATAATAATAATGATAATGCTGTAGAAAATCTGATTTGGCCCATTAAATTCTTAAGATTTTTTGCAGGTTTTTGAGTAGCTGTATTATTCTGCAGCTATTTTTAAGTTATTTGGCCCATTAAATTCTTAATAATACTTACAGAATAATACAGCTGCTAAAAAATATTGAAGAAAATCTAAAGTTATTCGGCCGATACAATTCTTAAGAATATCTGCAGAATAATACAGCTACTAAAAACCTGCATAAAATCTTAAGTTATTTGGCACTTTCAGTTCTTAAGAATATCTGCAGAATATATTCTGCAGTTTTCTTAAAACAAAATCTTAAGTTTATTTTTAGTGGGGGTGGTTTTCACCTCGTCGTGGGCGGCTTTCATTTCTTCTTTACCGGCTTCTACGTCTTTTCGTGGGGTTTTCATTTCTTCATGTTCGGATGTTATGTCCTACATTATATCAGCTTTCATCTACTCTATCAGTTTTCTAAGGTTCTCGATTTTTCTTGTCCACACCATGGACTAGAAAATTTTAGACTTTCTTTAGTATCCGAATCTGACACCAAATGTTGCAGAAAACACTGCTTAATTTCTGGGTTCGTCGTTCTAAAGTCCAGTAGGTGTAGAAAGTTCTAGTAAAGAGTCCACTTGCCAGGATGAAACACGAATTTTACTGCTTCTAGAACTTCGTCGAACAATCAACTCAACAAGATTCACAAGCACAATCAGGCAGTAATGTGCTTATAACAGTCCGCTTAGCACAGAAGCTTTCACAAATGCTGTATTTCTTACACAAAATAAAACACTCCCACAAGCAAAAACTCAGTGGAAACTTACGAGGGTAATCGTGATCAGTCCCTCAAGACTCAGCAACGAAGAATTTACACACACCACTTTAAAACAAGGCTTTTAAAAAAAGCGGTAATACCGCTTCTATAACGTCAATACAAAGCCTTAAGCTCTCATGGACATCTGCTCTCCGAACAAGCAGAAGCAAGAATGACTGGACCGGGGCAGCCCGCTCCTTCTTATAGATGACGCATAGGCTATTAGAAATTTCTGGAAGAAATTGTTTATTGAAAGATCCCTGTAAAGCGCGAATTTTGATTACGAAATAGAGCAATATTAGACTATTACATAATGTTATTGCAAGGAAACATTCTTTAAAAGCCCCATTGAGTAAATTGCGCCAAATGACCGAAATGTCGCCACGCTTGGCGACTTTTTGGCAAAGTATCGCTAAATTTGGTGCCAAAAATAAGTTCCTAAAAAGGTTAGCGAAGGCCTACGACCCATATTTCTCGAGATTTCTAGAAAACGCTATGTAAACCAATGGGGAAACCAAAACTCCATATTTCCGGTTCTAGTTAACCGATTTTGATGCAACAAAATGCAAAATTTAACTATTTGACGCGTAGAACACGAATTTTAAACAATTTTAAACCCCAGAACAGCGGGTTTCCCCGAAAATTTGTAACATTAAAATACTTACAAAAGGTGACTTTCAGGCATGAAATCTTTAATGAATTTATACGGTAAACTGATGAAAAGTATCAATGAGATAAATATGTTTATTTTTGATTGTCACAAAATTCTTCAAAATTTGGTTGTACTGAAGAAAGTTTTATTTTCATTTCAAGTTCCACATCCAAATTATTCCGGTGTTTAGTTTTCGTTGATGTATGCAGAAAAATGGCGTGGAAAATCCTCACAAAAGGACATCTGTTTTGTAAGTACATAGGTAAAGGAGGAATTCTCGACACAACAGTGATTCTTATAGCCCGTTATAGTCGAAAATATATCTTAACTACCGTAATCCTACGTCGTTAAAAGGTTAATTCTATATAAGAGCTTGGTGAAAATTGGGTTAGAGAATTAATTTACGTTCAGGTTGTTTTAAAATTTCTCGCAGAACCCCTGTAGGGTAACTGCGGAACACACTTTGGGAAACGCTGACTTAAAAGATAGGCATTTACTGACTGAAAAGGTAGGTTACTTTTAAGATTAAATATTTTTGTGAGAAAAAGAAGTACATTGACACGATTTAAGGAACAAACAAGAATAAAACTTTGTTTTATTATTGTTTTATGTGTTATATTTAAAATGTAAATTCAGATAAATCCAGTGGGTAAGTATTATAAATAATTTTTCTAAAACCGTTATTTATCTTTTAAAGAAAAGTTTAAATTTCTGCATAAACTTTTTTTAATGCTGTCAAAACGCCTAGCGCGAGGGAGAAATCGCGCCTCGGAAGCACTCGGTTTTGACGTCACGTGGGGATGCTTAAGGCTTGTTATTTACTCTAGAAGGCTCTGGTACGGCCATCCCTAAATCGACCAAAGTTGTGATCATTTCTTTTCACCTACCACTAAAGATTATTGCATATGCAGTAGGGTGCAGTGATAAAACATTTTCTTTTAATTTTAAAATCTAATAGCGAACAAAAGTTGTTTTGTATTTAATAAGAAAAATACAGAATTTCAAAGTTTTTTAAATATATCTTGAGGCTCTACTATTGCTCCAAAATGTAAAAAAAAAAATCGAAAATTTGAGTATTTTAATATTACTTGTAAGATAAAAATAAATGTGCTTTCTAATATCCAATTGCGGAAAAAAGTTGGTGTGACGGAGATCACATATCTATTTTAATAATCATTTAATTTGGATTTCTTTAATGTAATCTATCCAAAATCAAGAATTCTAAATCACTTCGGTTTTCATTTTTCTGCCATTTCGGCTTTTAAATCTGTATATTTGCTTTTCCCTGTATGCACTATTCTTTTTGTTTATTAGTCTCTTCAGACCGGTGTGCTAAACATAGATTATATTTGAGCCCGTTTGCAAAATCAACGTATTTTTCGATTCCCCTCCTTTGGCTTGGTGTTGGCGTTTTTATTGCTTGTTGCTCTGCCTCGTCTTTAAAATTATTTGCTCGCGATTACGTCATTTTTAATTTTATTGGACTAACTGTTAGGGTTGCTCAGGAATTGGCGTTATTTATCTGGGCCAAGTTATTGTTCTCGCCAATATGTAATTCTGTGCTGGCGTAATTTTTAAGTCATTCCACCTTAATTGCACTGTCCATATAGGACGTCTTTTTATTTTCGCTGAGCCACCACCGCCCGCTATAATAATGTTTCAATAGTATATGTTTAATAAAATAGTTTCAAGTATTTAATGTCTTTATTATATTGCAACTAAGTGCATCGTACCTGGATTATCATGTATCACAAAGCAACTTAATAATTTAAAACAGCCTAACCAAATAATTTCTTTACATAAAT